>ML681984.1:17577177-17681407 GCA_007922195.1 Podocnemis expansa | reverse complement strand
GGGGTGCAGCTCTGGCAGGGGGCTGAGCCACCCTGCAGTGGCTCACCCCCCACCAGTGCCTGCAGCCCCCTTTCTGGGGCTGCAGGTTGAGCCAGCAGCGGCTCACCCCCAGGTGGCTGCAGCCCCCTGCAGCACCTAATGAAATAGCATGTTCACATTGTGAACTTGCTATTTCGTTTCCCGCTTTTTAGCCTATTTCGAAATGACTTTTTGCTAATTCGAATTAAGTCATTTCGAAACAAGGCGTTATTTCGAAACACGTTGTTTCAACACGTGTTTCGAAATAACCATGTGTGTGTGAACACAGCCTATGACTCCTTGCTTTTTTTGCTTTACTAGACTAACATGGCTGCCCCTTTGGAACCTGGCAGGATTCCTCATGTGTTTGTTTTACTGGACTAGACTAATACCACCATCCCTTTGGATCCTGAAAGAAACGTTTCTCCCCCCCAGAAGGGTACCAGTATCTACCAAAGCAACTCTTCATTATTGACTATCCATGGCAGAACACATGATTCCAGAAACTCTTCTATTTGTAATTATTTCAAACATACCTCAACATCTTAATTCAGGTTTTGTTTTTTAAAGGAGGGGAGCATTTGTCCGAAGCTACCTAAAAAACTGGTATCACCAAGCCCTTTTCTGTCCATCCTAATCAGTGTTATGAATTCTTATATTTGTATTTACCACAACATCTCTGATATATTTAAATTTTTAATTAAAGATATCTCCCTCAAACTAGGATCGTAGTAGTGCTCCCAAACCTATCAACAATGATACTCGGAGAATCAGTGGACTGCCAACTAGAGACCAACTTCTACAGAGAATTGAGAATTCCTACCCCAGAATGGAAGGACCAGATCAAATAGGTTAATGGTTTTCAAAACTTTTTTCTTGGGACCCAATTGAAAAAAAAAATCATTTCTGCCCACGACCCAACAATTACATCTTGGAGCAATGCATTCCAGTCTTTTGGCAGCAACAGCAGGAGGTGCCGTGAGCCAGCACTAAGTCCTGACCCTAAGTCTGAAAAACACTGAAATAGGTGACTTCCAACATGACTGAACAGTGATGAGTACTTTCATCATAAGCAAATTCCAGAATTATATGTTTCCTCAAGTCCTGTCACTTCCAGTGTGAGGACAAAGGAAAGGATCACAGCTACAAATCACAACTGTTCTGACAACACATGAAGAAGGCGGCTGTCTTTGAGATACTTGTGTCTCAGGTCATTAAACTTTTAGAGAAAATAAGTAATAACACCCTAAGTGAAAAAAAGATTGCAGATCTTACCTTTAGCTTTACAACCTATTTTTCCCTACTGCTGTCTGTCCAAAGCAAGATATTTGACTCCATCTATGACAAGAGCACCCTTTCTGTCCTGCAATAGTTTATCATTTGTCCTTCATGCCTTCTCTTTTCTCCAGATGAGATCCAATCTAAGATGTAGCTTTTGCCACCGCCACAGAGTAGCCTGAGGGCATGGGTATACCACCACAGCTGTCTGAAAATGCTGTCTGTTGACCTGTGCAGTGCAACACTTTCACATTGGTTACACAATCTCTCCAATAACTTCGTAAGATTTTTCATAAACAAAGCTGATACAGTGCATACAGCTTCACTATCCTGTTGTGTATTTTCCTCATCTGCCACATTGGTAAGGCATACAATAGTGCCCCATTGTACCACTTGATTTTAGATTACGGATGTATTTTCTTACTCTTCCAGATGTTTGGCAAACAAAGAGAAAAATGATCCACTCACTTTGTGGATTCTTCCCTTCACTTCCTTAGTAAGCTGGCCATTTGAAAATACTGCATTTCCAATGTAGCAAGTCATCAACTCTGAATATATCAACTCTCAGATATTGCATGTTTTTTCAGCGAAGCCAGGATTTGATCTCCATCTCAGTTTACACCTTTCCTTATGCAGAAACATTTTACTTTGGCCAAAGACTTTCATCTTTCTACTAGACTGATGCAAGTTATCTGTGCTTCAAAGCGATACAACATTCCAACACCCAATTCTTGCTTTAAACCGGGTGTCTTCACAATTAGTGTTCAGATGAAGAATCTCTTTGTTGCTTTGATTTGCAATCATTACAGAGTTGAGGATTTGGAGGCTGGCTATCTTGTCTTTCATCCAGCAGATCATGGTTCTCCACAATTCATGCTATTTGCAAATTTGTGACAGACTCCTTTGATCTCTGAGCTGTTTCCATAATAAAAGCATTTTAATAAGGACAAAAGGGGGAAAATGTGGAAGCCAACATCCAAATTTAATATAGTCTCATCATTGTGTCATAGCTAATTTTTTTTACTGTTGTCTTCTGCAGTGGCTAAAGACCATTCCCCCCCCCCAAAGGTTCACCCAGGTACAATACATTATAGCAATCCAACCTAAAGATGACCAAAAAACCAAACCAAACCAAACCAAATAACCATACACGGCGGTGTCTGCATCTCAGTGGTAAGATGCAATTGTCTGAACTGAAAGAAAGACAAATTTCTAGCCATGGCTACTAAGTGAGAACTTTGCCAAGTTCCAAAGGGACAGCTGTGTTAGTCTATTTCAGTAAAACAAACAAGGAGTCCTGTGGCACTTAAAGACTAAAATTTATTTATTGCATTTATTTATTTATTTCATGGGATTTTCTCCCACGAAAGCTCATGCAGTAAATTTATTTGTTAGTGTTTAAGTGCCACAGGACTCCTTACTTGTTTTAAGTGAGAATTAAAACAAATGAATCCAGTAATAGTCAAGGTTTGGGTTGTGACCGACTAACTGGTAAAGAACTTCTACCCTCCAAATAAGGGTGCAGTCAGAGCCCTAGTCAAACCCTTAGTGTTTCCCTCTGCCAACAAGAATTATCGCCATTTTATCTGGAATGTGAGCTATGCGAGCTGCCTTTCTTCCAAGTCCCTCCCTCTGACGGAGACCGGAAAAGCGATCAATCATCCTTTAGATCTCAATCACCAGTGTAGTCTCAGTAGCCAGCACTCTCTAAGCGTTATACCATGTCTGAAATGCAACAGAAATGGAGGGATCCAAGAAATCAGAGGAGCCAGAAACCACTGACATCAACCTGCCACCAGCTTCTCAATACCTCAGCCCAAGAAAGGGGAAGAGAGCAACTTGCGAGTATTGTCAAGTGATCATTTCTGAGGCAAGGGCTGGTGTAAAGAGGCAACATGGTCACCCCCAAGAGAGGTAAAATGGCTGCCCCCAGGAGAGGCAATGCGGCCACCATGAAGCTGTCCATCAAAGCGGAACTCAAGGGGCGGGGTGGGAAGTATAAAAGCCCAACCAGGAAGCTCAGTCCAGGCCTGGCCGCTGAAAAGGAAGGATGGCCCCCTCCTGGCTCCTAAGCCCCGGCCATTCCTCCAGCAGAGGGAACACTCGCCTACCCGCGGCCTCCCTCCCAGTACCAGGACGGCTGGCTTGGGCCTCTCATGGCAGGTGCCCCTGAGGAGGAGACAACTCCGCTTGGGGATGGTGGACTGGGGGGACAGCCCAAGTCCAGGAACCCTTATTTTTTCCCAGAAAACCCAGATCGCCATGACCTAGCCCCGCCGCTGTCTTCCTGTGATTTGGACGAAATGCTACTTGCTAAGCAGGAAGCTAACCCCCCACGGGGCAGGACCTGGAGGAGCTGCCCCTTGCACCAGGCCAAGTGGAGCTTCCAGAGCTACCCTCCCAGAGGAGATGGAGGTCCCACTGGAGTTCCCCGACCTACCCTCGCCAAATGAAATGGACGGCCTCTGCTCCTTGCCCCTAAGTGAATACCTGGAGGACCTGGTCGAAGGGGTCAAACAGGTACTAAAGGGAGAGGGGAAAGGCAGTAGTCCAGGGGAATTGTGCCCCAAATACCCGGGACTGAGCCCCATACCAGGGTCGGTGTGTTGCGGCCAGATTCCCACTGACCCTGTGGCCGAACCCGTGGCCACTATTAGGGCCTTGGACTGGGACACAGTGGAGTAGGGCGGCCCTTTGTCCCCCTCTTCCTCAATGGCAACCCTGTCTGATACCTCGCATTGTTTACCCTCTTGTGCCTAACAACTTGTGGACTGTGCATCCAGTGTGAAAGACAATTAGACTATTGATGGAGTGCCTTATCTCCACATTATAGACTATTTGTTAGTGTGTACTGTTTCCCCCACCCCCCAAAATCCTTTTCTATCCCTGGAAAGGGCTAAACCTAAGAATTGCCTTGGGCCACACGTGGCAGGTGGACAGCCCGCCCTTGGACAAGGCCGGGCGGACCTTATCACAGCTGGATTATGACATATTTAAATACCTCCTGCAACTTACTCCCCTCCAAGTGGGCATTAACAGTTCTCATTAGCAGTGGAGCTACCTTTACTGCCACTCATTTCCACCTGCCAAGAATTAAGAATCCCTTTTCCTTTGTTACTGTGATCAGAGAACCAGAGCCCATTTCATCCAATCATATAATCCAGCAGTTTTCAAACTTTTTTCTTGGGACCCAGTTGAAAACAAATAATTGATAGCCACAACACAACAATTACATCTTTGATCAATGCATTCCAGTCTTTTGGTGGTGGCAGGAGCGGTGCAGCAACCCAGTGCCTGAGGATCTGCGACCCAGTACTGGGTTCTGACCCAAAGTTTGAAAACCACTGATATAATCCATTACTTAATGCAGGCCTTGACAAATAAACGTTTCTGGTCACCACAGAAACCAGTTTTAGCAGCCTGATGCCTAGCTCCACTTCAGAAATGTAATGGAGGAGCGCCCTCTGGTGACCAAAAGTAAAACAGCTGGTGCCTAGCTGTGAGCCATCTTTGTCCACCACTGCTTAATAATAGAGTTTGAAGAGAGAACAGCCTAGACCAAAACTTGAAATTCTGAATAACCTATACATTGCGGGAAATTCAGATATAGGTCTTGTAACTTCACCATTTATGTTATTTAATATCTAACACATAGTCTAATCGTGCTCTTCCTCTCTGGGCTGGATTCAGAAAGTTCAGATATTTGTTGTCTTCTCAAGGCATGACAAGAATCACATGCATTTTACTAGTGCAATGTAGAAAACAAGGTAACATGAACACAAGTGACTAGAGAAGACGTTAATCTTAATTAGCAACAAAAGGAAACAACTGCCAGGGAGAATGCTAATTGCAAGACAGTTTTAAGAGGCTGTCCAAAGGTCAATCAACTTAAAAAAAAAATTTTCATCAGCTTTAAGTCAATAATGTTTTATCATCAAGATGTCTACTGAATAAATCTTTCCATGACCTCTGTTCTTTCCAGCATTTCTCACAATCTCATGAAGCTTGAAATATTTTTAAAATTCATAAATTAGCATGTTAAGCTATCATTCTTTATGCTGCAACCACTTCTGATGTATTCTCAGTAATGCTGTATGGCAATACAGATAAATGTAGGTATACTGTATATTTATTTCGGAAAAGTTCACCCACACAAATGATGTGAAACATTTCATTTTTATACTAGGTAGTTTAGCTGTCTATATCTGACAAGGCAAACAGAAGTGCAGTTTAAAAGCTTCAGCAAACACAAGACACATTCATTCTCTCTACTCTAATTATCAATGTCCTTAATCTGATATAAACCAAGGAGAGTTCAGAAATCCATGAGTTTAATCAATGCAAGTGTCCATGACTAAAAGACAAATGATAGAGATGGAGAGCTTCACAAAAGGAGACTACTATCACTGGCTTGATCCTTGGGGTTAAGTCCACCTTTCTCACATTATGTGATCATCTACATATTGTATGGATATAGTTCTTTTCTGTACTAAGAGCATAACCCCTTTGTCTATGTCTTCAATGAAGAATCAGTGTATGCACTTTAAAACAAAAGCTTCTATTCTGATATATTCAAATAGTATGTATTTATGCTGTATTTTTATATTTCATTTTGGCATTCAACTATTCAGAGAAAGGTAACATAACAGTAGGGGTTTTTTTGGTTGTTGTTTTTTTTTTTTTTTTTTTTTAAGTGTTCCCTGTGTGATTCTATTTTAATATTAAAGGTTTTTAAAACATACTGGCTTTTTCTTCTTGTGGTCATCATCAATATCCAAGTGCCAAGGCAAATAGGTAAATTAAATGAGTGGAAGCTATATTTTTAAATCAAAAATATTTAATCATTCCTACATTGTCAGTATCATAAATGTACAGAATCTCAATACATAAAAATCAGTAAACAGACCTACATTTTGATTCAAAAAATATGGTAATACAGTTCCCAGAATTAGGTTCTCTGCTACATATTACACATTAAAGAATAGATGCCAATTGTACATGTTGCAGACCCCTTTGTGAGTGGTCTGTATGCCTGCATGAAGCTCCACTGACTTCAACAACACACTGCACAGGAGAATGAATCTAGATGGGTCAGAGTCCATGACTAAGGCCTTAATTTGTTGTGACAGCCTGGTCTATAAGAGGAGAAGCAATACATTTCTAAGAAGCAGGTATCACACTGCATGGCATACCAGTGAAGGCCAATTTTTGCATCCGTCAAAGTTTTAAAAAAAGAGTTCTTCATTTTATAACTATTTTTGGAATTTTAAATGTATGTCTGATAAAATTAAAACTACTTCAGGATCTCAAAAGCAACATCAAAATAATATAGAAAACAGGATTTTAAAATCATTAATAAAAATAAATATTGTAGTGATGTGGCCTCAAGAGATATCTATAATAGTCTAGACTGAAAGTGTTGAAATGACTATTGCTCTTCTTAATTACTGTTAACAGCAGGATTTCATGAACTGTTTATCCAAAGCTATCACTTAGATACCGTAGTAGATAAGACAGAAAAATGGTAAAATGTGTTTACTTTCCAGTAATTACCCAGCAGGGAAATAGTTGAAACCCCAAATGGATTACATGGATAAAGTATTACAAAGAAAGCAAGGGAAATACTTCTATGTTTAGAGCTGATAAGTGCATATACATTATTATAAAAATGAACAAATCCCTAGGAAACAAAATTATTTTGTTCTATAACTATACATATTCAAGTTTACACATTTTTCTAGGAACAGATGCAAGACTTAAACCAAACAAGGCTGAAACATTACCAATAAGATAAAAGCTCTGGTTGATACAGTCATCATGATGATTGCTTAATAAAGGATAAAATATTCTCCCAACAAGGCACCAGTTTATTTTATTAGGGTGTTATTCCACACTTGGATAGTTTCTGCATTTCACTATCACTAGGAAACTGCCTTCGGAAAGGACCAGTACTTCTGGTAAAAAACCCAAAACCCTATTGCTCACATTCAACCTAACCATCTTCTGACATGAGGATTTCCTCTTTTCTAGCTTGAAACAGGTGAAAGCAGACCTCTTAACATGCAAGGACATGAGACTTAGCTTAATCCCACCTTATTCCACTCATCTGCTCTGTATTACCCTCACGCTACCTGAGACTTCAGAATGACTCAAGGAGGCACCAAAAGGACAAATAAATTGGCCCTTAAACGAACAGCCCCCAGGTTCCTACTGAAGACTGCAGAATTTAGCTCAGACTTTTAAGTTCAAAAAGGTAATTTAGTGATTGCGAAACTGGAAAGTCTGACAGACCCAAGGGAGACTGAAGTCCTTTTCCTTTCCACAGAACAAATTTACCATGGTAACAGCTGTACACATACAGTGTATCTAGCAACTGTGAAAGTTAGAATAGAACGACTGCTGACAAAAATCCAAACACTTTAAATTGGGCGTCCAAATGCCAGAACTGCGAAAGGGACAAAACTCATAAGAGAATGGGCAGACAAACTCCATCCACTATAGGAACTGCTGAGTTACAATTTATGACTTATGTAGGTGGCCAAATTGGATAACCATTGTGGTCCTCCCTTGGTTTAAAAATCTATGAATAGTATTTAATTAAAATTTAAAGGAGAACACTTTTTATGACAAGTCTACAGTTCTTCCAATACTTTTGCACAAGTTTTTAATTAACGTTAGTACTGACAGCTATAAGAGACTCCTGCCCAAGCAGGATGCTGTATTGGATACTGCCTTGGTGAGAATCTGTCAGTCATTTCTTGAACTGGAAACACTGGTACATTAACAAGAAAGTGAACAGCTCGAAGTATATGTGACAGTCCATCAGCAATTTAAGACATTATCCCTATTTGCCCATTATTAATGGAACTCCATAGGGAATCCTGTCCTTGCAACTAAGGAAGATGTTATGAAGGGGGGAAAAAACAGGATCATGTGAAAAATTTTATCTCGCCAAGGTTCCTAGAGCCCTGCTGAAGTAAAATATTAAATACCCAAAGTCGGTCAATATAGAACAAATACTGACAAGGGACATGGGGGGGGCACAATAAAAGTGTAAGAATCTTTTAAGGAATAAAACCTTGACTGGTGATTTATCTTTATTATTTTATTTCTTCCTCCAAAAGCAGAGCAACTATTAAATTTAAGTAACAGTCTGGCTTAGCTCACTGTGCTGAACTGGGGCTCTGGCTCTGCTCCTCTCCCTGCCGAAGGACTGAGGAAAAGATTTTTACAGACATTTTCTTTCAATTATGGACTCAGAGACGGCAGGAAATTTGCATATTTTTCACGGACGGTTGGCAACCCTGTTGCTGTGCAACTCAGGTCTTGTCTACACTGGAAGCTTGCACTGCTTTAACTGCCCTGCTTCATTAAAGCAGTACACCCTAGTGTGGATGCAGTTATCCTGTAATAAAAACGTCTTATATCAGCACAGCTGTTACCACCAGGATGGAGGAACTATACTAGCATTAGGCAACATTGTACTGATACCATTGCATCCACGTTAAGTACTACACCATTTAATTTGCATACCAAAAAAAAAAATTACATCCCTATCCAGGAGAGCCACTGCCCCAGGAAAAGACCCAGGACCTGGGGTCCTCCCCCGCCTCCTGGGTGCCATTCGGCACCCCCCCGGCCCAATCCGGTCTCAGGGACCCACCACCAGCCCAGCTCTGGATCCCCAGCTGCAGACAGGGCTAGGCAAGGCAGTGGCTGTCACAGGTGGCCCAGGCCAGATATCTTGCCAGGAGATACAGGTGCCACTACAGGCAACCCAGCCTGGATCCCTGACCTGGAGAGGCACGGCCCACGCTGGGCACTGGCACAAGGACTGGGGGCATGTGCTCCATGTGCCGGGCACCAGCGATGCCCCTGTCCCTACCTAAAGGAGCACAAAATCAAAAACTGGGTGTAGACAAGCTGATGAAACACCTTTCCGCCCTTCACTCATCAACTTTGCCTGGCTATGATCCCCTCCCAAGACTAGAAAACCTGGTCAAGGGGTTGAACCACTAACTTCCCAATGAATGAAGCATCTGATGCCTTTTTGGACCCACTAACACCAGGTGGAGACAGGGACCAGAGCATAGCAATCTCTGGATGGTGGGTCAAGTGCATGCAGCATTTAATGCAGGACTGCTGACAGAATAAAGCCCTGTTTAGATCTATCTGCTGCACTGGACTATAGGCTTCCAGCACTAAGAGGCAGCGATACCAACAAAAAATTAGCCCATCCACCAAAAATAACATGCGTTAAAGAACTTTTCAAATGAAATTTTGCTCAAGCTATGGCACATTTAAAATAATGATTATCTATTCTGACAAAGGACTGCACAGTATATGATTTCCTTGTCAAGCCACAGGAACTACTGGACATAACATGGAAGAAGAGTCTACATCTTGGTTGATGCTGAGGCCATGGTGTAACTAAAAAGCTATAAAATGCCTGCTTTGTTGCATACTGGGATAGGTGTTGGCCTCTCCATTGAAATCTGCTACAGATAAAGGATAGACAAAATGCAGGAGAACAGATTTACACAAAACCAAGTAATCAAATTTTTTGAGACTGAAATAGAACATTTATGTGGCATCCCCTCACCCAAACCTGTCTCTATATGCAAAATGTGTTAAATGGGTAAGAGGGATTAAAACTATTTCCAGCAACATGGCTTTCAAGACCCTCCATTACAGTTCTGCTCCTAGACTTCAGTCCTTGCCCCTATCACTGCACTCAAACTAGTCCATTCCCAATTCACAAGCCTCTTTCAGCAGTGCTCACAAACCTGGTACGTAGCAGCTCAGTTTCTACTCCACTGGAAGCAAACCACTAGCTCACATTTGTTTATGGCACACTAAGATTTTTACTTCTGGTTTCCCCAAATGAAAAGCAATTAATTAGTTTTGCCCCCTTATTCCTGAAGAGCTGTTGACATACAGAGCTCTCAACTCAAGGAGATCAGTGTCACAGTGTCTTTACACAATCAAATGTAACTCGAATTCCAAAGAGTTTTCAGACCTACCTGCTACATTGAGCTTTTCAACTGCTCCTAAGCTGGGAGCAGGAGTAGCAGTGCTGTTGGTAGAGTTTGCTCCTGTGCCATTAATGACAAGGGTTTCCACCTTGGACTCTAGCTTACCAATACGCTGTAGGATATTATCCAGCAAGACTGCAAGAGTTTTCTTCAGATCTAGAACAAATGAGAAACAAACGATGTAACATGCACTGGATACAACACTGACACATCAGATAACTATCAGTGGCACCTCATATCGATCAAACTGAAGAAGAGAAGTTGCAGCCCTGCCATGATCAGATACGATTTCATCACTACCAGTCCTCTCACGGACACAGCAACTGTTTTAAAATATGTGGGAAAAACCAAACTGTATTTTGGTATTTTTGGGGAGCTCCTCTCATCCCACGAATACTTACATACAAAATGAGTTAATAATTCAGGTACCATTTTTGTTTGTCACAGAGGAGAATGAAATTAATTAAAATGTAAAAACTAGACTGGGATTAATATTAGTACTCAGTGAAAATCTCATTCATAAACACTGTTTATAAGAACTTTTTCTGCATTTTGTCCAAATTAAATACTACCTCCTCTAGGCACAGAACTGATCTATACAACTATTTCGTAGACCACTTTCTAAGAAACAGATCACAAAGTGGCATTTATATAACTGGATATTGACACATGTTTTATATGTATGAGTGTATCCATATACATTTCTACATGCTGTGTCTGTTGTCTATTTGCATTATACACCTGTTCATACAGTGATATATGCAATTCTCTCATACACACAAACTATTCAGATATTATGCTAATAGGATGGGCAATGTCCACATGCTGGTATCGTTTGTTATCCTGTATATGCAAAATTAACTTGTACATTCTTGCTTAAATATCAGTCTTCACTGCAGCACAAATAAAATCGTTAAAAGTGATAAATGATTCTAGTCTGTAACACTGGCTACACATTCTGCAAGCAGCAGCTGGAACTTGTCAAACTAAGCACTGAATACTGTGTATGCCATCAGGATAAATTATTTTACACATTTTATTTGCAAGCAAGGAAACTATTCCTCTTGATTGAAAAGCATGGTACACAAGTCCTCATTATAAACACTCAAATGCTTCCATAATGAGGTCTAGCTTCACATTTCTGTACCATCAAATGAACAGTATAAGGGATATACCAGTGAATAAAAAAATCCCCTTCCTACAAACAGGGCTCAGATCTCAATCAAACTGAGTACAGCCACCAGAGGTTACACGTGGCACATAATCCCCTGTAAATTTTCACTTTTCTATCGCACACCAATAATGCTATAAAACACTTGTGCTTTTTCCTCACGCCAGCTAGAAACCCTGTCAGCCACCACCTCACCAGAACCCACCAAGCAATCAGGGTAAAAAGAAGGAAAAAGAAAATCAGCACACTTTGTAAAACAATCCAGGAAGAATATAAGGAAGCTGATCAATGAACAACAACAAAGAATAAAATTAAGAATTCAAGAAATTTAACACAAAAAGGGACAGACTGTCCTTGCTTCCCAACACTTTGGAAGAAGGGAAGCAAAGGACACCAGTAATTATAAAAGGGTTACAGTGATGGCGTAAAATTTGAACATATTGGATTCTCCTCATTTGTGCCACGAGCGTAAGACTTTACATATATTCAACAGATGCTACCATTATGCTGTTAATCATGCAAAAATAGGTTTAAAATGGGTAATTATCCTCTTTTCATAACTTTTAAAAGAAATAATTTTCTGATCTGCAATTTGACATCTGGTAGAATTTTCAATTATAATTTATAAGCACAGATTCACTTGCTCTTCACTGGGTTTAGTTTTGTCATATGGTTTTTAATGTTTCTAATGAGTTTTTAATGAACACTCAAATACTTGTGCAAACAAGAGAAAATTTATGTATAAAGGCTGAAAAGTTTAGAGTTCAAGAAAATTACTTGAAAAGAAAATGAATTACACCTGCTTTAAGGATATTCCAACTATATACCAGTATGTCATCATTCACTGGCACCATTTTTCATCTTCCTAAGACCATAACAAGCAAAAGCACAAATACTAATATATGTTGCTCATATTTTGAAATATGTATTGACATACATACGTGACACATCATAAAACATTTTACATAAACATTAATATTGCAAATTTAAAAAACAGAATCATAATGGAGTTAAATGAGAGAAAAATAGATCAAGGGGTTATAACCTAATCATAAGGACCAATTTCTTGCAGCCTCTCTGAAAACACAATATTTCTCAATTCCATCTGGGTTTATGAAAAAAAAGTATGACTGCTTTACCAGAAAAACTTGTGACCTCCTATCTAAGCTCGCACACAGAGCTCTAGCCAGTCCCTGGGGCCACGTGGCTCAGTGCTTCAGCATCTCCACAGCCTGTGTCCTAGGCCACTGTTTTGCTTCCTGTTCCTTAACTTCAGCTCTGCATGAAATCCCTTCTAATCCCGTCTCACAACCCCAAGGCTGAGAAACATTGCTGCATGGGTGTGTCATTTACAAGGGATGTAACATAAAACATCTTCAAGATGTCAGTTGTCTAGCATAGCAATTCATTTTTGGCAATGATATAGCAAGCCCTGGATTTTGGACCAAGGAAATTCTTGATTACCATTAAACACTTGCTCTATTTAATCTAAACAAAAGGGTTTACCAGACTGGAAACCTTATGGACAAACCTTATGGAATAAGACAAATTTCACTGAATTAAATTAAATCTTATTGAAATAACTAGATTTAACTGCCAGAAGTTGGGAAGGAAATTACGGATGGATCACTTCATGATAACCTGTTCCATTCATTCCCTCTGAAACACCAAGCACAGGCAAGTATTGGAAAACAGGATAATAAGCTAGATGGACCATTGACCTGATCCAGTATGACCATTGTTATGCTCTTATACCATGTTTTTGGGGTCCATAATATCAAAAAAGCAGTTGTATTCATGTTATTGTGGAATCATATGCAACTCCTCTCATAGCAGAGAGGTGCTAATGTAATTCAACCTGTTATCAGCCCCTTGAGGCCACGCATGGAGAGGCTTCTCTAGACTAGCTCAAACTGGGTTCTCCAGAACTAAGAGACAAGGATTTGGGGGTAAACAGCCTGGTTTTAAACAGACTCAGGACCTCATCCCTGATTCAGCAAATGGATAGGTCCATGGAGGGCCCTGTCCTTAGGGAACTCCATGCTTGTTCTGAGCTGAATCTGAGACGCACCTGAAACCACAAGGAAACCCTTTGGGTGGGGTTTTGAAGGATTGCTCCCATCTGCACCTCTGTCAGGATTGGAGTCGATCTGGCAAGCTTGTTAGCATGCATGTAGGCTTCATTAATTGCTTTTAAATATGGTTCCTCTGCAATGATTTTACCTTAAGAATTGGTTTGCATATGAAAACTGCCGTGCGGCACCTTATAATGGTGGGCAATTACCGTCATGAACTTCTGAAGACAAACTAAACCGGTCTGCTTGGGAACAGTCTCTGGCTGAGACAGTGAGGGAACCGCGCATCCTGGAAACATCTTGGTCAGAAGGGTATTTCCACTTGAGAGGCAATCGCCAGAGGAGAATGAAGCCTACAACAGGCTCCCTTGCTGGATCACATAGGAGGAAGAGAGGGGCAATTGCCCTGAATTGTGACAGAGGGCTAGAGATGCTTGGTGATGGTTTCAAAACAAAACAAACAAAATTAAAAAAAAACAAAAAACTATCATGTTGAGCACATTGCTAGCCTCTGTAAATGCATGTTCTTACTGTTGTTGCCCTCAGGTTCCGTACCTTCTCATTAATCTTTCAAATTTCTAAAGCTAGAAAACAGTTCCTATAATGTACCATCTAAAATGCTGAAGCTCCAACTTTTAAACCAAGCATAAAGAATTAACCTTTAAGACTATCTGTTCCCATTTTATTGGCTGTTAAACTCACGCCTGATGATGAAATAAAGCAGTGAAATTGTGGAAGCAAGATAGTAATCGGAACCATCTTCTTTTAAGATAGATCACTTGTGACAATTTATTGAAATTTTCACAATGTAAAGATTTCACATGTAAAGCTTTTTGATAATTAAAAGTTATTCTGGTCTCCAGTCTAGCTCTCACAACCAGTAAAGTGAATTCTACTGGTGACATTGTAAACAGATTAGATTTCCATGCTGAAGAGAAACGACAGTGACTTAAAGATGTTAGGAACAGAAAATATTGATGGTTCCTAGGGAAGGCCAAGACAGGGCTGCTACCAAAATACACCTTTTATAACAAAACTCTGAAAAACTCATGGATTGACATTCAAAAAGACAGTCCCAAGGGCTAGGTTACGAAGCAACAACAGGGAGCCAAGCATGTTTTACCTGACCCAAACTTCACTAGTGTGAGTCTCACCGAGACATAAAAAAAAAAAATGTGCAAGCTACCCAAAGGTTAGCAGATGCCTGACACTTAAGAGATCCTTTCAGAAGAGGAGTGCAAGATATACTAATATGGTCTAAAAGTGACCTGTACAGCTGAGTGGCAAACCAAACAAAGTGTTTTAAATTGTGTTCATGACCTGTTACAAATTAGAAACTGACCAGTTTAAAAATGATTGCGTCTAACAAACCCTGGCCAGGCAAACAATATTTAAACAGAGTTGGTATGAATATGTAAACTTTTCCACAAATGTAATTTAAAGGAGGCCATGTCACCAATATCGGGCTGAAAGGAAAAAGGAGAGCAAGAAACCTGCCAGTAACAGCAAAAGTGCAATGCCAAAGGAATAAAGCCCAGAAATAAAGGAATCTGGCAGCACTTTTAAAGACTAATGGATTTATTTATCACATGAGCTTTTGTGGGAGAAAACAACACTTCGACGGACACTTGAAGATAGGGAACAAGCAGAATGGGAGCAAAATAAATGTAGGGGAGTGTAAATCATTGGATCAGGTCACACAAAGAAATTACAAGCCATTGAGAGAATTACCCCTGATGATGTCTGGCACACCTCATGATTGAACTTTGTGACTTTGCACTCACCTACAGCCATTGTCGTATCTGAAATCAGTGGCACTGCTACAGGTACCCGCATGGCCCTACAATATGCCAACATTCTCATGGCTGACTTACAAAACACATCCTCAAGTTTCATCCCAAAGCACCTTTCCTCTACTTATACTACACTGATGATATATTCATCATCTGGACCCACGGAAAGTACGTCCTTGAAGATTTCCACAGAGATTTCAACAATTTCTACTCCACAATCAATCTCAGCCTGGAACACTCCACAAAGGAGATCCACTTTCTAGACACTACAGTACAACTTAGTGGTGAACTCATAAAACCCATCCTACTTCATAGATCTATGAACAGCTATACTTACTGTCATCCCTTGAGCTTCCATCCACACACCCTTAGATCCATTGTCTACAGACAAACCCTAAGATACAACCGCATTTGTTCTGATCCCTCAGACAGAGACAGACACCTTCAGGATCTCTATCAAGCATTCTTATAACTACAGTACCCACCTGGTGTAGCGAAGAAACAGATTCACAGAGCCAGATGGACACCCAGAAGTCAATTGTTACAGGAGAAACCAAAGAAAGAAAACAAACAACAGAATGCCACAGGTCATCACCTACAAACCCCAAGACAAACTCACTAGAGCACATCACCAAGGATCTACAGTCTAATGCTTCCCAATCTTTCCCTTTATTTGGACCACTACATCACCATCAAAAGCCTTTGCAGACCCCCACGTAAGCAAACTATTTTAAACTTTTTTTTAACATAACCTATGGCTGATGGGAGTTAAACTTATATATCAAAGGGTACTAAAAACACAGCTATTTCTAATAATTTATTATGCTCACTCAACAAACATACTGCAGCCATCACAGCACATTTACCTGCAGTACATTTGCCTCAAGTAATTCTCCCCCCACACACCCCAAACCACTTGAAGTACCCTCACGAACCATCAGCGGTCCACAGACCATAGGTTGGGAATCACTGGATATTCTACAAGATGATCCATCACTCTATCAAACCCTGGGATGCAGACCTCTCCTCACCTACAGACAGCCTCCCATCCTTAAATAGATACTCAGCAGCAAAGACAGACTCAACAACAGAAACATTGAAGCAGGCACATATCCCTGCCAACAAACCAAGTTACCAATTTTCCTTGTAGATCTGCACAAAAGACACCCTCATAAGCCCAAATCAAGCCAACTAGTCCATCAAGGGCTCATTCACCTGCTCATCTACCAATGTGATTTATGCCATCATGTGCCAGAAATGCATCCCACCCCCACCTTATACACAAATCTGACATCAGAAATAACATTCAGAAACCAACAGAACACTTCAATCTTCCTGATCACTCCATCAATGATCTGTTAACGGCTGTAGTCAGGCAAATGGAGAATAAATCAAAGCTTCAAAGAGAAAATGCAGAATTGGAATTCATAAGCAGAATCTGACGGTCAGTTTAGGGCTGATACAGACTGTGCGTTTTTTCCTCATTGCAACAGGTAATTTTTGTTCCCCCACCCCCGCCCCACTTATTGCTGCTCTCCAACGTTTGAATCTAAACAACTGCTTTGACTTCCTGTAACAGTCTGACCCAATCCCATGATTTACACACCACTACATGTATTTTGCTCCCAGTCTCTATGGCCACATCTACGCTTAGAGCGTGAAATCAGACTGAATGTGAACTAGTCACTTTGAACTAATAATTATCAGTTCAAATTCAGTCAATTCAAATTGACATGGCCACACTAGAAACTCCAGCATGAACTAGCACGTCCATGGGCTGGACTTGCTAATTCGAATTGGAGGAGGGGCACCATGGGAGGTGTGGCAATATGGCCTCCCAAAAGGGCCATGCCACCACCCAATCCCCTGCTGGGCTCCAGCACTCTGAGCCCGGCACAGGGAAAAGCATTCCCTGCCCAGCTCTAGCCGCGGTGCTCCAGCCACACGCGGGGATCCCCTCCTCGCACCGGGGGAGCACGCTGCAGCCACGCGGGGGGGCCTGTCCCCACGCGCTACCAGCAGGGCTGGAGCCGCGGGTGGGCGTTCCTTCCCCAGTCCAGGGAGCTGGGCTCCAGCCTGGTGGGGATCCCTTCCCCAGCCGGCAAGTGGGGCTGGAGCCACCCGTGGGGGTCCCAGTCCCCAGCCAGGGGACAGGAATCCCATTGCCTCCTGAGCCCGATCTGGCTGGGGCATGGGGGAGGTACCTTTACGGCTGCTGGCCCCAGTTGCTGAAGGGCTGGTCTTCCTTCCAGGCTGCTGTGCACCCTGGGAAGAAGATCAACCCATGTCAATTCGAATTCACAGTGAGTTTGAATTGACATGGCCACACTGGGTCAACTCGAACTACTGGGTTTAAACTGACCAGGACTTCAAAGTCAAACAAGGTATGACCACTTCAAAGTCAGCTTTCATCAATTTAAACTAAGGAGTTCCTCAGTTCAAATTGAGGAAAGTGAGTGTGGCCATACACTTAACTGAATTCGAACTGATTGTCATCAAGTCAAATGCAATTCTGAAATGTAGACATACCCTACATTCACCATCTTCAAGCACCTGCCAAAGTGAGATTTTCTTCCACGAAAGCTGGTGTCATAAATAAATTTTTTTGTCTTTAAAAGTTCCACCAGACTCCCTGATTGTTTTCCTGAACTAGACTAACACTGCTATCCCTTCGGAACCAGAAACAAAGGTAGGCGAACTAAAGATTAAAAACCAGTATTACCAGCAGTGCAGCAATGTACAAAATACAGTGAGCACAACAACAAAAAACTAGGGCCTTCTTCCAGAGAGCTTCCATAGGCGCTGATGTGAAGATACCTCTGAGCAGGAAAACAGGAAAGCACCTGAAAATAATCACTCGGTAAAATTAAAACCCAAGAGGGGAAAACTTATAATCCATATCTTTCAGATGTGATAAAAACTACTTTTTTAATACATAAATAAATAGCCTGCTATTTTCCCCAGTCACTTGGCACTGTTTAATAAAATACACAACAGATCGAAGTTTAAATATGTGCATGTCCATCACTAACGCCCCAACAAATTCACCGTCCATTCTAGTCAATTTCACATTTTCAGATTATTTTCACTTGAAATTTCAGGGTGGTGTAACAATGAGGGTCCTGACTAAAGATCGGGCTGTGGGAGGTGTGCAACCTCTTGTAGGAGGGTAGCAGGATTGCCACCTTCACTTCTGTGCTGCCTTCAGAGGTAGGACTAGAAGTTGGGGGCGGGAAGATGCATAGAGCACTCCCAGTGGCACAGGGAAGTTAAGAAACCTCCTTTGACTGCAGGAATCTCTGGAGCTGCTGTCCAGCCCTGGAGCTTTCTGCAAAAGAGGTACTGGAGGTAGGTCTTATCTCTACTGTGCTGCTGGGAACTCTGTCTGCCTGGCACTAGCAGATAAGTGACGAAGTATGGGTATTACCCGTCAGCTCTGCATTCTTGAGGAACCAGAGCATAGTACCAAGCGTCTCTGACTCATGTGAACCTTCCCCACCACCCTCTGCTCGAATCAGAAACCAACGGCAACAAAAAGGCAGTGGGAGACACACTAGACCAGGCATGACCAAACTTATGGAACTCAAGACCCACATAAGTTGATTATTAAACCTTCAAGAGCCACACTGAGGCATAGAGCCATATACTTTTGCCTACTAAATTGATTTGCTGATGTTCTTCTGCAAGCCACACTTCTTCATTCAAGAGCCACATGCAGCTCCAAAGCTGCAGTTTGGCCACACCTGCACACTAGACCCCTCCAAACACGGGCGGTAGGATTAAGGTAACTCCCCCAGCCTCATCTGCGTCAAAGCTGTGAAGAGGCATCTCTATTAGCACACCAAAAGGAAAACAGAGAACCTCATCTGCATCAAAGCTGGAACAAGAATTAGCACAACAGACGAAGAACCAAGCTGCAAGGCAAGAACTTGACTGAACTCTGGAATCAGCAAAGCAGGGAAGCATCGCACCACCTCTGCTCCACATACACAGCTCAACAGTGATCTGACCAATCCTGGTCATAGGTACTTTACTGATACCCAAAACACTGAATCTGCCTGATTACCTTGTGAACTCCCTCAAAGGAACGCCACCCAAGACAAGGAATGATCAGTGCCTGTTGTCCAGACTACACTAAACAACTCTAAAATACTCCCTTAAGTCATCATTTACCCATAAACAAATCTAGTCTTCTCTCCTGAACCATTGTTTCTTCCCTACAAAAACCCCTAACAAGTTCAAAACTCTGTTGTGATGCCTGGATCCAAGAGCTGCATCAGTTCCAACGGGACTTCACCTTTTCCTGACCTGGCTGCTGGGGTTAAAGTAAGCCAGAACCATCCAGAACGCTATTCCGGGGCCACTATTTTTAGGGGATCAGCATTCTGGGCCCCTAAAAATAGGAAATAGTGCCAGAATGTTGCATTCTGGGGCCCACCATTGAAAAACAGCAGGCCCTGGAACGCAGCATCTGGCACCATTTTCTATTTTTACGGACCCGAACGCTGGGCCCCTAAAAATAGTGGGCCCCAGAACAGCGCTCTGCCACACGTTCTGGCAGGCAGAGGAGGGGGCAGGCTCCCCCGTGCATGCGCAGGCTGCAGTTTCCCAGCTTAGTGCACTGCTGTTGAGTGCTGGGGGAGGTGGGAGTATTGGGGGTGCCTGTTGGGGGCAGGTATTGGGGACAGGGGGTGGATTTTGGGGGCAGTAGCTGGGATGTGGGGGGAGCCACCTGATTATGAGGGTCCTGGGGCCTGCCAAATTATACTGCCCAGCTAATTATGCCAGGGCTCTGCCTGTCTCAAGCATTTCAGACTGTAAGCTGAACATCCTGTCTACCTGGGAACCTTCGACTGGTTCAAGCTGCACTGAGTGGAGAGACCGCCAAGTCCCTCTCTGATGAAGTTCATTTTTTCCCTCTCAGACCTAATTTGAACTCACTCTCTCCCTCTCTCAGTCCAGGCATAACTTTCTAAACCTAACTTTTCTAATCAAACTTTGCCAAGATTTCCCCAGTACTCCAGTTGAAATTGTGCAACATTGCAACTGTTCAGTTGTTTTTCTCTCCTTGTCTGGTTACTGCTATTAGTATCGTAACTTTTACATATCTGGCAATAAAATAGTTTTTGTATTCAAGCTGGTTGCCAGACTCTCTCCAAAAGTTCATTTACTCCTTTGTGTTCTTGGCTTCCCTATCTTGCTCTGAAGTAACATTTCTTTTACCTAGTAAAGATCCCTAATAATGCCCCAAAATCCTGTGGGGTTTGCACCTCAAGTGGGTTGTTACTAGAACAACTGTAGAGTGATGGTGGGGATAGCAACACGCTGAACCCATGGCTTGTAAGGTAGCAGCTGGGAAGTACTGCTCTGCCCAGCCTGGGGACTTCAAGGGCATACCAAGGTGGCAGCTAAAAGTGCTGTTTTGACTCAGCTTGACTAAATCCAGGGGCATAAAATGGTGGCAGCTGGAAAGTGCTGTTTTGACCCAGCCAGCTCAGATGTCTGCTCTAGTCCAGTGCAGTACCAGGGGCACATAATAGTGGCTGCTGAAAAGCACTGGGTAACTTGGGCTGTCCTAGGGATGTATAAGGAGTCAGCTGAGAGCTGACGGACTTGATCAGCTCAGATACACTGTTAATTTGTGTGTATGTGTGGGTGTTGATTTGAGTCTGGGGCAGGAGGAACCCAGCCCTGGGAAACAGGTCCTGCAGGGTAGCTCTGTTGGGAGGGGACTTGCCAAAGAGAGAGCTACGGTCCATATGAAAACATAACAACACAATAACAGAATTACAACTCCCTCCCCAGGAAAGTAACCCTAATAAAAGAGCATATCCAAAGGTGACAGGCAAACCTGGTTAAAGGGAGGAGAGCAGATTTCACAGACAAGGGCCAATTTCATGGCCCATGACACATTTTTCATGGCTGTGAAATTTGCAGGACTTTGTACTACCAGGCATAAGACAAAGGAAGTATTATAAACTAGTAACAATAGTACGTTGCTGTGTGAAAATTATTTTCACAAAGAGACAAAGCAAATGTGGGATTAAAGACATTGGTAAGAAAATGCAACGAAACCCAAGACAGCTAGAAATCACCTTTCTGACATCAGGGAGTTGTGATTGTTCAATGGCTATTAGTGGCTAAGCTTCAGAAACATGGTAACAGCTTGGGGAGGCCTTCTCTGAATAGTGGCTCAACGTCTTCTGACTAATGTGATAAATACTGACTGTTGAAGACCTGGCAAGCAAATCAGATAGTTTTGAAAACGTTTAGTTAAGTATATTCCAAGTTTTAGACAGACAATTTGATACGCCGCCCAATGAACTCAAGTATGTCATTATTTTTATGGACATGATTCTTTAAGCAGGGCTCTAGTCGTACTGTCTTTAAAAATAATTTATTGTAAACATCTTGCATCCTTTATCTTCAAAATCCCTAATTTCCACATAAGATGTAGAAAGTTACAAAGCATAATTTAAAAAAAATATTACTTTACATTTATATAGCACTTGTTAGCTAAGAATGTTACTCTTTTCTTTTTAAAAAAATTAGATTAGTTTCTTGTGAAGTAGGCTAGAATTTGAGATAGATCATTTTCCCCACCCCTGAGATCTGTAGCTGTCTCTGCTATGGTATCTGGCTTCTGTGATTAGTGTACCAGATTACTGAAAAACAGTATCTGCAGCAGGAAACTCATGACAGGCAATTGAAACCACATGGGAAATTCAACTAATGACATCCCATGTACCTGAATTTTGACATATTAATACAACCCAATTTTTACAGAAGTTGCAATGAAGCTTCTGAGGACAGGTAACCATTTACGTTCTGCAAGTCAGCTGAGCCCAGAGCACAATTACTTATCAGTGGAACGTGGGTTATGTGCTGATTCAAAGGGAAGAGCACCAGCTACTGAACAAACGTTACCATTCTCTGCACAAAACTGGGCTTTCTTTGTGGGCGGTCTTCCACCCAACCTAACCCAACTCTTCCTAGCTTGTGATATTTAATGGGATCACAATACAAGCTGGTATGCCTGCAGGCTGTCAGACACAAATAAAAAAAATCATAGAACAAGGGCTAGTTGTTATCTAAGCCACAAAGCAATATAATAGTCAGCTGCCTAGGGGATGGTGACCTCAACCTCACAAGCAAACACATTCACAGGAACACCAGAATCTTCTCGGAGGAAACAAAGCAGTAATAGAAACTGCAAGCCCTTCCAGCATCTCTGGCATCTGCTGTAAAGAGGTCCTTTCATTGCACACACACTGATGGGAAAGAGGATACCGAAAAAGCAAATGACTGGCTCCTACCTACGTGAGTGTGCAGCCCTAATCTAGGGCATCATAACTTCGTTTACAGGGTCAAGAAGAAACACCAATAAGATTTCTCTTTGATCAAATGTTAAAGAGGAAATAATCCTAATAACTAATTGCCAATTAACTTGAGATAGCCTAAAAGGAACAAACAATTCTGTACCATAAATAGGAGGCAAAGAAAGCAAACTATGTCAGGAATACAGTTACACAGGTTTAAAGCATCACAGTGAAGTTTAGCCCATTTTTTAAAATTGGTAATAATTTCATAATATCCTGTGTGGAATCCCTTGCCAATTTCTCTGATTTCACATTTTCCCTATTTAAAAAAAAAAAAAACACCACAAAATAAAATAAAATAACTATTTCTCTTCTGCTTCTGTGTGAAGACCCATATAAACACGGACAGAGGAAACAGTCAGACTTACTATGTGCAAGTGTGGTTGATAGAAAGTGAAAATTTTAGAGAATATCATGATTAAATTTAGGACTAAATACCAGGTTTTAAAACTGTTTTAAGAGATGTAATTTTATTAAGATTCAGCAAAAATCTGAACGAAAATGGAAAAGGTCAAGAAACACCCACACAAGCAATTTAAGTTTTTGATTATTTTTTATGCAGTGTCTCTCTAATCAATTGACACATCTAAACTGACAAACCAAGTTGCTCAGTAAATGGCAATGCCAGGTTTTAAAACAGAATCACAATCACTGCAGATTCAAGTAAAGTCCTAGGAACAAACCTGTCATAAAAATTAATAATGGATTGAACCATACCAGATTAAAGATGGAAACCAAACAAGGAGTCTGGTGGCCCTTTTAAAGACTAACAATTTTATTCAACACATGAGCTTTTGTGGGAGAAAATCCCACTCTGACGAAAACTCATGCGATAAATAAATTTGTTAGTCTTTAAGCACTACTGGACTCCTTGTTTGTTTTGCTGAACTAAATTAAAATGCCTATACCTTTGAAAGTAAGTTAAAGATGGTTTCTGAAGAGCATGATATAAATGAGTTTGGACTCTAGACTAAAAAAAGTTCACAGCCATAGAAATTTTACACCTTGGTAATGGCCTTCTCTGAACTTTCGCCCATTCTAATATCTCTTGAGAAGGAGTGGCCAGAAGCACATGTAATGCTCGAGGTGTGGACATACCATGGAGATTAGAAAAAATAATCCCAGCTGTACATAAAAAAACCAAGGGGGTCTAAATTAGCTGTTGCCACTCTAGAAAAAGGTCTTAAAGAGTGTGGATTTTTCTCTAAAAACACCTGCTCATTGCACAGCAGCAGAGAAAAATGTTAACAATGTTAGGAACCTTTAGGAAAGGGCTAAATAATGTGACACACAATATCATAATGCCACTACGTAAATACATAATACAGCTATACACCGAGTATGGTGTGCAATTCTAGTCACTACATCTCAAAGTGATACATTTGAACTGGAAAAAGTGCCGGGAAGGGCAATAAAAACAGTTAAGGGTACAGCTCATATATGAGGAGAGATTAAGAAGGCCGGGACTCTACACCATTAGAAAGGAGATTAGAAAAGTGGATGAGATGGAGATCTAAAAAATCATTGAATGGCATGGAGAAAGTCCATGCAAAATTGGTATTTATCCCTTCACATAACTCCTGATGCAATTAACAGGCAGCAAGGTTAAAACAAAAGGAAACACTACTTCACACAACCCACAGTTAACCTGTGGAACCGTGGAATGTTGTGAAGCTAAAAGTATAATTGGATTCAAAAGTGAATTATGTAAATTCATGGAGGGTAAGTAATGAATGGTGATTAGCCAAGATGGATGGGATGTAACTCCATGTTCCAGGTAAATATGTTCCTAAACCTCCACCTGCCAGCAACTGGGAATGGATGACAAAGGATGGATCACTTGAAGTTACCTCGTTCTGCTCATTCCCTCTGAAGCATCAGGTACTGGCCACTGTCAGAGACAAGATATTGAGACAGATGGACAGCTGCTCTGACCCACTGTGTACATTCATGTATTCTGATAAACCAGCATTATAATAGTTTCTATTTTATTGTCTATCTGTTTCCTAATGGCTCATAACACTGTTAGTTCTTCTTGATCACCTTTATGCCCTGAGCATCTGTTTCCAGAGAAATATCCATGATAATTCCAATACCTCTTTCTTGAGTGCTAATAATTTAGACCCTATTGTTTCACATGGATAGGTGAGATTACTTTTCTGACGTGCACTGCTTTGCATTTATCAATACTGAATTTCATCTGTCATTTGGTTGCAGAAGTGATGTCCTCCTCTCCCTGGTGTGGTGAGCAAGTAAAGCGCTAGTCTAAAGACAACTCCACCCCAGGCAAAACTGCAGCGTCCAAGTCACCCCCATCCTGTTTTCTTAGTCAATGAGAGTAGTGATCACAACTCTAATGATGGGTCTGCTCCATCCTCGACACAATGCCATGGAAACTAACTTCAGATCCATTGTGGCACAAGTGATCCATATGACACTGAAGAATCACTGTGTCAGTAAAAGATTTTTCTTTCTTCCACTTAACCAAAATGAGTAATTTATTGGCAGGGTATCTAACTTTGGGCTTTTCCCACAAATAGAATGAATTCCCTGAATTAAGCAGGGTCTATGTGCAGGGTTATAACAATATCTAACACATTCTCACAGCTTCTCAATCCCTTAACTGCTGAACGTTGGGGCAACATACATGTGATCAAACTGCTCTTTAGTAAAAACCCAGCTGCTATAACCTCATAATTATCACCACAGATGGATGATATATCGTGATGACAATTTTTATGGTGTTTCTAAGACAATACTTCTTTGCTATTCCTAGGTATGTTTAAAATTACAGCTCCTTTCCCATGTATCATTTAGACTTTCCCACATTTGTTCTCAGTTCTGAGTTTTCCAAGATTTTATATATTTCCCATTCATCTTTCAAGAAAAAGAAAAATAATATGAACTGAAACGAGAACATTTCTCTGGCTAGGCTAAAGAACTAAAACTTTGGTTCTTAGCCAGCGGAAAGGCTGGAACCACTTTGGTCACTGCCAGCTATTAATGGTCTTAGCTTGGAATTTTTCTGTAAAAATAGAAAAAACTTAAGCATCACATTTGAACCACAGAGGCAGAGCTGTCCCTGAATATAGAAAGTGCAGTCTAGAGCAATTGTTTTCAAACTGAGGGTTGGGACCCAGTACTGAATCGCAGACCCTGAGGTACTGGGTCGCAGAACGCCTGGCTGTTGCTGCCAAAAGACTGGAATGCATTGCTCAAAGGTGTAATTGCTGGGTCATGGGCATAAATGATTTTTCTCCAACTGGGTCCTAAGGAAAAAGTTTGAAAACCGCTGGTCTAGAGTAGCCGGGGTGTTGTTAGACGGTTACTTCATTGTTCTCATTGACGATGGTTGTATTCTGCCTGCTGAATAAATTGTGGCTGGAAAATCCACTAAACTTGATTAGACAGTTGATTATTTAAAACAGAAGCAATGTTGTTCTGAAGTTTCCATTACTGCTTAACTTTAAGACAAACATTAGTCACAGAAATAAATGGTGCATTCCACCCCCAGCAGCCATGCACTTTTACAGCGATGATATAGTTCCACCATGGAAAGCAAACTCTGGATTTGGTGAATTCCAAGTATGGGGTCAGAACCAACAAAACCCTGCTCTGCTGGGGCTCTCTGAGCCCCACATGTTTAAGGGACAGGTCTTGTAGACTGGTAATTAGGTCTGTGGAAGAGAATGATAAGTGGACAAAGAAACTCACAAAGCACCACTGCAGAATGCCTCCAATCTTGTAGGTGGAAGAGTCTCCCCCACTGTCCATGGGGAGATCTCCATTGCACAGCCTGGACTATTAGACTGTATTCTGAAATCCATTTTTAGGGCCATTATTAATGTAGAACAAACAAACTAACCAGAATTTTCTAGGAAGCTCCAAAATATTCTAGAATATGCACTCACCATATGCTGTCATGGTCCCAACATAAGGCCCATCAACCACATTTCTATTTTCTTCTGCCAATGCTTTGATATATCTTTTGCTGAGATCCAATATTTGCTCACGAAGCACGGAACTGCTTTCATGTTGAGTTCGTTGCTGAATAGTAAAATGAAGAAGCATCATTCCCCAAATAAAGCCAAAAGTTACCAGAAAAAAGCCAAGTTTTTGAGAAGATAATTTCCATGGTGTAAAGAATGCCATGGTTTCCCAACAGCTTCACAGCCAGGACAAAAGGTTCTTAAAGCATGAAACCAAAAAGCAAATGCATGGTCCAGGTATACATAGATCACAAGGCAGAGATCAATCTCATTCTGGTTCATTAGTCAGTGTACTTCCTCCTTTCAGTTCCATCTTGCTGCTGCCAAAAAAGAGAAAAAAGCATATGGTCACCATAAAATAGCAGAGAATCTCAAAGCTGAATTTTGTTTGTATTGTAACTTTTGCAAAATATGAATAGAAAACATGATTGCTTTGTACATGTTTAATCTGTTATACTTTATAATATGAAACAGAGCAGGAACAAACTCAGAAAAAATTTGGATAGAGAACAAGTACAAAAAAGATTAAAATGTATGTTAACTGGCATAAACACCTGTGAAAATCTGGACCACCTTCAATTCTTTTAAAAGTTTCCAATTCATATTTCAAGGTAAAGGTATTTTAGTACAGTGAGTGAAGAAAGATCTTATCTCGTCATGGATTTAAAACAATCCGATCATAATGATCTTCTCAGGGAACAAGTAATTTTAGCTGGCAGTGACAGCGGTATTTGTTTCTGGCAAGAGCTAGGGCATATGGCTAGATAGGTGATCAGGAAACTTGATTATCTCAAGGGAAAGGGGAAAAAAGTGTTCTGCATTATTTAAGCAAATACAAACTTGCCTGGCTTTCATTACAGGTAGTCAGAAGAATGGAAGAACCTCTTATTGTTCTTGTGTGGCCTAAGTGCCAAGTATCAGACCGATAGCTTCAAAGAGCTCTGACTTATTTCATGAGTAACAGTTCATACAGCACATTTCTGCACCACACTTAAATATATTTCTGAACTGCCACACCATATTTTGTGTGTTTTAAAATGCTCTCATTCTCCTAATTTCAGTATATGTAATTTCAACAAAGAGTTAGTATATGATTATCTAACAATCAGTAAGTCATGGCGCCTTATTTGCACAACACATTCAGTAAAAATTAACTAACAACCAGTTTTGCTCAACATATCAGCCAATATTAAAACATGGCACAAAGTTTTCTTAGAAAGCTTGAATTCATGTTTTTTTGCATACAATACAGCAAAAGGAGAAACATTAAAAAGTGCCAACTATCATTTTAAAACAAAGATCTGGTAATGTTACCCTTAAGTTCCCAGACAGGATTATAGAACACACAATGTTTTATTTTGTACTTGCACACATAACGTAGGTGTTGCCTGTTTTAATAGAGTAACTATGGGCTTACTGCTGCACACACTTAAGGGCACATCAAAAATTCTATCAGAACCTTTGCTTTTGGCAAAATTAGCCAGTCCTTAGAGGAATGTGTCCACCTTTGGCCTGGATATAGCGCAAAAGGTCCTATGCATGTACTTTTATTACTACAACATTAGCCCAGAGATCATTACGTATGAAAGTCAGTTTTATTGTGCCTCTGTTTCGCTTTATTTCCCGTATTGCTGAAAAACTCCATCAATAGTTTTACTTTGTACCCAGGGCTATGCTTTAAAAAAGTGCTGGTATGAGGAAAAAGCCAGCATTTGTCTGCACTTGTTTCCCGTAAAGGTAATGTAAAATATCCTTCGAGTGAGGGGATCTCAAATTCAAATCACCATGAAGGCTGCATGAGGAATAGTACATTAGCCAAAGGGTCGCATCACTGAAACCTTTTCATACAACGATATTGTAAATATTGATAGCTACAGTGTCGTTGAAGGCTGCAAGAAATAACCTTAGGGGCTAAATGTGCCCTAGGGTGATAAGTTTGAGACACCATCTTAAGTAATCTTCAGTTAGGTTTATTTCAGATGACTAGCCAGAAAATTATTTTACTATCGCTCTCTTCTCAAGCTTTGGTTGGCTAAATCCTTGCCTGGTGATTGCACCAAGGAAATTCCATTCTCATCATCTGATTCTAATTGAGGAACTCTTTTTCCAGTCACCAATATCAGAAAAACAAACCAGGAGCCCTGTGGCACTTAAAGGCTAACAAATATATTCGTTCCATGAGTTTTTGTGGAAGAAAATCCCACTTCAGATGCTTTGAAGATGGGGGAACTTACAGAATGGTAGGAAATAAATGCAGGGAAGTGTAAGTCATGGGAACAGGTCACACTGTAAGAGCAAATCAAAACAGCTGAAAAGATTCATACACTAGGGAACAGCACACAGCGGAAGATGAGGTCAAATCCCCTGTTGTAATGAGAGAAAAATCCAATGTCTCTGTTCAGTCATGAAGCAATGTAACCAAATTTGCAAATAATTTCAATTTCAGCAGCTTCTTTGAAGCCTTGATTTAGTATTCATCTGTCTGAGCACAGCAAAGTAGCAAATAATGGAGTGTGCACAAAGACTGAAATGCTGACCCACTGGTTTTAGAGTGTTGTGATTTCTGACATCAGATTAGTGTCCATCATCCCAAAGCACCTTTCCTCTACTTACGCTACATTGATGACATCTTTGTCAACTGGACCCATGGTAGAGAAGCCCGTGGAGATTTACACTGAGATTTCAACAATTTCCACTCCACTATTAAACTTAGCCTTGAACACTCTGCACAAGAGATCCACTTTCTGGACACTACAGTACAAACTAGGGATGGATGCATAGGCACCACCCTATACCAAAAACCCATTGATCAGTGTATTTGCCTACATCCCTCACGCTTTCATCCTAAACACACCATATGATCAATTGTCTACAGCCAAGCCCTAAGATATAACAGCATAAGAGACAGGTACCTTCCAGATCTCTATCAAGCATTCTTAAAACTACAATACCCAGCTACAGAAGTGAAGAAACAGATTGACAGAGCCAGGCAGGTACGCTGAAGTCAACTATTACAGGAGAAGCCCAAGAAAGAAAACAACAGAACACCTCTAGTCATCACCTACAATCCCCAAGTCAGACCTCTACAGCACATCCTCAGGGATCTGCAGCCTGCTCTACAAGATGATCCCTCACTCTCTCAAGTCTTGGGAGACAGACCTCTCCTCTCTTACAGACAGCCCCCCAAAAACCTTAAACAAATACTTACCAGCAATTACAGACCTAACAGAACCATTAAAGCAGGCACATATCCCTGCAACAAACCCCGCTGCCATCTTTCCCCACATATCTGCACAAAAGACACTACTACAGGACATAATAAAACCAGCTACTCCATCAAAGGCTCATTCACCTGCTCATCCACCAATGTGCTTTATGCCATCATGTGCAAGAAATGCCCCTCTGCTTTATGTATTGGACAAACAGGACAGTCTCTGCACAAAAGAATAAATGGGGACAAATCTGACAACAGAAATCACAAGACTGATTGATTGCTGCAGTTTTACTGTTTAGAGTTTACTCAACTGCCACAGGTTTAGTACCCCTCATCCCCGTAATATGTGACATCCCACCCCTAGCCCTGGTTGAACAGGATACTCCTCCCCATAGTCTCATTAAAAGGAGGGGGTGTGGATTGGACACTAATCTCCAAAGTTGGGCTCATTGAAAAAACACTAGAAGCCTCTGGGTTACAAGTAAGGGTGGAGCGGTGGTGGCAGCAAATTTCATGAATGGCGAGGGGTGAGTATGATGGGTTTAGGGAAAATCTGAGTTACTCATTGGCGAATTTATCCTTAACACATGCAAGCCGAGATGAAAACTACTTTTTGGGCATCCCAAACCACAGTATCTCCCTTCACCCCACTCCTTTTACCTAAATACTGTCTTTTGTACGGATTAAAATTAACACTAACCAAAAATCAAAGTAAAAATTGCCACTTTCACAAAACTTTTTAAGTGTCAGTTTTTGAAGGCAACAAAATTCTTCTTAGACTCAAAATAAACATATGTAATAAACCATCTCTTGCTGATTTGTGCACTGAATATGGTCTGAAGAAAACTAATTTAATGGAATTCATGAGCTGATCTGATGTGGATGTAACAAATATCAGTTAAAATTTCCATGAACAAGATCCTGTTTTTGACTGGGGAAGAGAACAGTCTACCCTAGTCTCCCACCATCTCCTGCACACGTGACCTCCTTCACGTGACTGAGACCAACATGAATGTTCCAGCTTCTATGGTCTAGTAACAGAAGTCATACTGGACACTACTAATTCTTGGTATGGAAATGTCAGCATGGCACCTAGCTGTGCCACAGTGTTTAAAAGTTGAGCCCCGGCTGGTGTCTTAAAAAAACAAAAAACCCAACCATCGGTGCTTTCAGTGGTGCTACCATATTGCTGCTGAAATTACTGGAAGCAACAGCCTTTTTTTGGTGATGGTGGTGGGTGTTCAAGTGCCACACAGCTAGGCACCTTAGCTTTAGGGCTGGCTCCAAGTTGGGTGGCACATCTGTCGAGCTCTGGCATACTACTGAACTTCCTACCTAGTTTTCACAGGATCGGCTAATCTCTATTCAGAAACAGTTGTATGCCTATCTTATAGATTCTTCAATTAGTCTTGTTTGTTTCAATTAGTCTGTTCCAATTGATTCTTTCTTTGCTTTAGACCATATGTAACAATTTGTTTTATTTCTCTCTCCTAGAGGCTAAGTCATCTTTCTTGCTTCATAGTCACAGTGTTAATGGTGAGTTATTGACTTGCTCTGCATGGTCATTTTACACCACTTTGCACAGTTAATTAAATTTCAATAAGGGAACTGTTAATGAAGGATGGACAAAAAGGGTAATTTATTTTAGAATTATGTTCATCTGCAAATTTTTCTTCAAATGGAAACGGCGACAGAGAAATCAAATGATAGCACCTAACATGTGAGCACACAAAAAGACAGCTAGGCCAAGTCTACAGCAGCAAATTCACCGCTGTCAATTCAATCTTCCCAGTTTGATTGAACTGTCAGTTAAGACCTGCTGAATCGATCTGGAAATCAACCCAGTAAGTCCACCCCCTCAAGAAGAGTAGCATTGAGTCAAAGGGACAGCATTTCCCTTCAACTCAGTGCAGCAGACACCCCACCCTAAATAGGCATTATAAAGTCAAAGGGAAAAATGCAAGTTATTTTATGTAGCCTGAGTATCTCCTTTTGACTGCTGCTAAATACCGTGGTTAAGGGTAGGCCAGGCCTCAGAAATGATAGATTTTGAAGAAGGCTTTATTTTTTAAGATCAGCACATCATTTATTCTTGTACACTAGCAACACCAGATATTTCTCCCATACGCAACATATATGGGACTGCAACTGCAAAAATATCCTTAATTTCTGTTTGTTGCTTCTTGCTTTCTTCATATGGAGGGGAATGACTGCATTAGGCAATGATGGCAGCAGTTACATCACAGAAAGATGCAAAATGAAACTAATGATATCTCTCTACTGTTAGCAACTTGAGGATCAATGCAGCAGAATCAATTAAGAGTGTCATGGAGACCCACTTAACTGAGCTGGGAAATGCTTGCCAGCTTATGTATTAAACCACCTTCCTGAAAGGAAAAATGCTATGTCAACTGGAGGGTGTGTCTAGTCAACACAGTACAGTGAAGACACTACCGTACGGCAACCTAAGTAGGTTAACAGGATATATTTAAGCTAGTTTGCTAATCTCCCGTTGACAGCTACCAGTGTAATGCCAACCACATCTGTTTATTATCAAATCTGTCTACATTTCTAATAACTCTTAAGCACATCCTCCTCTTCCCATTTATTAGAAGTCACTTTGCCAAAATGCTAACATACCAAAGGTCAAAGAGAGGCCAAAAATACCTACCATTTCCCTGAGTGGGATATCTGTAGCCACCACCAATCTGTCGTGAGATCTCCCACTACAACAAAAACAGTCCGACCCAAAGCTCACTGAAATCAGGGGGAAGGCTCTCGCAGTTTTCAGAAGATTTTTGTTTATCCCATAATTAATCTTTTAGCTACCTTAAAAGTTAAATAGGCTTACATCTACAAAATTTACAACTAAAATGATTTCCACTGTTCACTTCTGAAGCACGCAACTCTGTAACATGGAGAAGATTCACCAGAGCTAACAAGAAGACAGATGCATTCTGGAGAAAGTAGTGCCCCTTTCCTGAAAACATAGTAAACAAATGAAAAATATGCAGACAGAAACTTCCAGCTATCTCAATCCACGCACAGTGCCTACAGTCTCAGATCACCTCACAAACAGAGCGAGTACTTGAAAGCTAGGTAATAAGTTAACTCATTCAAGCTTCTTTTATATCAGTTATTAAAAGGACATTTCAGAATTTAAATTGCTTAATGCATAAAATAAATGCACAAAGCAGTTACCTTAACTCAGACTTTCACAAATAACACATTTCTGATCACCACGTGACCAATTTTAGCAGCCTGTTGCCTACCTCCACTGCAAAAATGTAATGGAGGAGCCCACTCTGGCAACCAAAGATAAAATTGCTGGTGCCTAGTTGTGAGTCAATTTTGTCAACCCTTGCCTTAGCTGTATTAAGAACTCCTCAAAGACCTTTTCTGCATCCTCTTCCCCCGCCTTTTCTCCCCAATAATAAAATGAATGCTCTCTCATCTCTCCCTTCTAAATGTCAGATCCCTTTGCTACCACTCTTCATCTTTCTCCTAACTCCCAACTACACCTGAAGTGACACACAATGTACTTTACAGAACTACCACCTTAGGAGGCAAGTCTACACAGTAAGAGAAACAGAATGATGCCAGGTTGACAGTTGAGGCACGACAGATGGTCTGAGGGAGAATAAAAGTAAAAATACTTTTTTTTCCTTTTCTTTTTTGGGAAGAAAGTGTAGTGGAAATTTTGACAAGAGGTAGCGGAGAGAAGAACAGCCTTTGGTGATATGCCATTAAAAAAATACCACTTTTCATTTTGAACAAGCAGCCTGCCTTCACTTTCAAAAATAGCTTTGTCATTTGTGAACAGGCTGGGTGGCAACCCAACAAAGATTTCTTGTGCGAGTCCCTGATTGTATTAAGTATTTGAATTCTTTCCAGTTTTCTATCAAACATGCCACCTTATGTAGCTTAGCTACACAGAAATGGGCAGCAGCAGATGCTCCTCTCTTCATGGAAGTGACCTATTTACCAGTCCTCAGATTTTGTCTTTTTTTTTTTTTTTTTGATACCAGGAGAGATAAACAGTAACAACCCCTCCTCCGAGGATTTTTTTTCTGCAAGTACAAATCTCACTATGATGCAAATGATAAGTTTTATTCTACTAAAAATGAACACAGCTGAATAAATCTTTGCTTCTTTAACAGGCATGTTAGCAGTCCTTTAATGCATGGTGTCAGGATCATTATTCTTTAGTATGCTGCACTGAATAGGTTCAACATAAATACTTTCCTTATTTATTCCAACTAAACAGTAGGCAACCCACCAATTCAGCACCCTACTCTTCTCTTCTTTATACCTTCATAAAGCACTTTTTAAAAATCGCCTATGGAGTACAAACTCCAACCTTCTATATTTGTTTCATCCTTTGTTGTATCAAATGTGTCTTTAAAGTGTCATTATAAAGAATAGTATCACTTGAGTTGCACAGCCCATCAACAATACAGCCTCGTGCAGGCTAATGATTCCAACTTATAAACCGGTAATTTCAGCTGGTTGCAACCTGTGCATTTCAGCACATATGATCAGCTACTGAAAGTTGTCTTCACAACCAGAGTAACCTTCTCATCAGAAGAAAATGCAACAGATGCTAGAACATCAATGTTCTGGAATTATACTGGATGATACTTTGCGGGGCTCTATTCAATATCCACTCTTATGAGACTTATGGAAGCTATGCTTCCCGTTATAAGAATAAGACAGATCTGCTGTGCTAGCCCATTGGGAGTGCTGGAGAGGTATAACAAAATGAGTCAACAATGGAACAGATCCCCAGCAAGGTGACCTACAGCTCAGACTCTTTAAAGAGTTTCTAATGCAGACAAGGCTTGGGGAAGAGAGAAGATCTAACAGTAAAAGAGATGTTGCAGAACAAGTGAGTGAGTATGTAGGGTCCCCACTGATCTTGTTTTTAATCCTTAGGAGTTATTTATCTGAAGCAGAGTAGCAATGACAGCAACAGCAGCTTTTAGAACATCTCCACAGTTAGCCTGCTTTATAAGTGCAAGGATCAAATGGAAATCAGGGGCACTGCAGTGCAGTTCTAAGCCAGGCAGTAAGTGTGATTTTGAAGTTAAGAGAGCCAGATAAGATTAAAAGACACAAAAGTAAGGGTCAGAGCTGCGGAGAGGGATAATAAAGACATGTATAAGAACTTGAAAACCAGCGAGGGGCACATTAGTGCCATTCTTAGAGATAATATACAGCTTAGTTTTCTTTAAACCAAAGATCCAGAGAAAAATGCTAGAAGCAAAAATGTGCAATTACTAGAGCTTCTTGCTGGTTTTGTCATAAATATACTTAAGGTGACTTGAATTAAACACTGAAAAGGACTTACACATTTTCACAGGCACAGAGAAAAGTAACAAAGTGTCCCGGAATGGAAAGAACCCTTCTGGATTGTTGCAGAAATGTGAAATGAAACACACTAAGCAAATGCCAGTATTTTAATAACCTTTCATCCTGTCACTGTCTCAAAACGTTCTTATTTGGAAACCAGAAAAACGAGCTGAAATTGGCATTTCATTCACAGACATTACATCCTCTTCTCACTTCTGACAAGAGTGATGTAGCTGAGATGGCAGAAGATCATGGGGCTAAAAACTGATTTTCTTCAATACGGAACTCAAACATCCCAGAACCCAGAAATCTTTAAGGCCTAAAGTAGTATTTTCTCAATAAAAAAGCAGAAGTGCTTTATGATAGCTGAACTTTTTCTTAATAACAAATAAGAAGGAGCTGGTTCTTTGCCAGCAAATTTACTCTGAAGAAAAGCTTGAGAGAGAATCAATCAACTTGACTGATTAAAGGTCTTCAAGCAGCTTCTAAAGCAACTAGGAAAACTCTACGGGAGTCATTTAGAAATGCACTTGCTCATCTGCTTGCTATTTCATTCATTTTTACTACGTTCAAAAGTGGAAGCAATGGATGAAGAACTTCATCAGGTTTCCAAAATGGATGCTGATTACCACCCCCTCCCTTTCACTGCCACTCACATGCCAGGGATGATTAATTCAGTTTATAAAGTAAGATATGTCAATGACCTACATAACATCATCTTAGTTTCCATACAAGTTTGAGTATAGTTTAATATAAACCATGAAAATGGTGCCTTCTGAAATGCATGTAGGTGTCATACTTTTAGAGCCCAATCCTGAAAGATGAAGAGAACTGATAAATTCCCAGTAAGCAGTAATCCTGCAGTTGACCTTTAGCCTTGGTCTAGACTTAGCTTGTCAGATCACTCGGGTTTAAAAAAAATAATTTCCAAAGTGCCATAGTTAAGCTGATCTTAGCCCCCAACTTAAACTTAACTCCAGTATAGGAAGCCACATCTGCACAATGGGCATAACAGCAGTTCAGAAGCAGCTGTGCTCCTCTAGCAGCCATAATCTATACATGTCCTTATTTGGCAAATTTGTGACACATGACTCGGGGGGGGGGGATGTAATTTGCTTTCCCAAAGATGGATTGTCTGTATATACCAGCAGTTCTAAAAAGGAAATGATCAAACATACATTTTACTTGTATAACTGAATATTATACCTTATTATTTAACATACTTTGATACCGAAGGAAGCTAATTCCTCTGCATATGCGGAGCGGAAGTGGAATTGATTCACAGAGGAAGAAGATGCACCACGTGGAAAGCCTAAGCAGCGTGTTCTCTGTCTCAGACAGCTGCTTTCATCTGTGTCCTGCACTCACACCTACACAAAGAAAGTATCTCACCACAACTGGAATAGAGAAGATGAAGTCATTTGTTGGGGTTTTTTTTAGTGTTATCAATAAACCAACTAACTGAAAACACTTCAGCCCACATCCGACCAGCTTTCCTAACAAACTTTTGCACACACTAGATACAGCACAAAACACTGTAGCACACCATCTGAAAGAGACCTCTTGGAAGCAGAGCAGTTACCTCCCTCATACTACATCCTATCCAAGAGAAAAGGAAGAAGTCACCCAAGGCCAATTCTATCCAATCCCCTGGGAACCACAGGGAAGTTAACAGCATCTCACATTACCCCAGCCTCATACCTGCATGGCCAAATGATCTTTATTCTTTGCCAGGATGTCACTGATCAACCCAAACAGTGCAAACTTTGACTTTATGAAGGCCAGAATCCAGACGGACCAAAGTCAGAAAAGACAGAAGCATTATTTTAGGTTCATGTGGAGCATGATCTGTACTGCAAGAAAGGACACAAACATGCTGAACCTGAGTACCATAGTTCTGCATAACGTGTGTTACTTAGGTAACTTGCATATGCACTTCCTTAGACTCGTCATACTACACTCTCCTACCTGTTAAAAATAATTTTAAAAAATAAAAGATGTATTCAAAATTAAAGACAGCTGTGTCAGCCCAATTAGATAGCCATACATGCCACAAAAAGCTTCTCATCCATCATTCCCACCAATGAACCATACTTCACAAAAAAGCACAATTTAAAGAAAAATTAAACTAACTAGCTGTTCAAAAAATGGTTCTTTCCATAAAACTCAGTAATTAATCAGTTTTTAAAGCTCAAAATTCCATTGAGGTGGAACTCCCTCAGACAACCAAGTCTTCCCAAATTGAAATATTTAAAACTAAAATAAAGGCAACATTTAAAAAGAAAAATCAAGGGAAATTAACAATGTATATTTTAATCAACTTTATATTACTGAGTCACAAGAAAAAGGTTTTAAAAATACTCAGCTTGATCAAAAGACTTTTGTAGTATTTATTTCTTGTTAAGTGGGAAACTTTTAAACCTAGATCAGCATATAAAATTTCTTCTTACCAATTTGTTCCTGGCAAGCATTTTGAATAAGTCTATTTTATGAGATGAGATAAATTGTAAATATAGGCACTGTCTGAGAAAGTGCAGAATTTAATGGAATTTGAATTTTGGTAATTAAAGAAGTGTCAGTTTAGAAGCAAATGTACTCCAGTTTATCCCCATCTTCACTTATTTCTGCACAGAAGTTCTTTTCTCAAATTAATTGGAGAGCTGACAATTAAAACTTGCCTCTGATCTGAACTTCTAAGTTATCACCATAGAGGTGTATGTCAGTTGTCCAATACTTTTAATATAGATTTTCTTTTTGTGTGTATGTACATTTTCATGATTGCATAGTATTATTAATAATATATCAATATACATCAGGTGTGGCCAAACTGCAGCTCAGGAGCTACATGCGTCTCTTGAAAGAAAAACTGTGGCTCCCAGAAGAATATCAGCAAATCAATTTAGGAAAGCAGCCCCAGCCTAGGAGTTCAGTTCAGGAGTAGGTTGTGACAGTGGGAAGAAGCGCAGCATGGTCAGGGATGGCAGGAAGGACAGCATGGTTGGGATTTTAAAAAACTCGCCCTTAGCAGCTTGCAGTCTTCTACATCGAGCAGCAGCTAAGTTTTTACTATATAGTCCCAGTTTTCATGGTAACCTTAAGTAATTATGAATCTGACTTCAGTAGGATCAATATTTGCTCTCTTTTTACGATAAAATTAAAGTGTGCAGTGAATTTTAACTTTAGTGATTTTGGAGTAGGTAAAAGTATATGGCAATATGCCTCAGTGCCGCTCTTGAAGGTTTAATAATCAACTTGTGCGGCTCTTGAGTTTCCTAAGTTTGGCCACCCCTGTTTGGGAACGAAGTATTAGCAAGCCATTTTGTCACCTAGTGAAAGAGAACAGAAATACTAGAGATCATCTCACCTCATGCAATGGTAATTGTGTTGTGTCATCTTTGTATGCCACCTTGCAAAACTATGGGAAGGTAAACATTTGACAGGTGCTTATCCACCTCAGCCGATGCGAGTATTCTGCAGAAAAAAATTTGCTGGCTCAGCCATTGCATGCCTCAGACACAGCTCCATCTCTTTTCACTCAACTGTCAGTTTCATAAATCACACTTATATCACTCTGTTGACTTACAGACATTTTTTGAAGGGCTTGCTGAAGTGTGGTATGTGCTGTTATATAGGATAATGTAACAATATCAGCAAATCTGAGACTACAGCTGTCACCACACAACACACCACGACCACTCAGAACTGCATAGCAACAACAGGGACAAAAAACACATCCTTCTGTTTCAAAAGCATAGATCCAACTACCTGAATTGAAGGAAAGTTTCCCGTAGCTTTAAGTAATTATGAGGCCTATAATCAACAGCTGAGCAGTTCTGTTTCCATCCAGCAGAGAACAGTAGTATGTACACATACTTGCCAGGCTATTGGATTATTTACTATCTAATCTCTTTTAACAGGTTTTTTTTCAAGCACTTGTACAATTCTCTGCTGGTGATAGTAAGGCCTGTTCAAGAATTGTAAACTGAGGCAAAGAGGTTAAATAACTTACCAAGTCCCCGTAGTATGTTAAAGGCAGAGCCAAAAATAGCGCTAAGAACTAGGACACAATTTACCTTCTTATCCATGTACTACAGTACAATTAAACGAACAGTCCTGCAGCACATTTAAAGACTAATGTATTTATTGCATGAGCTTTTGTGGGAGAAAATCCACTTTGTCACATGCTTTGAAGATGGGGAACGTCCAGAATTGGAGGAAAATGTACGCAGGGAAGTTCAAGTCATAGGATCAGGTCAGACTGTTACAGCAAATCAATGCAGTAGCTAGCTATGGTGCTGGAAGATTGGCAGTTCTTTGGATATAAGCAGGATTTAATATCTACACAACTTTCACTGGGAGCATCAATATACACTGTGCTCAACAGACAACCATAGAACAGTGGTTCTCAATACCGTGTCGCCACGCAGCGGTAAGTGCATCACAGAGGGCCAGGGAGATGGCTGGATTTGGCCTGGAGCAGGTGGGCCGGTGTGTCTGGTAGACTCCCGCTATGTCACCAAGTGCATTGCAATCTGCAAAAGGTTGAGAACCACTGCCATAAAACATCTTGTACTGGCCCTTTCAGGACAGCAACACCACTCCTGCTGTGGTCCATGCTCATTTCAACAAAAAATTTGAGTTTTAAGACTCAGGCAGTGCAAATGCATGCAGAAGCACAGAACCACTCTCACAAGTTTAGGCAGCAGCTGCAAACAAAGCAAGAAACCAACAGAGAAGGAAACAAGTTGACACAAATGATACAATAAACTCTCTCACCCCTTGGAATCCAATAGAATATATCAAGTCAGCATCACATGTGGCTAGCAAAGTTCAGAGCCTCACTAAAAAGGTCTCTCTTGACAGCCCATTTGATACCATTAGTAATAAATAACGGTCCTTCCTTTACGCCTACACTCTCTCTCTCCATATCATTAGATGAGGTGGAAAACAATCATTTTTACTGCCAAGAGAAAGCCATTTCCTCTTTTTTGGTATTGATAAAGACCATAGTGAGGGACTGCATGAAAACCATTTTTCATTCCCAACTAGTCTTTTTCAGGATCATCCATATTTTGGATGCAGGCAGTTCCTGAGGCTTCCCCACTAGTATGTATCTGATTGTTGTTTTTATTGCTATTGATGCTGTATTTCAAGATTTGTTTTCTCAAGAGGAATTTTATTGCATGAAGCTGAAGGAAAACTTCGATCTCTCCTAAAAGATCATTCAAAACATAAATATTAATGTTTCAGTAAACAAGCTTCACTGTTTTAGAGTAAAAGTGTCCTTTAATTCAGGGTTTTCAAACTTGGGGTGCGACCCAGTACTAGGTCGCAGACCCTCAGGCACTGGGTTGCGGCACCTCCTGCCACCGCCACCAAAAGACTGGAATGCATTGTTCAAAGATGTAATTGTTGGGTCATGGGCATAAGTGAGTTTTGTCAACTGGATCCAAAGAAACCAATGTCTTAATTTGTTAATTTCTTTCTCTGATAGCATCTGGTCAGTTTAAGTACATGATTTTTCCTTGCTGAGATCAAGTCAGGAAATAAAGTCGGGTCTTTAAAATCATAGATCTTTTACACAACTATCTGTTGTTACCAGCTCTACTCTTATCTTGGACCTAGCTCAAAGGAAAGTAGATAAATCTAGCTCACAAAGCCTCACTTCTGAAGCTTTTCTTAATAAAAGGAATGAGAAGTAGTAAAAAGCAATAGAGAGCAAAGGCCCCTAAACAAAGAAACAACATATCAGAAACCTTTATGGCTTATTATACATGGAAAGTTATTTTGATTATAGATGGGAAAATGTCACATTTCAATTTATGGACTCCTGGAGCATGGCCATCAACACCAACAGCATACATAAACAGGTTTCCTCTTAATCAGAAGTCAGATTATTTTGGGTGGTCTACAACAGTAAAACACAGGTTCTCAAGCCCTCATTCCATAGGCCACATATTCACAATGAGTGTCCTAAACCTCCTGGTTACGTGTCATAACACTGCAACAAACTGCATTTAGGTTTACACAGTGTTTTAAAGACACTGAACATACTCTTCTGCCCTTTTATCTTCTTCACTCATTCTCTCTCCCCTATCTCTTGTGGGTCTCATCTGCCTCTCTGCTTTCTTGCCACTGAGCCCTGGTCTACTCTGACAGAGAAGTTCCACATAAAACCTCGACTTTCTGTAGCCTGCATCTCCACCATCAGAGTGTTAAGTTCAGATTAAATGGTGCTGTGTCATCTGAGCCGATAACATGACCCCTGCAAGTGGCATAGCACTTTGAGGTTGAAATCTACCATTCGAATTTAGCTTCATGTAGCCAGAGAACAGTGTAATTCAACCTCATTGGCCCACAGGATTTATCCCAGAACTGTTCTTTTCTTGTTGCTTCTTGATTTTCCACTGTGCTGCATCATAGCAGGTAAGCAGCACACAGCTCCTCCCCTACTGGCAGCCCCAGGAAGTTTTAAATTCATCTCTATTTCTGCCAGCAGCCCTGTGCTTCCCCATGCCTGAGGCAGAGAAAGGCAGCACAGAAAGCTGCTTTTTTCTTTGAGGGAAGTGGGGAGGGGCAGCAAGGGTTCTGCATTATGGGAGGACAACTGCCACCCCACAAGTCCCTGCACCTACTTGCACTGTGGGATGCCTATCCACAGTGCAATGCATTTCAGGAAGAAGTAACAAGGACCGGGGGGACATAAGAGCCCAGAGCCATATGCAGTATGATCAGCCTCCTGTGGATTCTGTAATTTAACTGTCTACAATCAAATTAGAATCCCACCCCCACAATAGACAGGCCCTCATTCATCTTCTCAACCCCTCCCCATTTCTCATTCCAGTCATTCATGTCTTGACCCTATGAGCATCTCTTATTTCTTCTTTACCTTCTCCTCAGAGTTAGCTAATACCAAACTCACTCCTTCTCTTCTCCATCTGCTTTTACAGGACCTCCCTGCTCCTCCCACTATATGGCATGTGAAGCTCCTGGAAAAGAGAAGGCAGCACCTGCAGGCCACCAGTGCGCCACTGATCAGAGGTGGGAACTCACTACCACAAAACAAGGCTGTTCCTGTACCAATATTTATGCATTCCTGCTCCTTCCCATAAAGGCTTTTCTTCCTATCAAAACACCATGGGAAAAAAAGAACTTGAGGGACCTATCCTGCATTGTCAGGAAGATTGACTGAATGATCTAGGTTCTTCAGTATCTAATTTCTATGATTATCATCAATCCTCCCAGAAACTATGACTTTTCTTAATTGCTTGAGCTATATACTAGTCTTCACTACAGATCTAAGGAAGTTCAAATTTCATTCCTATTTACATGAGGTTAAGGAAGCAGTTCTTTAAAAAATTACTTAGCCCTACATAGGACACAAACGTAGAGTAAATTATATATGATGCTGAATCCTACCATACTTTATGTTTAGGCCAAACCTACCATCTCTAGTAAGGAGATCCTTCATAAAACAAAAAAGAAGGAAATAGAGCAATTTTATATGCATGTTAGAGGCTATCAAACATCACCACCAAGAAAAACAGTGGCAGCGAAGACAAAATTCTGCCACACATTTAATATATGTATGAACTTGCAATGCTTCATTAGCTCAATACACCAGGCAAACATAGCACAGCAAGATGTATGAATAGGTTGAAGAAAAAGGACTAATTAGCAAGAAGGAAAAAAGCAAAAATTAGATTGATGAGTTGAAAATAACTGGAACATGCATAATATGTCAAGCTGGAAAAGAAATTGAAAGATCTGGCAGAAGGAAGAAAAAACACATGTACTAAGTTCTGAGATAATAACCCAAATTCACTGGAAATCAAAAAGAAAGCAAACAAAACATTTATTAAGCAGACGAAAAAATGCCTCTAATAAAAAAAGTTACCTGATAGACAATACAGAGTTAGGTAACAGCAGAGCAAATGAAGTATTTGTATGCACAGAGCTATGCTGACCCAAAAGAAAAAGATCAAAGAGGGCATCATATAATAAAGGGATTAGAAGCCTGCCAAATAAAAGTCTCAAACTGTAAGTGTAAACAGAAAGTCATCATCAAACGAGAGTCTTTACAATGGAGTACCCACAGGGCAGCTCTTAGACCTAACTAACTTATTTAACATTTTTATTGACTTGGAAAAAAGCATAATATCACTGATTAAGTTTACAGATAACCCAAAAATTGGAGAAGCGGTAATAATGAAAGGGACAGGTTACTGATACAGAATGATCTGGATTGCTTGCTAAGCTGGATGCAAGCAAACAACATACATTGTAACAGGGTTAAATGTAAGTGTATGCATTTAAGAACAAAAAAGGTAGGTCATATTTATAGGATAGGGGACTTTATTTTGGGAGGCAGAGACTATGATAGAGATTTGGGCTTCATGGTGGATGAGCACCTGAGAGGTGCTTTGGCCAAAAGGGCTAATGCAAGCCTTAGATGCACAGAGAGGAGTGTCACATAGTAGTAGAGCGGTTTTTTACTTTTGTATTTTGCAGTGGCTTAACTGCTGTTGGAATCCTGTATCCAGTTTTGTATCCTCAGCTTAAGGAGAAGGATGGTAAATCAGAGAAGGTTCAGACAAAAACGGTTATAGAATTAGAAAATATGTCTTACAGCGATAGACTCAAATAACTCAATCAATGTAGCTTAACAAAGAGAAGGTTAAGAGGCAACTTGATTATAGTCTACAAGTACTGTAATGCTGTCTGGAATACAAGCGGCCTTTTATAACAATTTTGATATTGATACGGCAAAATTACACTTACAGAATATGCTGTGTCGGATACTATTGGAAAGGTTACAATTTGCTAAATATAATATTGTTTATAAATGGGCATCAGTTTTGTATGATGAATTCTAAATACATAGTGTATATTTCTATTTTCAACTTGCGCTGTGTTTCTGGGTGACACCCCAGATAGGACGGCAGCAGCTCTAAGCTCACCTAATGGCATATATCAAGGGAACTCAACTGTACAATGAATCCCATGAAAGATTCATGAATCCAGAGGCTACACTTTATGAGTCATGAGGATGTGTAGGAAATGCCTATAGACAGAGAATTCTGAGGCTTTTCCATGCCAAGTGCTGTATTCAAGACAAGGAAATACAAGTCTCATGGCAGAAATGATAAAATGCAGCTGCACCATCTCTATCTTCTCTTCATTCCCTCTTCCCACCTCTGTATCAACCCATCTACAACTCAAGCTGTGAAACAAAGAACTGATATCCATCAACAAACTGGACGTACACCAGAGGAATTGTACAAGACTACAAACTCTGCAGTTCCGCAGAAAATGTGATCTATATGATGGTGAAAGAACTGGTTCAGGCCTATTTAGAAAAATTAGATATGCATAAGTCCATAGGGCTAGATGCAATGCATCACAACGTGCTGGTGTGATTGTAGAGCTATTGGCCATTTTCTTTGAAAACCTGAGGGGATTCAGGAAGTCCCAGACGATTGGAAAAAGGCAGATATAATACCTGTCTTCAAAAAAGGGAACAAGGAGTATCCAGGGAACTATAAACTGTCAGCTTCTCCTCAGTTATGGAAAAAGTCATGGAGCAGCACCTCAGGAACTCCATTTTGAGGCACCTGGAAATGAGGTGATCAGAAAAAATCATCATGGATTCACCAAAGACGAGTCATGCCTAACCAACCTGACTGCCTTCTTTGAGGAGATGATTGGCGCTGTGGATGTGGGGAAAGCAATAGATATGATATAGCTTGAATTTGGCAAAGCTTTTGATGTGGTCTCCCATAGTATTCTTGCCAGCAAGTTAACACAGTGTAGGTCGGATGAATGGACTGTAAGTGGGATAGAGAGCTAGCTAGCTAGTCAGGGTCAATGATTAGTGATCAATGGCTCATTGTCTAGTTGGCAGCTGGTAACAAGTGGAGAGCTTCAGGGGTCAGTGCTTGGGCTAGTTCTGCTCAACACCCTCATTAATAATCTGTAGGATGGGGTGGATTTCACCCTGAGTAAGTTTGCAGATTACACTAGACTGGGTGAAATGGTAAGTAATGTTGGCGGGTAGGAATAGAGTACAGCGACAGACAAACTGAAATCCTGAGGCAAAAGAAATCTTACGAGGATCAACAAAGACAAGTACAAAGTCCAGCACTTAGGATGGAAGAATCATTCACTGTTATAGACTGGCTAGGCAGCAGTTCCGGATAAAAGGACCTCAGAATTACAGTGGCCAAGAAACTGGACATCACTCAATAGTGTGCCCCTGTCACCAAGAAGGCTAACGGCATATTGGGCTGCATTAATAGGAACATTGCCAGCAGATTGAGAGAAACGATTATTCCCCGATGTGTGGCATTGGTGAGGTCACACCTGGATTACTGTGCCCAGTTCTGGGCCCCCACATCATGAAGGAGATGGAAAAACTGGACAGAGTAGAGGGGAGAGCAGTGAAAATAATTAAGTGGGGTCAGCACATGACTTATGAGGAGAGGCTGAGGGAACTACTAGGATTGCTTACTCTAGAGCAGAGAAGAATGAGGGAGTATTTGATATTGGCCCTCAGCTACCTGAAGGGGGATGACAGGGAGGATGAAGCGAGGCCGTTCTCAGTGGTGACAGAACAATGAACAATAGTTTCAAGTTGCAGTGGGGGAGATTTAGGTTGGATATTAGCAAAACCTTTTTCATTAGGAGAGTGTTGGAGCACTGGAATGGGTAGGTGGTGGGCCCTCCATCCTTACAGATGTTTAAGCCCCAGCTCCCTGCCTGGGATGATTTAGTTGGAGGTTGGACCTGCTTTGAGAAGGGGGTTGGACTAGATGACCTCCTGCAGTCCCTTCAAATCCCAGTAGTATATAATTCTATGATTTTCATTTCATTTATATGTATCTGATTGCTTTGACCATTTTACATTTCTCTTATCATGTGTTTCTTTTCTTCTGTAATAAACCTTTAGTTTTAGTTACTAGAGGATTAACTGAAAGCATGGTATTTTGGGTAATACCGAAACATATGCTAGTCTGGTAACATGACTGACCCTTTTGGGACCAGGAGAATATTTTCTGTAAAGGAAATAGTGGTTTAATAACATATTAGTTAACTGAGGGGCAAAGACTGAAATGCAATAAAGGGAGCTGTATAACATCTCTTTTTCAGCTTCCTGATAACCAACAGGGAAGATCAGAACGGCTGGTGAATCTAACTGCAGTGTTAGCCACTAATTTGGAAGAATTTGCTCCCATTTTGCAGAATGTCTCGATGTTGGCATTTTCAGGTGGGCCACCCTAAGCACAGACTGGTCACAAGAACCTACAAGGGGAACGAATATTTAACAACGGGCTCCTCGGCCTAACAGAGAAAAGTAGAGCACAATCCGGTGACTGGACGCTGAAGCTACACAAATGCAGACTGGAAATAAAGCATAACTTTTTAATAGTGAGTAATTAACCACTGGAACAACTTACCAAGGGTCATGGAGGAGTCTCCATCACTGACAATTTTTTAATCAAAAGTGGATCCCCGTCCCCCCCACCCCACCCCAGAATGCGTGTTCTAGGAACCGTTCTATGGCCTGTGCAATGAAGAAAGTCAAACTAAAAGATCACAACAGTCCATTCTGGCTTGTAATCTATGAATAAGATAACAGCAATCCTTCATATGCCTAAGTTTAAAACAGGAGCTAAAAAAAGGGCAACCAGTGATGGCTAACCAATCAGGCTCCCAAAGCATAATACATAAAAGACTAACTGCAAACTGAGGCGGCATCCTGATCCGTAGAAAAAGTTTTATTGGCACCCCTACATAAATACTTTTAAGCTGCATATGATATTGTCTCATCTCAAGATACTAGGTAGTTAAAAGGGTTACTTCTCAAATCCCTGTTGCCCTTGGGAGCAAAACCACAATCCAACAATGAAAACTCAGTGTTAAGGAGAAATGTTAGATTCATAATTTGTTTGACTGGAGTGCATCTGTAAAGTTTTGGGTTTTTTCAAGCCAGTAAGCCATTTTAATGAGAAACACAAATAAAGCTTGCATATGCAAGGCCAAATCCTCAACTGGTATAAAACTATGTAGCTCTCAACACCAGAGGAGCTATGCTGATTTACACTAATACACACACACACGCACACCCATATTGTGCCAGCATTTATCTAGTCCTTAACTAAAAAACTTCTGTACTGCATGCTACTGCCATAAACAAAATTGTTAGGAGAAAATGTTGTGTGTCTGGACACAAGGAGATTAGGTTTAGGGGAAGGAACAGGAAGCACAAGTAAAGAAGACTACTTAATATTTCTTACATAGTCAAGATTATATTGTAAAATGTTTACTGCAATATACATGTTAAATGTCTACCTTGAAGTGACAGGTCACATGCTGATTGTACAAGATGAGGCCTCAAAATAAGGAAACCATTTCCTGACTAACAAGTAAAATTAATTCTATATTCTGGACACCATTATGTCAGTTTTACTAAACATCAGATCAACTAATGCTAACATGCAAAACATCAGGACTTAGAAAAAGATGATTACCACTTCTGTCAATTATTAGCAAACCATTAATCAATTGGTGGAAGAGAATGGTGAGTTCTTGTTAGAACAATTAAAATAAGCAGAATTGTGGAATTTCAAAGTATGCAACAAACGGTTTAAAATATTTGGGATCTCAGCTATCCATCAAAACACACTTATACAGATGACGTCACCCAGAGTTGGATGGTAAATAACAATGTCTATCTATAGCTCAAACAGGGATTACTGGTTAATGCAGATGCTAAGAACCTTTGAATACCAGGCAGCCCTTACCAGACTCAATTTCTCTAACTGTAAAATAGTTCCATTTCCCTCTTACTCTGGTTTTCTCAGATGTGTCTTATAAATGTGAAGTATATTTATACTTGGTGTTTGAAAGATGCTATTTATGTACTGTTATTATATAGAGTATTGCTTGAGATTTTTAACTGAGGTTTTTACCACCATCATCCTGGAAATTTAGATGTGAAATCTGTCCATCTATTTTCAGACATGCTGCCTCTACATATATGTAGGATTCCAAGCCTGAAGGGCATTTGGTTTTTTAAAGCTATACTTTCAACTCCAGCGTGGCCCTTTAAAGGTCCCTAATTATTATTTTTAAGTAAAGGACTTCAGAACAATAATCTAGCTGAGCAGAGGCGATAGAGGCAGAGCAACTCAGAAATTAGTGTGAGAAAACTGAAGCTACACTGCAAGTTGTTGCCTTAAACAAACATCAGGGATCATTTAAATAACCCAGATCAACCAAACCTTTTCAGTACAATCTCACCACCCCAAAAGGTGTTAGCACAGAACAATGATCAACAACTGCAAGTAATTCTTTGTCAGAGAACAAATATGAGGAGGCATAGGTTGTTTTCCCTCCCATGAAACCTTGTGAAATGTATTGCTATTTTTATCCAGCAAAGCAATGACAGGGAATTAATTTGTTTAATGTAATGTTGCATAACACTGAAAGTAACACAAAACAGCCACAGAATCTAATGCAGCCTAAGCAACTATTTTTGAAATAAAAGCCAGCCATAACACTAAGATTTTCTATTTTCTTCCACCACAAGAATTTCTATTTAGAGAGTTCCAAAGGGGTAGCCATGTTAGTCTAGTTCAGCAAAACAATAAATTTATTAGTCTTCAAGTGCCACAGGACTCCTTGCTTATTTAGAGAGCTGTTTGCCATTTACCTCTGTGGAGTTCCCACAGGGTGAAGGGATTCCAGAACAGCAGGTCTGGGAGGATGAAGACAGAAGCTAAATGAGCCTTGGGGCAGAAACTTTCCCTCTTATGTTATTTTCCAGCACAGACAGGGGAAAAAAAAAATGTGAAAGATGCAAATAAGCACAAAAGGTGGATTTATGCCTGGGGAAAAGACAGAAAACAATGCCACAATGCCACCTAGATGATATTACTGAGCATATGAGTCAACAAATCAGCTTTCAAATCAGAAGAGAGGTCATTTGAAATGAGAAAAGCTTGTAGAAAGATAGCTGGTGGTTCCAGATCTAGATGAAAGTAGCTAAATAATCTTCACTGATATGGGATTTCAGTTAAGAGAGAATGATGCAACCATCTAACTCCCTCAACTATACCATGACACACTTAAGGATCTGTTTCACGAGGCTACATTTTAGCTGGAAAGAATAGAACGTAGAATTTCATACACACAGGGAGAGGGCTAAAAAGAGAAAGGTGCAAACAAAATACAGAACAGCACTTACATCTTATTCCAAATCTTAAACTAAATAGCAAATGGGTGGAGGGCAAGGCTTTGTTAATCTAGCATACTGTAAAAGTTAAAAGGCAGACTGACAGATTTGCAAGTCATGACAGAATAAAAGCTCTAGGTCATGATGACAACCCTATTTCTGCTCATCTTTGAGGTCTGAAAATGAATAACCTGCCAACCTCTCAACTCGCACCTTCAAATGGAAGACAAGGAAAAGAAACTCCCATCAGCCAGTTGCACTAGCAGCCGCCTGTTAGACTGGGAAGGGATACAAATACAATATACAATGTTGTGACAGAAAAAGGCTGAGTTGGTTCTAGGGCTCACATCTACAGTGCAATAAAAGACTCAGAGCACTGCCAGCTGAGCTGGGCTTGCATAGGGTTACCAGATGTCAGGCAAAAGGAGGACATGTCCTTTTTACCCTCACATCCTCCATCCAGCAGGCATTTTAAAAATACATGATTTTGTCTGGCTTTTTACTTGCAGGGATGCAAGTATGCTGGAATGCCCTGCAACACCCTGTTTTTAGGGGGAAATGTTCCAGGGCTCCCTATAAACAGAAGAATATTACTTTAACACTAGATTTTATCCATGTGTCCTCCTTTTCATACCTCCCTGTCCTGCCTTCCATGCTTTGGTACCTGGTAACCCTAGGCTTGCAGGACTTGGGCTAGGAGGCTGAAAATTGTGGTGTAGAATAGGGTGGCCACAACCTTCTTTTCAAGGTGATATTTAGCTACATACAGTGCCTGTACTCTACACCAGTGGCTCCCAACCTTTTTAGTAACATGGAACACTTCAGAGAGACCAGGGGAAGGTTATGTGGGCCGATGCCCAAGGACCCACCACTGTTGAGACTGACTTGGGTGGTGCAGCGGGAGGCTGGAGTAAGGTAGATCAGCCCAGAAGCCACACCACACTAGGGCCGGCGGCTCTGCCCCCAAGGGTGAGGCAAGCTAGCATGACTGGTCACTCCACTCCAAGGGCAGGCTGGGCCAGCTGGCACATGGTATAGCCTCCGGTGCAGCCTTTGGGCCACAGCAGAAGCTGAACCACATGCACCAGTTGTCCCCACCACTCCCGGGGGCTCACCAAGTGGGCCAAGCCAGCCTCTGGCCCCAGGATTCCCACCCCCACCCACCAGCACTGGCTCTTGGCTGGCTGGAAAGGCCCACGGACCCCAAGGACCCTAATGTGCCCTTCCATGAGACAGACAATTTCACAGCACACCCACTTTTTTCAGCTAACTGATTGCTCATAAATATCACATTCACTACGGTTACAGACTTACTATAGAGGTTTGCAAAATAGTGCATGCAACAACTTAAAGGAGGAGCAAACGCATTAATGTTTCAAATCCACCAAAAAAAAATATACAAGCCCTTTCAATTTTGCCCTTTGGCCACCTACATTTAGCATGTTCACATTGTAGAACCGAAAGACTCATACCTCACTTTTAATTTGATGATTCATCTTCATCCGTTTTATGAGTTCTAATTTCGGTTGGATAGAACAGTCCTTTTCATACACTGGTGTGCCCCAAGAACTGTCCAAGTGTGCTGTGAAATTTTATACAAAGGTATTGAAAATGAAGTGTGAAACCATGTTTGTTTTACATCAATTTTATCTTGAACAATATTCTATCCTATTCTGTTTTGGTTCTGTCCTATCCTAACATTCAGAAGGCCAGCCTTCTTGTTGAATGTTTGTTATAGCTTTCTATTTTAAGGAAAATCCATACCTGTATGAAAGTAAGAGTACATAAGAAAGAGCATTAGCTATTTACACTGCTGAAATAGTTTGTCTTCCAGTTAGGAAAAAGAACAATATCATGTGATCAAATACCGTGAACAACCTTAATATCCTGTGTGCAGGTAATCCATAAACTATTTTTTTTTCCTGGACAATGATTACAGTTATTATGAATAAAAAAAATCCAGCAGAATTGTGATGAGTTCCCAGGACAGCCATGAATAATAATTAAGGGTTAAATATACTGAATAAACTGCCTCTTTTCTATACTATTTAACCCCCCCCCCCCCAAAACAACAACACAGAGATAGGAAGAAAACATCATCCAAGGGTAGGATGGAAAAATAACTGACCTAGACATGCCTCTTCTACAATCTAACTTGGCACCTGGATACTACAAGCAGCAGACACATTAGGAATACGGATAAGTTGGACTGTAAGAAAGCGAGTGCCAAACCCTTGGGAGTAAATAGTTCAAATCACTTTACCTTAGGGATTCAAAGAGTCAGACTCCCAAACCTTAAGAGTTAACAGAGTCCTTGCATTACTATGAATCCTGCCATCTCGTAATGTGTTTACTAAATTTTGTGTTAGAGCCAAGTCTCTTAATCCAAAATGCTAAGCAGTTGCCTTCTGCAGGGAATATCCTTCACTCTTTCTATAATACAACCAACACCACATTGGGACAGGTGGCCTTCTGAACATATGACAAGACAGATAACAATTCTCCAAGGGTTGCAGCAACCACAGACAATCGTTCCATTTTTCTGTGACTCATTAGCATTGCCCAGCTGTTGCCACGCTCAGTAACAATGCTAGCCTCCGGGGATCTGACAAATACAGGTCAGAGTGAAGGTAAGAAGTAGATGATTACAAGACAAATCTAAAAAATGTTTTACCCTTTGCAGACTGAGGCAGATTTAACCATCAGTGACAGCACCAGTCTGCTGGCACTCCTTGACAAGTTCCTTGGTCAGACAGCTTTCTGAGAGGAGATGGGACAATGAAATGTCCCCCAATGTCACTGTCACAGCTAATTTAAAAAAAAAAAAATCACAAGAACTGCGTGCAGTTTTCTTTAGAAATGTTAAAGAAAAAAATCTTGTGACTACTCACATCTTTAGGTGAAGCAAAGGAAGGGATTATAGCAGGAGTCTTGTCTCCCTTTAAGGAAAACATATAAGTCGAAATTAGTATAATGGGCTACAGCACTGCACATGCACAGGAGAAGAGATCCCACAACAAACAGTATGTGCTCAGAGTGCTAACTGAAAATCAATTACTGGAGTTATCCTTTGACTGCTATCATGCTGTACTTCTTCAAGAGCTGAGGGAGTAAAGCAGCTCCTGGCCCCTAGACTTTCATTCTGCTGATACGTGAAATTAAAATACTACTGCCTACCTCATAGGGATATTAAGGTTTAATCAATTTACTTTTGCACTAACTAGCTGATCTTAAGCAATAAGAAATTATGCTGCAATCAGATTTTTTTAGAAGTAGCTATCTAGGTGTCTCCAAAAGCCATAGACCGGTCTAAAATGAGCATTACTTTATAAACAGCAGTCTCAATGCTTTAAATTGAAGGAAAAAACACATAAATGCACTAAGGGGCACTAACTCCTGAGGGATTTGAGAACTGTCAGGTAAAGTTCATCTGAAAAACACCCTCTCTCTGTGTCACCTTAAAAACAAAATCTTTGAAATCAAATATACTGTTAAAAAAATTATGTTCTTGGTTCACTTTTTACTTCTCTCTCAAATTCTAATAGGGAAAATAACCCTCTTCATACTCTAAAATAACCCCTCAACATACGCACTGCTACTGGAGTAAAATGTTTACATCACAATAGAATTGGTGGTAGTGTTTTCTTTTTTAAAAGTTCCCTAAAGACATTTCTACATAATATTGAGTTTTATTTTAAAAAAATTTAAAAGAACTGAGTGGTCCATGCTGACGAATCTTAGCCTGGATGACAATCCCAACACTGAAAAATTCCATGAAACTGCAAATTCTCTGTAGAAAGCCACATTTCACATTCATTTTATATAAGCACATTTGGAGTGTCCTTCCTTGCAATATTAGAGGAGAAAGCATGACTGAACAAAAGTAGCACATCTTTAGATCCATGCTTTCAGTATTATGTTTCACATCTCCCATATTTATTAACAGCCACTCCGCAGCCTGGATAGGACACTTAAATCTGATATACATTTACAAATTAGACTGACCTAATAGTGACACATGGGGCACAAAATTCTTCACAGCTCTCAGCAGCAGAGGTCAATCTAACCCCTTCGTTCAGGAAAAAGTCCTCCATTGATCTAATGCCTACCTCTTGGAGAAACAGATTAACTACGTCAATGGAAAAACCCTTACTGCTGAGGTAGGAAGCATATATGCTTATGGCCTGGTCTACACTGCCATGCTCACATCAACTACTTACAGCTATGCAGCACAGCGTCTTCACGACACTACATCAACTGGAGACACTCTCCTATTAATGCTATCTTCTGCCTTTCAGGGAGGTGGACTGATTCAATCGACAGCACAGTGCTCTCACATCAACTGAGCGATCTACACAAACCCACTCAATTGATGCCGTTGCAGTATAGACGTGCCCACTGACCTGCTATACCGGAGCTGTGTTGGTGCTTCAGAGACATACCCTCAAGTGTTATGTAGTTCTACCAAAGCTACTGAAGCCTCCTTATCAGCCTGGGTTTTCACTTGAATTAAGAATGGAATAGGAATGAAATAACAGCGAGCTTTAGCTTTAGAACAAAGTTCATTCCCCTGACTCAATCCAAATGAAATTTTGTGAAGGTAACAAATGTTTCTTCCCAAGAATAAATTAGGAGATTTAGAGAAAAAGTGGGTGTTCATATTTTTAATGACAAGTTCCAGGGAGGTAGCCATGTTAGTCTGTGTACAGGAAAAACAAGAGTCCCACGGCACCTTAAAGACTAACACATTTCTTTGGGAATAAGCTTTTATGGATTCCAAACCACTTTTTAGAGCCCAGGAAAGCTTATGCCTGAAGAAATGTGTTAGTCTGTAAGGTGCCCCAGGACTCTTGGTTTTTGTTTTGTTTTGTTTTCATATTTTTAACATGGTAGAGATGATCAGAAGTTGCATTTCTGAGCCTAATTCTGAGCCATTTTGACACTGTCTGTAAGAGCTGAGTGGGAAATGTAGGTTCATCTCCCACTTTAAAAATGCTTTCATACAATAAAAAAATATTTTTCACAAAATCTGGGACCCAAGTCTATAGTCCTTCTGGGACCCCAAGCCTATACTCTTTCAATAGGCACAATTTCCATTTAGTTCAATAGGAGTTTTATGAAGTTCAGTATTGCCAAACCAAGCCTTTAAAAACCCTGAGTCAGGCCTACCCATATAATCACACTAGCTTAAAAATCATGAGATGTTAGAACATAATAGATACTGGGGGGGTGGGGGTCTTTCTGCTTTTTGAGCATTTACACTTCATGTTTTCAAGTCTTCACCACCACCATGACGGGTAAATATTTTACTTTAATTTTTTTTTTTTTAAATAGGAAGTCTTGTGATCAAAAAAACCTTTAGAAGTTGCAGCATTAAAAAACCCATATTAATTTTGCAAGATAAAAATTGCAGCAGTTAGCAATACTGCTGATTTCAGGCTCTGGGACAGAGACTCATTTTTAAGGAACTTGCTTCTCTCCCCCAAAAAAGTAAGGGAACTTTTAAAAAAATTGAATGCAGAATGAGATTTCCTCGTCATTTTTCCCTTTAAGAAAGTGAGAACAGCCACACTAGGTCAAACTAATGGTCCACCTACCCTACTATCCTGTCTTCTGACAGTGGTGACGACAGATGCTTCAGAGGGAATGAACAGAAGAGGTAATAATCAAGTGACCCAGCTATGGGTACACTAAACTTTCCTTTACTTACTTCTCATGGCTGCTATTGCTGATGTGGCTCCAGATATTCTAGTCAGTGCTACTGAAGGCTGGCTGATAGTATTTTTTCCACTACCATCATCTAACATTTGCTCATAATATGTATAGACATCACAGCAATCAACAATGCAGACAGTGGCTCTGTGCTGTCCCATCTACACCACTGCTCCCAGCAGTGGAACTGCACCATTATTAGCAAAAGGTAGGTCCTACAGTTACTGTGCGAGGTGCACCCTGGCCCCTCTGCGGTCTCTGAGTACACTAGCCCCTCAGGTGTCAGCCCTCAAGCCTTTACCCATCCTGGGGTGGAATCACAAGATTCACACACAGACACACACACCAGACTGGGCCCAAGGTTACAGTACCCTGTAAATCGACAGCTGTGCATACCCATAAAGGTCCAGCCGGGTTTGACACCTGCAGATCTGCCCGTTGAGAGCTTGTGACTAGTGGTGAATACAGTGACCAGACTTACAAAACCATATTGCTTAATCCAAACAGCAGGAACACAGTTTAGCATAAGAAAAAAAAAATTAAAACAACAAAAGGACCCTTGAGCTCTAGAGTCTAGACCAGGCGCAGCCAAACTACAGCTCAGAAACCGCATGTGGCTCTTGAATGAAAAAGTGCAGCTCGCAGAAGAACATCAGCAAATGAATTTAGGAAAGCAGCCCCAGCCTAGGAGTTTTAAATATCGCGCCCTGAGCATGCTCAGGCAGAGAGCCCTGGTGTGTGCCTAGCTGTCCGTGTGGCCGAGTAAGGGAGCCAATGAGCAGTGGGAGGAAGCCAGCGTCAGTGCCTGGAGGTTTGGGAAGGGATTGGGACAATGGAGAGAAGCAGTGGCATGGTCAGGATGGCAGGGAGAAGTGCAGCATGGTTGAGGACAGCGGGGAGAAGCACGGCATGGTAGTGATTTTAAAAAGCTCACCACTAGCCTGCAGTCTTCTACATGGAGCAAAAGCTAAGTTTTTACTGTATAGGCCTAGTTTTCTTGGTAACCTTAAGTAATTCTTAGAATCTGACATCAGTAGGATTAATATTTACTCTCTTTTTGTGATAAAATTAAAGCGTGCAATTAATCTTAAATTCAGTAATTTTGGAGTAGGTAAAAAACATATGGCTATATGCCTCACTGAGGCTCTCAAAGGTTTAATAATCAACTTGTGTGGCTCTTCGGTTACATAGATTTGGCCACCCCTAAATTAGACCCTTTTGAAGTGAACTTAGGAAAGCCTAGCTTCTTCACACCCTCCAGCAGGGTCTGCTAGTGTGAAAACAGCTTCTGGGCAGAAAGTGCCTAATTTCTATGCAGAGAATCTAGCATTTAGAGTCCTTTTCACCTATGGTTTCCCAGAAGTCATAAAACAGGTTGGGTAATTTGAAGCCCAGAAGGTAAGATCTTCACGGTCAATAGCTCATCAGGTGGCTTCTTATGTGAACTCATCGCCTTTCCTGCCTGTTCTCCCAATAACCTGCTATTGAGTTAAACCAATGTATTCCTACCAAAAGCATCTCAATAACCAGGTCACAATACAGTATTCATAAATTTAGTGCACAGCAACTCCAGGTTTGTCACAATGGCATTGTAAAGGGAAACGGTCTAAACAGGTCTTAATTGTGGCTCTTGACAGCATCACAAAAGACTTGTAAGTTGTAATCAAGTTCCAAAGGGATAGCCATGTTAATCTATTTTATCAAAAACAAACGAGAAGTCCTGTGGCACTTTTAAAGACTAATATGTTTATTTCTTGTATGAGCTTTCATGGGCATAATCCCACTCCATCAGAGGCATGTTTGAATTAACATTATGACCCACCCTTCTCTATCTATATATTTACACCTAACATGCTCTTTTTTTCCCCTTCTTCCTCCGTTTCGTGCATGTTTAGTTGTGTTAGTCTTTAAAAGTGCCACAGGACTCGTTCATACTTGATCAGTTAAAGATTAACAAGGCATTGAGGAAAGCACTTTATTAGTCAAATGAATTCATTCTGTTGTAGTCATTTCTAAAGGAAAAAGAAATCTAGTCAAACTAAGAAGAGATATTTCCCTACATACTCACAGTTTAACAACTCAGAACCCAGTTCTCAGTTGAAAAGACGTAACATGGCCTATGTTCTTTTTACCCTTTCTGGAATTTAATTTCATTAACAGTAAAACAGCATCTTAAACCTTCTCCTGAGACTTAGTAGCTCTTAGTATTTCTCATTTTGGTTTGCCCAGCTCACACCTTCTCTTTAGACAGCCCACTTATAAATCAGGTGAAATGAGGCAGGCGCCAAAGCAGACAGCTTCACAAAAAACATGCTGGCCTGTTGGTGAAAATTTTAGTCTGCATGAGATTAATAAACCACATGCATATCGCTTGCCAAATTCCTTGTAACGTCTTCTAGCGTCCTCTTCTGAACTCAACACTACAACACAGTACAGAGGAAAGTGTAGAGCTAAGTTTTATGCACAATACATCACTTAAAAGTGGAAATCTGAATTATATCCTTTGCTCTTACCCTCCATAGATTTCCCAGTTTTAAGAGACTAGATGAACAAAGAACAGATACAAAGACAATAACCATTTAAATACCTTAGCAATAAAAAGTTTGGTTAGCTCAAACCTCAGTGGAAAAAACTGAAAAAATATTTTTCAAAGCAGAAGAAGAAATCTTAGTGACACTTGGAAAATCTTTGTATTGTGGGTGCAACAGTCAGTTTCCCTCCCCAAGAATTGCTCCCTCAAGATGGGCAGGGCAGCTCTATATTTGAAACACCTGTGTCACTGTAGCACTGTAGTGAAAATCTCCCATTGGCAAAGTTAAAACACCTCCCTGACAGGGAGTACCTACGTTAACAGCAAAAGATCCATCAACATAGCGCTTTTTATGGGAGAGGTTCAGTCAGCGTAACTGATGTAACAGGGGTGTGAATTTTTCACACTGTTGAGCAAGACGCTTATTTTGATGCAAGACTAGAGTGTACACCTGGCCCTAGTTTCCTCCACTCATTAAAAAGGTCAGAGAAATTACATACTACCAGAAGAAATAAGATCATGCCTTTTTAAAAGGCAGCAAAAGACATTCATCCTTCTATTCAGGAGCAAAACAAATGGGAAAGAAGAAAAGGATAACATCAAACAAAACTGGAGACTGCCTCCAGCTTCATTCTCCTCATTCTTGCAAGCTTCTGCTTTGTAAATATGCTTGGAGTCCTGTGGCACTTAAAGACTAATTATTTATTGCATGAGCTTTCATGGGAGAAAATCCCACCTCGACAGAGGCTTTGAAGATGGGGGAACCCAGCTATCTATGCCAGGGGTTGGCAACCCGAAAGATAAGAGTCATTTTTAAAAATTCCTTCAATAACCAAATGGTCTGAGAGCAACAATAGGTGTAGCCTCCCAGTGGGGAGAGCTGGGAGCTGGGCTAGAGCGCGCAGAAGGGTCCCCTGTTGGGGCGGGGAGGGAGCCTGGACCTAGGAGCGTGTCCCTCGCAGTGTCTCCCTCCCCGGGGCAGAGGGGGTCTGAAGCTGGTTGCCCACAGGGTCCCCTGGTGGTAGGAGGCGGCCCAGAGCCGCAAGGAAGAAGCCAAAGAGCTGCAGGTTGCAGACCCCGGATTCAGCTCATGATCTCTAAGTGTTTTACATGTACTAAGCCCATCCAAATTCATTAAGTTCTCCCTGTTTTGCAGATAAGGAGACTGAAGAACAAAGGGACTGGCTAGTTCCAAGGTCACACACACAACCTGCAGCAGTTCTGGCCATACAACCCACCACAGCTCTTGCTTCCTGTTCTGCTCTAGGGAACGGATATGCCTCCCTCCCTAAAGTGCTATTTCCATGGCCCTTGTAAGCACCATGAATGTTCAAAAAAAAGTTCTAAACTAGGTTAATTACTAGGGATAAACTGCATATTAGAGAGGAGTCAAGTTTCTCATCATCATCCTCATATGCATGCTTTATAGAGAATTCAGGGGAAAGGGGCTGCACAGAACCCTGTCAAATACACACGGGAGCAAAGGCTAGTAAAAGAGAATCAGTAACTGGGTGGCTGGAATCCAAGCTAGTTACCATTAACATCACTGCTGCTCCTTCATGTAGATTAAAATTAACTCAGTCAAAACAAAAATTATATTAAATCCATATTAAAGCACCTCAATTCATTCTGACATAATAATTTGTTTTTAAACAGAAAGGATGGCAATACATTTGTTAGGTGACCTTTCTAAAAGAATTAGCACATGTTGTAGAAACAAATTGGCTAATGTGGTTGTTAGCATAGCCTATTCTTTACAAAAAGAAAATAAAAGTCATTCCAGAAATGAAATTATATGTTAATTTAAAATTACATGCATCTCTAATAGAGTCTCACATTTCAGGAATACTTATGCACAAGATGATTCAAGATTTTCAAGGACAATTCAAGGTTTTCAAAGCATTCCAACTGTGCAGGTGTTTACAAGGACACTCAGCAACCTAAGGATACACCATATATACCTCAAGATGAATTATATAGGTATTGAAATCCGCCTACATGTTGAATGTCTCAGAAGCCTTGCCTTACAAAAAAAGAATGCATAGTAAGGAAGGTATAATATCTTTTATTGAACCAAGTTCTGTTGGTGGAAGATAAGCTTGTGTCTTCCAACAACAGAAACACACTCCTGAGCAATAAAAGTTTCACCAACAAAAGCACCAGTGTGACAAACCCTGAGAGTTGATGACTTCAGCATCAGTTAAGCTAGAGATCTTAATGAGCTGAGATAACAGAAATTAAGCAGACAGCTCTAGAGGTACCAAACCATTGCACTGGATGTCTAGTTGGCAACCAGTAACAAACAGAGTGCAGCAGAGGTAGGTCATGGGGCTGGTTTTATTCAACATTTTCATTAATGACCTGGGTGATGGGACAGATTGCATGCTCAGTAAGTTTGCGGATGACACCATGTTGGGGGGAATGGTAGATATGCTGGTGGGTGGAGATAGGATTCAGGGAGACTTAGCCAAAAGAAATCTCATGAAGTTCAACAAGAACAAGTGCAAAGTCCCGCACTTAAGATAGAAAAATCCCATAAACTGCTACAGGCTGGGGACCAATCAACTAAGTAGCAGCTCTTTAGCAAAGGACCTGAGGGTTACGGTGGACAAGTAGCTGGCTATGAGTCAACAAGGGTGTCCTTGTTGCCAAAAAGACAAATAGCATATTGCACTGCATCAGTTAAGAGCGCTGCCAGCAGATCGACGGTTGTGATTATTCCTCTCTATTCGGCACTGGTGAGGCAGCATCTGGAATATCATGTCCAGTTTTGGGCTACCCACTACAAAAAAGTTGTGGACAAATTAGAAAGAGTCAAGTGGAGGGCAACAAGAATGATAAGGGGGATGGGGTATGACTTACAAGGAGATACTGAAGGAACTAGCGTCTCATTTAGCCAGCAGAAGAGAAGACTGAGGGGGGATTTGATAGCAACCTTCACCTACTTGAAGGGGTGCTCCAAAAAGAGGGAGCTAGAGTATTCTCAGTGGTGACAGAGGGCAGAACCAGGAGCAATGGTTTCAATTTACAGCTTGGGAGGTCTAGGCTGGATTTTCGGAAAAATGTTCTCACTAGTTAGGTACTGAAGCACTGGAATTGGTTACCTAGGGAGCTGGTGGAATCTCCATCTTTGGAAACTTTTAAGGCCTGGTTAGATAAAATGTTGACTGGAATGATTTAGTGGGAATGGTCCTGCTTCTAGCACGGGGTTGGACTAGATGAACTCATGAGGTCCCTTCCAGCCCTAATATTCTATGATTCTTTAACTTCCAAAGAAAAATTACAACAATTTATGAGCTTAAATCAATACAAATATATTGTATGTACTGGCTAGAAAAGAATCATTTGCAGCTTGCAAAAAGTAAGGAGTTTTTGGGTTTTTTTTAAACTATGAAAGTTTTCATCACCAGCTGCCTACAAGATAATCTGTTTACTCTAACAGCTATTTCACCACACCTGGCCCGTCAAGTCCTCTCTACAACAAATTTGGAAAGCATTTCCCCAATGGTTTCAAAGAAATGTGTTTGCATTCTGAGACATAAGGCAATCACGAACACTGCTCTAAACTGTTGTTCTTAACTAGTTTAGCTGTGGTACCAATAGGACTCAAAGTTCGCTGGAGTTTTCTCCCACAAACACTCATGTCATTAATAAATTTATTAGTCTTTAAGTGCCACAGGACTCCTTGCTTGTTTCACTTCAGTCATGTTTCCCAGACAGTCCCAGAAGACCAACAAATGAGTGATTGCAAGGTATCTATTTCCAATCTAACCATTAAGCAGAAATTTGGGATGATCATTGCCTTATTCCATGATCATTTTAAAACAGAATTTTCTTCTTGAACAATTTTCCTTGTTTTCATCTTAAGCAGCTTAGGTCCTGTCTTCCTCTACTGCCTTGTGGATTTACTCTCTTTAAAAAGCTCCTGTAGGATGCACAAAGCTCATTCTGAGTCTATCTGTGAAATAACAGGAATGCCATGTGAATGAGAAAGACTTGACTGATAGCCCTAAAAATGGGTGGGAGTGGAAGCTTCCCCATGTGTAACAAATGTGCTTAGCTTATACATGGATGCATGGTATTTAGCCAAGCTTTCTCCATAAAATGGCCTCTTTCACACATAACAGTACACATTTTTGTAAAAAACATGCCCTAATATCCATGTATCTGAACTACATAGTTCCTTCCCACATGCACAAGAGAGCATGTTCCACAGCTCCTAAACTAAGCCTCCCTTCCTCAACAAAAACAAACCACTCTACTTAGGCATTTCTGCAGCATTTCGGTCAGCTTCAGGAAGACATGAAGCTGGCTGTAAAAGATGTACTTCTTCCCCAACTCCAGCTCTTTGGAAAATAAAGGGAACTTAAAGGCACCATAAATTAAGAGAGGCTTAAATTCTATACAAGCTATTATTTGTATTACAACCAAGATAAAGAGCTCATTATACCCGGCACTGTACATACACAGTCAAAGAGTGTGAAAGCTTTCAGTCCACAAGACTGGTAAAGGGTGGTGGTAAAGGGATGTAACATACTAGCAGAGTGAACAATATGATAACTAGTGAGAACCATGTTAGCTTCAAACTTATTTTTGGGGTTTTTTTTTTTAGCACTTAGTTCTGTTTGTTTGGGGTTGGGGTTTTGATAGAAGTGGGTTACTTAAGTGGAAAGACAGGAAGGAAGGAAGGATAATTTAAATACAAACCTCAAAACCTTTACAGCTGCAAAGATAGCCTTACACACAAATTAACGGACTACCATCTTCCCAGGGCGCACAGACACACCCTGCATTCAGTGACGCACCTGGTCAGAGCTTTGCTGATAAAACCCCAGTCAATTTTTCTGCTGCTGTATAGAACGCTTATTTCTTATCAGTCCCGTTCTTTGACCGCCAACAAGGACAGTTAGGAGCGGCACAAAAGGCAAGCACCACTTACTCTGGGAACTGACCCAGAAAAATGTGATGGAGGGTCACAGTGATGCAGTAGGATGTGCTGTGTAGACTCAGGAAGGAAAAGACAGAAGACATCCCACGCAGCTCAGTGACTGCTAGAAGACGCGGTGGTGGGGTTTGTACGCTAGTGAATAGAGTTACCTTAAGTCTCTTCCAACAGAAGCCTCCATCAGTAGCTCTCAAGCTATTGGTGAAGGAGATGGCAGCAAGAGAGCTGAGGAAGTCTTTCTGGAAGCCTCCCAACCCACTCAAGATAAGCTCTTTCCACTGGCATGGTGGTCCTGGAAGAGCTGAGCTGAACTGACAGAACTCATTCCCAGCACTGTGGCAGCAGAAAGGAATAAGAAAGTAGTCTTGCGCCATGGTTTAGTTACAGCCAGGGATGTCATACAGATCATGGTATCACTCAAGAGTGGTGTGACCCCCTGAGTAATCACTGAAATGAAAACTTCATTGAGTCACAATGGGCTATCCCCATTAGTGCTGAAAGTACTAATCTGTCTCTTGGCTTTTATGAAGGGACCACACTGAGGGAGTGGAAGAGAGAGAAAGTAGGTCAAGCTCAATCCAATGTTTGTTCTCTAATAGAGCAGAAAGTTGTACTGCTCTGTGCCAACTGCAGCCCATTTACTGAGCACAGGAATGAGACCACAAACCCTTTTTACATAACTCCTCCAAACTGGCGGCTGATCTTAACCACATTCCATCACTACCAGCCTAAATTTTATTTCAACCAGCATCTTGATGTGAAAAGTTCCAGGGGGTAGCTGTGTTATTCTGGTCCAGCAAACAAACAAGGAGTCTGGCGGCACTTTTGAAGACTAACAAATTTATTCTTTCCCATGAAAGTTCACACAATAAATCAATTCCTTAGTCTTTAAAAGTGCTAACAAGCTCCTTGTTTGTTTTGAGGTGAAAAGGCTCCTTTATCTTGTGTTATCAAAGACTACTTGCTAACCAAAGAACCAGATAAGTAATCAATACATTTTTAGCTGTCTTTTAATGAAGTTTGGCACCTGGAAAGAGGAAGGACAACGGGTATCATGTAACCAGCCAGCTCTTCACAGAAATCTAGTTAAGTGCAGTGCCGCCCACATCCTATTAATCTCAGTTAAAACTGATCCCAAATCATCCCATCTTATTCCAAAGGGGTAGCCATGTAAGTCTAGTTCAGCGAAGCATGCAAGGAGTCCCATGGCACTTCAAGACTAACATTTATTTATCGCATGAGCTTTTGCAGGAGAAAAATCCCACTTCATCTTGTATTTTACATGGACTCTTCAAACAACTATGCTCCTCCATTATTCTGTCTGTAGCATTTTTGGTTCATTGTATTAATCATATGCATGAATCCACTATCAAAAACATGTGGTCACCCAAGTGAGAACAATAGCAATTATGTAAAACCTTACAATAACAAAGCTACTAAGTCATGTTGCCTGTGAACTTTGACAAAACTGAAATTTGAATCTGGTGAAAGTATTACAGAGTCATCTATAAATATCATATCACTAGTACATTATAATTTAAACACTACTAGCATTTAATACAGATCACGGAATGTCCAATCACCTCAGTTTGGTTTCCCTTCCAATGCAAGTATTAAGAAAAGAGAAAACTAAAAACAGTTAACATGCAAAATTCTGTACAGAACGTCCCAAGATTAAGGATACATATTACTTTTGATTTTCCATTGCCTTGCACCTTGTGAAGCCTTATTTATTTGTACAAAGTGATACACTACCATTCTGATCTGGTAGCATTTTTGCATAGGGATGAATGACTACATGGGGTACAAGGCAATGTAAAAAATCAGCAACTAACCAAAAAGAATGCTATGCATGGTTATCTTTCAAAATGCACATATTAAATAGATGCAACAGACTTGTCAGAATAAATATGGAATTTCATAGCAAGGTTCTCCTTTCATAATTAACAGAAGGGTAGCCATGTTAGTCTGTGTACAGCAAAAACAACAAGAATCCTCTGAAACCTTTAAAAGACCATAACTTCTGATGCATCTGACAAAGTGGGTCGGAGCCCACAGAAGCTTATGCCTGAAGAAATCTATTAGCCTTCAAAGTGCCACAGGACTCCCGTCATAATTAAATTACTACTAACCTGGAGAAAAAACACATAGTAAGTAGCATTTATATACTGAATACCATTTTTGAAGCAGCCATAGCAACTGCTTTGTGTTAATTTGTGGACTAACTACTAACCTATTCTTTGGCTGCTCTATATATAGGACAAAGTAACTTGAAGAAAAAAATCCCCAAAGGAGGGTCTCTCAGAACATTTTTATAGGGGTGTGTGTGTGTGTGTGTGTGTGTAACCTCAAGATACAATAAATCAATTTATGTCCTCTATCTAAAGATGATGCGAAATTATTAATTTTGAGGAAAGGTTTCTCTACATTTTCATATGTATAGGTCATATACATGAACATTTTCCACATACACTATGAATTTCATCAGCTGGAAAAAGTATAGTGCACAAAACACCTTTGCAATCTGGGTCTAATCCACTGTCATTTCTGTGTGCCTTGGAGTTCTTTGTTTTTCTAATGCAGAACAGAAAGAATTTAAAGATCTGTCAGTTTTCAGTTGAAAGTCCTATTCCTAAACTGGATTAGCTGGTAACCTAAAAATACCAACCATTAATCTCCAGAAGTCATGAGCTCATGTACCCTAAAGTCCTGAACAAACCACTAACCAAAGGAAACGAGGTCAGACTCCAAATCAGATCGTTCTGGAGCAGCATCAATCTTCTTATTTCAGAGCCATCATATTATAAATCTTTCCTATGGTTCCTACATAAATTACTAGTAACAGACGAGGTCTTTGTTTATACAGAGACTGAAACCAAAAATGACATTTCAGTTTAATTTTATAGTCTTAAAATAAAATGTAAAAAGTGGTTCATCTACAGCTGCCAACAAAAAGATGTCTGACATCCTGCTCCGAGGGAGCTATAAACAGGAGTAATATAACACAGTACTTTGAAATTTGATAATCAAATGTGTTTCCTCATCAACTTTGTACCTTATCCCACTTTCCAATAACCAGATTAAATTTGCTGAATATCTGGTCACTATGGTCATGCACCTGTGCACAACTGAGCACATTAACAATACTACTGAAGTTTGACCCACAAAAATAATTCAGTTCCCTGTAGTTTTAGTTCTTGAGTATACTGACGCTGTCCTGTGAATCAACAAATCTAGAGGAACTTGTTGTTAGTATTAGACTGAATAGAGACTACTCTTTTGGGGAGGAATCAAATGACATCGCAATGCCTATGTACTCATTTAAAGCTTTATATGAATTTTGTAAGTCTTATGTATGGTCCTTCTCTTATCCTCCTCCAACAACATAATTCATGCTGGCGGTTACCAAAGGAAGAAAATGAGAAAGGGTATTTATAGGAAGCACAATAAACAAATGGTTAGAACTCCTCATTATCTGTAACAAAAGAGCCAACTTAAAAAACAGTTATTCTAGAAAATAGAATTTCTCTGTCTAAAAGAACAGGAACTCAATTATCCAGAGCTATGACATACTGAGAGATTAACTCTTTATTGACAAATTTGTCACCAAAATGAAATATGTAAGATAAACTATAGAAAACCTCTACTAAACAAAGCCTTCTGTCCACAAACACATCATCATCGTAAATCAAGTTCTATTTACAGCTACTCAGCAGTAACATTTATGAGCTATGTGAATGACTGACAAACCTGTTTAAGACAAAAAACAAGTGGGCAAGGAACATGGTTTGACAAGTACTTAGACAATATCTTGTTCAACTCTTTGTATGCAACATTAAACCTTTCATATTAGTAATTGAGAAGCGGGCAACTTCCAGTTTCTCAAAATGATCTATGCAGCTAACTGCTAATCCAACCTGCAAGCCAGAACTATTGACAGCACATGTTTAAGACCTCCTTCCAGGTGGTGAAATGCTGTCAAGGGCCAGCTAAAAATCTTGATGCTAAAGTTGGGTCCACTTCTTTCTCAAAGAATACATTTCCCAACCCCGTCTTTAGAACATATGCTAAATACTGGCACGGGCAGACAAATAGCTGAAGGAAGTGCAGTCATTCCCATGAGGGAGAGAGACCATGTAGCCCTGGTTCCCCATCTTCTTCACCCTCTCAGTATTTCCTGAGACCCAGAACCATATTCACCCCTCCTCCTTCACTCTATTTAACCTGGGCTGCACTTCACCTGTCCCCATATGGTCTCTCCTTTTTCCCCTTACCTTCTCCCTTAACGTCCTCTCTCTGATCACCTCCCTACAAATCCTAACTGAAAAAGAGAACAAGCCAACAAGCAAAACAAAACAAAACACCACAACACATCAGTCTCGGCATTAGTGTGTTTGCAGATTGCTACATTGCTCACTTGCCCTACATGTAATACTGTTCTTGATGTCTGTGCAGAACTCACAGATCAAAACTTCTTTTGACCTCAGAATAAATTCTGACATGACACATTGTGTGCCCTTCAGTCCAAAGTTCCCAGGTTACCGGAACCTTAGATTAGAAGATTCAATGAAAGCATATTTGTAATTTGAAGTTAATAACTAACTAATAACTTAAAGGTGAGTATCACTGAAAATGGACAACAGAAGATGCATCTAAAAGGGTTCAAGTGATAAAAGTTACAGTTGTCAACAATGAGGACTATTAAAAATGGAACACTAATTTAATTATAAAGAACCATGGTAAAATATTTAAACTAACCAGTCAATTTTATATTAAATTTTGTAAAGATATTTATTTTATAAAAATATAAAAATAAAACCCAGAGCCTCAAGCTGAAATAACTATTTTAAACAATTTTCTAGCCTTTAGTTACTGCTCAGGGCTTGACATGAACTATGAATGGCTGGAAATACGACTATGTACTAAGGTATAGCTCTGTAGATTGTTGTTTACCCTCTCCAGATGATATGCTATTGCTTCAAATGTGCTTTTCTACTAGCAATATAGGAAAGATAAATGTTTTCAGATATGCACCTTGCCTGTCAAGTCAAAACCAAATACTCACCATTTAAAAGAAATTTTTCATGTTCAAGAACAGCAGACTAAAAAACTGTTTCCTTGCTGCATATTCTTAAAATACATATTTTTTAAATAAGTTAATAGAGCACCTGAACGGGCAAACATTTAGACACCCCTAGGGAGTTTCTGAAGGGCTATGATCAAAACCATCACAGAGCCCATTTCATATTGGAATAACCATTCTGCAGACAAATAAAGGTTCCATAAGAAGATCTTTGTACCAACAACTGTGAAAAATTAACTAAAAAGTTTCTCCATTCTAAATCCTTTCCCAACTGGCAATATAAAAGCAATCCATGTTTTAATAAAAAAAATAAATGTTCTTCAATACCAGGTCAAGCCAGTCAAGTTACAAAACTCATTTATCCAAGTACATATGAATGGCTTCCAGGGTCCTCACCCTGAAACCAAACATTTGTGGTTGGGTATTAAAATTGTTCTGGAGAAGAACACAATGTCATGGAGCAGATTAGCTCTAGTGATTTAATATGTGGCTTCTTTAACACTTTGTGATCCAGATTCTCTAAGAGATCCACACGAGAAGAAAAACTCTAAGAAGAAATGCAATTAATTATTTTCTCCTGGGGCAAATGCATCAAAAGTTATTAGGAGATTGGAGTCTTAACATCTTGGCAAGGGGAATGGTGTTCCAAGATGCATTCAGCTAACAGTTCAGTAAGAGCAGATTTTCCCAAAGATGAGGAAGGAAATGGGGGGAGGGGAACCACCATGATGACAAGAATACCATAAAAAAGTACAGCCTTCACACATAGATCTAAGGAATTACAAAGTTGTAAAATAATTTAACACTTTAATGCCAAAGGATCAAGATTTTGAAATTCAACGTATTAGAAAACAATGCCCCTGCACCCCAAACATGATCCTGCAATGAACTTCAGATCTTTGCAACTCTGTCCTTTTGGAAAGTTGTTTTATCAGATAAAGCATCTGCAGTAGGAATTATTCATGTGGTGTTAGTTCAATGTATATGGAAATGTCAGTAAACACAAATATAGGATAATGGTTTACACTCAAATGCCTGCAATCAAATTAAGGGTAGCTTCATGATCTCTTCTATCCAAGGAACCTGATGCATAAGCATTAAAATGCAAACTTATCTAGTTCACTGGCTCATTTATCAAGTTATTTCACAATTTATATTCTAAAGCAATTAATCTGCATAAGTAATTTGGGTCCACATGGTTCAAAGGTTGTGTGTGATATAAAGGGTTATTTAGGCTACATCTACATGGCCCACAGTTTGGACAAAGGATCAGATTTTTTACTGCTAAATGGCAAACAGATATTGCATCAACACGTGAAAACAGAGAAAAAAACTGTTCCACTGATAACTGAAATTTAGCATTTTGGATAGGCAAGGTAAAAAACTTGAGAACTTAAGCATTTGATTTAAGGATATTTATTTGTATGTTTTGACATGCAATGTTGATGTTATAAAGCTGTAATTTTTTTAATCTTAATATCTACTTTTAAATAATTGTCTGACCCTCCATACTTCCCCATAACTGTGACAATAAAATAAATAAAAATAATAAAAAGGCTTTAAATAAATATTGATATTACCTATCAAAATTACAAAAAAAAAAAATCAAATTCTCACAAGCCTAATTACATTGTTCCATTCTCTACATATGTATTCCTCCGAAGCCAATCATATCATACCATGCAACATGGAACAGCCATGTTTGAAATTTGATACATTGTAAATAAAGAACTGTTTACACGCAAGGGTAAGTACTTGGATTGGAAACAAGTAGGCATCTACCATCTAGCTTCCAGTAACAAGGTAACTTGGAACCACATTTCTCTGGTCTGCTTTTAGCAATTTTTACTGATATAATTGATCCTCTCACAGAACAGAACCTATCCTCATGATGCTAAATAGTCACATCACTATAGCATGTGTTGATTTGAGCCATTTACTAAATAAGAATCATAAAAGCTTGGCAATAAGCAAAACATTTTATGTAACACCAGTAAACTTCATTCACAGTCAAGGTGAGTTAATTGGATACATGCTGAGAACAATGTTCCCTCTAAGCTGCGCTAGTGGGCAGGGGCTCAGGGCCCCCCCCAACCAGCGCAGTGAGCATGTGGGACAGCGCAGGCAGCCCTGCCTCTCCCCAGCCCGGAGGAGCCCCATGTGTCTGTCTCAGCTCCTGCGGGAGCAGTGAGAGCTGGCGGCCTCTCCCTCCTGCTGCACATAGCCAGGGAAGGAGCAGAGGGGGAGGGAAATTTAAATCTCTCCCTCTCCTCTGCACCAGGCTGCTTGTGCAGAGATGGTGGCATCTTTGGGGCCTGTGTGGGCCCCAGCAGGTAAGCAGCCCTGAGCCTGGGCAAGAGGGGGGACCCTGAGAGATGGCAGGGCTAAATCGTGGGGCTCCCAGAGGCAGCCATGTAGTGGCCACAGGGACACACGGCTCTCTGTGGGGGCAGGGGATGGGAGCTGGGCTGCAGGCAAAGGAGCCAGGCTGGAGCTGGAGGAGGACTTGGGACTTGAAAGACCCAAGCAAAATTGTATTGAGCCATTTAGCATCTCTATCAAGGGTGAATGCTTTGCTTTTCGCTTGCTAAAAGGCTCCTGAAAGAAAAGCGATCCTTTAAAATAAGCAAAACACGTTGGGTTAATTTCAGATTTATTTTCTTTTCTGTGAGAGATTCTAATGCAATCAGTTTGTCAAGGTGGGGCTTTACAATGTAACTTTGTATAGACTCCTGTGATGGAAGGAAAGAAATCCTAATGATTAGGAAAAATGAAATGAAAAACTGAAAGGAGAAAAAGTCATTTAAGGCAAAAGGAAAAAAATATTGCCAGTGGCACAATAATTTTTAAAAAAGAGACTTTGTATTTCTATTTCCCCAAAAATGTGTTAGAATGTGTTCACAAATCCATTTATGCTCTTGCTTCTTGTAGCTTTGATAAGGTTTGCTTTAACTGTCAAAAATTAAAAATTAAACCACCTTTATTCTATTCCACTACCAGACACACAAATCTCAATTGTACCTCATTTTGCTTATTTTAGTTCTGAGAGTATTTACACTCCAGGCATACTAATTATAGCCTCCCTTTTATTGTTGAAAATGATTTGGATTAAAAAAAAAAAACCCATAAACTCCAAAACTGAGATGTTAGAGACACTTTATATTAAAGGAGGATACTCACAGTGTTTAAAGTTTCCTGTCTGCCTAATCAATTTTTTGCCATTCACTTAGGGGATTGTTGTCCCATATTTAGCTTTTGAGAGGCATGATAATGTAACAGACTCTAACCTAGCTCTATTTGATGCAAATTCTTTAGGCACAAAAGATGGCCCTGGTTACAGAGATGTGATGCTGTGAGAAACTGTCTTGAAACATGGTTTCTGCCCTTGCCACCTTTAAAAGTTTTGAATTTCTCAGACAACTTTACTTAAGGTGTTGCCCCGAGGGAATCTGGGAAGCAGTTGCTACCTTGTGATTGTGATTTGCAATGCATGGTAATTTAATATGTTTACTGAGGACAGAATAGGTGTATTTTCAAGGTTGATAGCTAGATATTAAATACAATCCCCATAACATGTCAGTCTCATGATCAAATCTGAAGCTACCTACTTAATTTCAATCTACATTTTGGACATTTAGGGCCTGATCCACTTTGAATCCCTTTTACCCCAGCTGGGCAGCATAACAGGGACTTAAATTTCAAAGGGGCAGCTGTGTTAGTCTAGTAAAGCAAAAAAAGCAAGGAGTCTTGCAGCACTTAAAGACTAATAGATTTATTTTTTGCATGAGCTTTTGTGGGAGAAAATCCCACTTTGTCTATATATGTATTCTGGAAATCTGACAAAGACAGGCAACAAAAACTGAGCAGTGTAGATGATGATAGAGGCTAGACAGGCAGCAAGTTTCATTATCTCACATTTGTTTAGTAAATTAATAAAACTACAGCACATCAATTTAACATTTTTATTGAAGTTTGAATGAAAAGACATCTATGAATTACTTTAGAACTAAGATACTTAGGCATGCTGATACTTTCATCACCAAAAAAACTGTTGCCCAGGCCTCATAAATTGTTGCTCAGTAAATACCACAACTTGCTCAGCTGCATCATCATCAGCTTAGAGGGAACATTGGCTGAGAAATATCCTGATGGGTAGCCAGTGGTTGATTCACCATGAAACAAACCAGGCCATGGTACGGGGCCCCAAACACAGGAGGGACCATAATTCAGATCAAACCTGACAAATGACTAAACTTAAGCATAGAAATGGCAAAGCAGTCCAGACTTTCTGCATTCTGAGGATTTATTTTGGGAAATGTATCCTAAATGTGTGGGGTTTTCTTTTTTTGGAAACTGTCTTGGCAATAGCGCAACAGCAACTAAGTATAAGTGCAAGAATGGATGCACTATTGTGGGGCCTTATCCTGGCTCATATCCTGCCCCAGTTGAATTGGCTTTCTGAGTCCTTGCTCCCACTCACTTTACTCTAAGGCTTGCCTGACCTTCACGGCTCCCCTCCCCTCCTCTCCTTGACGGCTCTTGGGTGGCGGGGGCCACATAACCCCAACAAGGCTGCTTCCAGGATTCCTGATGGCTCGACCCCAATGTTGCTGTGGTCACCTAGGGCAGGGGTTAGGATGTCTTCCACTGCAGGATGTTAGCTCTGCACCGGGAGCATCCCTGACCCACCGATCATTGCATAAAGTTCAAAGCCAATATAATTTATTAAATAAAAAATAAGAAAAGATGGGAAAAGTTAAAGGAAAACACCCAATACCCTGACATGGGAGCACCATGCACAGCACCTCTGGGGTATAAGATGTTCATCCTCTGCTCTTCACATATTGCAGGCCTCCTGCCAAGGTCCCAGCTATGCTGCAGGGATGCAGAGAGTCAGACACTTGCTCCTCCAGCAGTGGGTCCATGCCCTCAGGCTCTACAAGACAGGGCCCTTCTTCCCTGCATTAGCCCCTCTATCCAGGTCATGATCTTGGGAGTCAGCTCAGGTTCTCTGCTGCTGCGGGTCAGCTCAGCTCAGCTCCCTGGGCTTCTCATCTGGCCTCCTGAACCCAGCTCCAGTCCTAGCCCCATGGTCAGGCTATTTTTGCCTTCCAGCCCCCCATTGCTTTGTTCTTAGCTCAGTCCAGCTCTCTGTCTCTGCCCTGGAAGAGGCAGGCAGCTCCAGCTCACGCCGGGGAGGGGCAGGAGGGGAATCCCTCACTGTCCTGTCTCTCCTGTCGATCAGACAGAGCTGGTGCACTGTCCTCTACCTACTGGCCCAGGGGTCTGTCCACTTCAAGGTCCTACTTCCTCAGACGGCCAACCAAAAAGACCCACTAAGTTCCACAAGGGGCTAACAGTCACCTTACAGAAGGGAAATCATCATCATTTGCCAATCAAAGTCCTTCTGCTTGATCAATTAGCTAACTGAACAAAAGCGTCCCCCCACTGCACTTTGCAACAATGCCTATGATTTGTTTCTTGCATGCAATGATTCAAATTCCTGTTTTTACAGAGCCTGATTAATAACACAAGATTTACTGCAGTTAAACCTAACTGGGAGGTTCACAACCCACTCATGGCTAGACACTTGCTCTTTAAGTCACTTTTAATCTGCCTAAAATCAAGGTCAGGTTTTTTTTTGGTTTTTTGGTTTTTTTTGTTTTTTTCTCTTTTTAGTAATAACAAAGCAACACAGTCTGGCAGACAAAAAATGCAAGAAGACAAAGCTAAGCAAAAAAAAAAAAATAAATAAAGAGTTTGTCATCATATTCTAAAAACTTTAGATACTGAATAATAGAATTCAGTATTCAAAATTCAGCAAAAAGCATGGGTGAGGAAACTTCTGAATTATCTGATCAAAACTCCCAGCAATTTTTAAGTGGTCTGCAGAAAAAAGGCAAGACTACAAAAGAACTATCAAGATGCCTCACTTTATTTCTTATTATTTACACTATACGAGGAGGCTGAATAGAAAAAAAATAAAAAACTGGAGGGGTGGGAAGGCAAGAGAGTAAGAGTGATCTTTTTCTTGGCTGGGTCCCAGGGAAAAGGGAGCGGGAAAAAATGAAGTCAGGTAGAGGGCCCCACTAACACTAAATCAGCCACTGTGCATGGCACAACATTTCCTTCCTTTCGATTAATTTACACTTAACAATTGACATGAATTCTTTTTGAGCAACATTTAACTTCTCTAACAGACGAAATCAGCCTCACCGTGCATCAGCATGCAGGAAAACACAGAAGCCACATGTCACACAACTGAAGGGAACAGCTAGTAACAGGCATCTAATTACAACAGTGCCGGTGGAAAATGACTGGCTGTTCTTGTTCAAGAGAAATACACGGCCTTGGAGAATCAAGGGCATGACAGCAGAAATGTCTAAGTAATATTTGGCAAACTTTTAAACACACAAAGTTTGTCACCAAATAATTGCTGCTTGAACATTTAAATGTCACTGTTTCAATCTCTAAAGACATCCCAGACATTGTAATACGTAGCAGAGAATCACTTGCAAAAACTCAAAACCAACCAGAAATACAAGAGATTTTGCCTTTGGAAGCCATTTACGAAACTGATATTTTCATCAGAAAAAGTTAAAAGCAACATGGGTCATTTCTACAATTTGACATTCTGAAAACTGAGATGTTCGCATTTTTACCACAAGTCACTTGTTGCAATTTAGAGGGTTGAACACACCATGAAATACGGCAGCTGTACACTAGATCGCAGTGATAATTCTACTTAAATCAACAGCTATACGTCCTGCTTCCAACTGGAAATTTGTCATACCTTAGTGTAGCTAAGATTCTTTGAGAGAGCCATTGTGAACATAATAAAATACAGCTATGAACAACTGCTTCTCGACAATGTCCTCAATTTTAGTCTCTGCTTCCAATTAATAATGGGAAACTGCAATATGAAAAGAAGATAGTTTAAATCATTATCTAAATACAAGGAAGAATAATTATTTTTAAAACACCATTATATGTAGGAAGTGGTTACGACGACAATAAGATATAGAACAGAAGAGCAGAAAATGACATTCAGACTACATTTCGAAAGAAGAAAATTTCTCTAACACCAACCTGACAGCTGCTTACTACGCTAAGCTGTATTTTCTCTTTATTACCATATCCTCCCTTTATTAGTTTATCATTTCCATACCTACTGCCTCTAATCTTATCCTTAAGCCACATGTCCACTAGAGATCTTACAACAGCACATATGGACTTATGCAGCTATCCTGCTGAAGAGCTCTTATGTATCCCACTCTACTCTGACATGAGCAATGTCTTGTTGACATAATTAATCCACCCAACAAGCAACAATAGCTATCTGAGCAAGGGAAACTCTAGCCAACATGGTGTTGTCCACAGCAGAACTTCGGTGAATACAACTTGTATCATTCAGGAGCCATGTATTCCTCCCCCCCACAACTTGAGTGACTAATTATAATCCACAAAAGTGGTAGTGTAGGCAGCTTTAGCTTATAAATGAGGCAGGGGCCTGTACAGTGCCTTGCAAAATAATGCTTCCATCCATAGCTGGGGACCATAGGCAGTACCATAACAAAACACGCCACCACCATCAAATTGTGCTGGGCACTTCACAGTCTTTAAGAAAACTAGCTCCTTCCTATGAAGTTCGCAATTCTACAATCTGAAGGATTATTTATACACACAAACACACCCTTTTTTCTGCTGTATTCAGTAAGGAACTATACTTCCTTTGTCCTATTTGACTAGTGTTACTGCTGGGAAGTGTCCTTGAAAAGGCAGTTCCCACTAAGAGACCAATTACAGCTACAACTATAATGAAACAGTGACAGGTATTTCTACCCACTGTTTTGAACATTCACACTGCACACGAGACATGAACACCACAAGGTGGCATGGCATAAAGGTTTAACTGGAAAAAGAGTGGGGAGAATGCACATGATTCACAAGATGTATGCAGGCCTCCCAAGTTCATGGCAACAAAACATTTATATCAAACCTCAGCAGAATACATATTTTGCTTATGCAAGAACACTGTGAGAGATACGCCTGTGGTGGTATACGGGGTTGTGAGGCATCTTGCTACCACTTGCCCCTAGCACAGGGAACCTTGTCTGTGTCTGCCCCAGGTCAGGTCCTCAACTCCACGAGCTACAGGTAATACAACCCTCACTTCTAGGTCCCACAGGCCCTACTAGCTCCCTCCTGGTTACCAACAGACACACTCCAACTCCCATGGATCTCACTGTTCCACTGGACACTCACAGTATTCATAGATTAGAGTCATTTGCTATGGCGGGCCAGATTTCACTTAAATGTACTTCAAGTGAGCCATGCAAACCATAAACTGAAGTACTTGGGCACCCTCATGGCATTGCAGAGCACTATTTATGTGAAACTGTGCTCCATGAGACCATAGTCTCTCTGTTAGGGAGAGAGTGTGGTCTCACAAGCAGTCTTGTATACTCAGCACTCCAGGACGTAGAGCCATAACTACAGTTTACTACAATAGCCGGCACCTAGGGCAAGCAGCGTTGAGCAGAACACGCCCTTTAATGGAGCCACTCCAGTGCACCTGGAGCAAAGCCCCACTCACCCCACCATAGTTACAGCTCTCCCATGATGTTGCAAGACCCAAAACTCTTGTGGCATGGCAGACCACTGGGTATGCGGGATCACCCTCTCTCCCCATTAGCAAAAGAGTGTGGTCCCAGCGAGCACACAGTCAAGGGCCAGATGGAAGAGGATCGTGGGCCACATTCAACTCACGGGCTGCATGTTTGATTCCCTTGGATTAGATGCTTCCAAAGAAATAGTACACCCTGGTTTATTGCTTATACGTCCAACACACAGCACTTCAACAGGTGCACAGGGAAATATGAAAATGTTTACCTAACAAGGCAGAGATTCAAGGCATAGCAAGTAGCAGTATTGGAAACAAACGGTTACATACAAGAGTGAACACACGTTCTAGAGCCTAGGCTTACTTAACTAGATACTGCCATATCTTATAGAGCAATGGCACCCAAAGCCCTTCTAGCATTTTACACCTAGGCTTGGCTGTGACCTCCTGTTCATGAGACATCTCATGCTGTTAGTCTGAGCCTCCAGCAAAGGATCCAGGTTTTTGGTTTGTGCCCTGAGATACAGCAGAACAATCCATTGTCCTTATTAATAAACAAGATCATCCTCTGCTGATTGTTTTTCCCCATATACCCCCATTTTGCAGATTTTACAATGTCTTAATTAGCAACTGCCTCAGTATGCAAAGAAGCCTTATGTTGTGCAATATATAAACACACAAAGACTAGCCAACTGTGTTAAGAACATAATTTTCAGGAGGTATGCAATTCCTTCAATATTATACATGCATTTCACAATGACAACCAGGGACCTACAGACTCTTAGTGGTCACCCCACAGCCCACCCTTTAGTGAAGAATATGCCTACATCTGACACAGGGATCCCTGTAAAACTATTATGTACCACTAAGCCACTTAATAGTTGTGAACAGAAGATCACTAAGTCATTTCACAAGCGTTAAGAACTCTATAAATCACCGAAACTACTTTTCTCATCTTCCACACGTCAAGCCAAAATTACCAAGAATCATTCAATGTGTCCTTAGCAGGAAGTAAAAGTAACTAATAAATGTCAAAATTATCTGAAACTTTCTTCAGAAGTCAATGTTAAGCTCCAATCTCTCATAGCCAGCCACGGCTAGAAGAAAATGCTGTAGAACGGAAGATGACAAACTCTACAACTGTAAACTGTTCCTATTTTAATCTCAGTGATTCATGATATCCTGTCAAGGCTGAGAGTTTTATCTCAGAGGACTGGAGTGGTGAGGAAAGGGACAGTGAGGAGGTCTCTACATTTTGAAGGAAAGGAAGGTTTGGTTTGGTTTTTTTTAACACAGCAACTTTTTGAAAGCTACTCACAGATTTCAAGCATTATAAACAATCCTGGAGATGAATTAGTGGACTAGGTATAGAAGAGATGGGCCAAGGAACATGATAAATGCATCAAATGAACTCTACCATCTGTGTTTTAAATTTTTAGCTGTGATAGGTGGTAAAACATCACCACCACACACTTACATTACACATTTAACTGTTAAGGCCAAATTTAGGTCCCTGCATAAAACCAGAATAAAATGTCTACTTTGGTGAGCATTGTTCTTATAATGGTTACGTGTGTATTTGCCAGTTTGTACTGAACCTTCCAATGTGGATTACAAAATATCTCCCATGTACTCATGTAAAAGGTAAAAATGCAGGATGAATGAGAAGATGGATTAACAGGATTCAGTGATGGAATGCGAAGCTTAAGTCAATTAGCCCAACTTCAACTCACATGCTGAATCTCATGGCTCAAATTCCATTACTGGCAGAAGACTGCCAGGTCTCAAAAGTTAAACTGCTTTCAAAAGCAGAGCCACAACATGGTGATCCGGTGCCCGGGGTGTGTTCTGATCGGAACGCACCCCTTGCCATTAGCAGTGCTGGGGGTGGTGCCACGAAACATGCCCTGTGATAGAGCAGCTCTACTGAGCCACTCCAGCGTGCCAGGGGCAAAGCCCAATCGGCCCCGCTGTAGCTACGGTTCTGTTCAAAAGGATCAGTGTTCCAGCTGAAACGGTTACCAACATTCAGACCAGGAGGAAGAGGTGGATGAGGCTTTCTAAGGACAACTAGCAGAAATCTCCAGATCATGGGCCCTGGTTCTCATGGGGGACTTCAATTACCCTGACATCTGCTGAGAGGGCAATACAGTAGAGCACAAACAATCCAGAAAGTTTCTGGAGAGCGCTGAAGACAACTTACTGATACAAATGCTGGAGGAACCAACTAGGGGCTTTGCACCTCTTGACCTGCTGATCACAAACAGAGAAAAATTGGTAGGGGAAGTAGAAGTGAATGGCAACCTGAGCAGCAGTGACCATGAGATGGTAGAGTTCAGGATCCTGAACAAAGGAAGAAAGAAAGGAAGCAGAACACAGACCCTTCAGAAAAACAGACTGGCTCCCTCAGGATCCCTTGGGAGGCTAACCTGAAGGGGAAAAGCATCCAAGAGAGCTGGCTGTATTTTAAAAAAACCCTACTAAGGGCAGAGGAAGCTACCATTCCAATATACGGAAAGATCACCAAATATGGAAGGGTCCAGCACAGCCTCACAAAGAACTCTATGGTGAGCCGAAACATGAGAGGGAAGCTTATAAGAAGTGGAAGCTTGGACAGATGACTAGGGAGGCATACAAAGATATTGCTCAGGCCTGGCAGGGATAAAGGCAGAAAGGCCAAAGAGCAATTTAAATTGCAGCTAGCAAGGAATGTGAAGGATAACAGGAAAGGGTTCTTCAAGTATGTCAGTAACAAGGGGTATGTCCACACAAAAATTATTAAAAAAAAAAAAAAGAGGATTATTTCAAAGTAACACTTCCCATCCCTGCATGTGTTTTATAAATTTCAAAACTATAAACAAGGTGCTATTTCAAAATAATAAAACCTGCTTTTATTTCAAAATAGAACTTACTTCGAAATTATTATTCCAAAATAAGCCATTCCAAGCACGCCGGTCTGGCCCCTCTCAGCCCCTCTGTTTAGGCTATGGGGGGCGAGGAATAGGCCAGGAGCCAGACTAGGCTCTGAGCTGCTTGCGGGGTGCCCCACGAGCGCTCGGAGCCTGGTCAAGTTCACAGGCATGCCAAGCAGGGGTTCCCTGGCCAGCCGGCAGGGAAAGGAGCTTGCCGAGGAAGATCCCTCCCCTGGTGGAGAAAGGAGCCCGCTGAGGGAATCCCTCCCCCCAGCAGGGAAACCAGCCAGCCAGGGGATCCAATTCGAATTAGAGAGTCTACATCAGTCTACCTAATAATGCCTACTTTATTTTGAATTAGGAGTCTTGTGAAGACTCACTAATTTGAAATAATCATTTCGAATTAATATCAAAATAGTTCATTCGAAATAACTATTTCAAAATAACTGATAGTGTAGACATAACCAAGAACAAGATCAGGGCTGGTGTAGATGCCTTAATGAATGGGGTAGGCTTCCTTGCGGTGGATGACGCGGAAAAGGCTTTAGTACTCAATTTTTTATTTATTTATTTTTTTAACTTCAGTCTTCACAGGCAGGGTCAGGTTCCATGCTACTATACTGGGTAACACAGAATGGAAAGAAGGAGAGCAGCGATTGGTGATAAAAGGTCAGGTTAGTGATTATTTAGAGAAGTTGGACATGAACAAGTCTATGGGGCTGGATGAAATGCATCCGAGGGGACTGAGGGAGTTGCCCGATGTGACTATAGAGCCGCTAGCCATTATCTTTGAAAACTCATGGCAAACGGGCAGAGGTCCCAGATGATTGGAAAAAGGCAAATGTAGTACCTGTCTTCACGAAAGGGAAAAAGGAGGACCTGGTGAATTACAGACCAATCAGCTGCACCTCAATTCCTGGAAAAATCATGGAGCTGGTCCTCAAAAAAACCAAATTCTGAAACACCTGGAGGAAAATAGAGCAGAGTAATCAGGAACAGTCAGCATGGATTCACCAAAGGCAAATCATATCTGGCCAACATGACTGCCTTCTATGATGAGATGACTACATATGTGGATGCGAGAATAGCTGTTAATGTGATATACCTCAACTTTAGCAAAGGTTTTGATGCAGTTTCCCACAGCATTCTTGTCCGCAACTTAAGGAAGTACAGTTTGGATGAATGGACTGTAAGGTAGATAGAAAGCTGGCTAGATCATTGGGCTCAGCAGGTAGGGATCAATGGTTCAGTGTCTAGCTGGCAACCAGTAACTAATGGAGTGCCCCAAGGGTCATTCCTGGGACTGGTTCTGTTCAATATCTTCATTAATGATCTGGATCAGTGGTCCACAACCTGGGGTCTAGGGATCCCTGGGGGTCCACAGAGTTATTGCAAAGGGTCTGTGAATACATCCAGCCCCAGTTGCTGCTAGCCAATGGCAGGTAGCCTAGGCCCAATCTGGCCCCAGCCGCTGCCGGTCAGTGATTCATGTTGCAGAGGGCACTAAAATCCTAAATAAATTGTATTTGCCTGCTGTGAGCAGTCTCACCCTGGATACGTCCCCATCACTTGAGAGCAGGCAGGAGCCAGGTCCTCCACTTCCCTTCTGCAGCACCACTGCCTGCAGTCAGTCCCCAATAACAACTATCATCATTTGGGGGCCCACAAAATTTTCTGACATTAAAAAGAGGTCCTCATACTCGAAAAGTTTGAGAACCACTGATCTGGATGATGGGGTTGATTGCACACTCAGTAAATTCACAGAAGACACCAAGCTGGGAGGAATGGTAGATATGCTGGAGGGCAGGGATAAGATTCAGGGAGACCTTGACAAATTGGAGCATTGGGACAAAAAAAATCTTATGAGCTTCAACAAGGGCAAGTGCAAAGTCCTGCACTTAGGATAGAAAAATCCCATGTACTGCTACAGGCTAGGGAATGACTGGCTAAGCAGCAGCACTGTAGAAAATGACCTGGGGATTATGGTGGATGGGAAGCTGGAAACGAGTCAACTAAGTGCTCTTGTTGCCAAAAAGATGAACAGAATATTGGGCTGCATCAGTAAGAGTGCTGCCAGCAGATTGACAGTTGTGATTATTCCTCTCTATTCGGTGCTGGTGAGGCCACATCTGGAATACTGTGTCCAGTTTTGGGCTCTACACTGCAGAAAGGATGTTGACAAATTAGAAAGAGTCCAGCGGAGTGCAACAAAAATGATTAGGGGGATGGGGCACATGACTTATGAAGAGACACTGAAGGAACTAGGTTTATATAGACTGCAGAATGGAAGACTGAGGGGGGATTTGATAGCAACCTTCAACTACTTGAAGGGGTGCACCAAAGAGGAGGGAGCTAGGCTGTTCTCAGCAGTAACAGGACTGAACAAGGAGTAATGGTTTCAAGTTGCAGCTGAGGCAGTCGAGATTGGATATTAGGAAAAGCTCTCTCATTAGGAGGGTGGTAAAGCATTGGAATTGGTTACCTAGGGAGGTGGTGGAATCTCCATCTTTAGAAACATTCAGGGCCCAGTTAGACAAACCCCTGGCTGCAATGATTTAGTGGGAGTGGTCCTGCTTTTAGCAGGAGTTGGACTTGACTACATGACCTCACAAGGTCTCTTCCAACCCTAAGATGCTATGATTCACTTCTTGTCACCGCAGAATGCAAAGGGAAAACATTTCAATCCCCTCTCATGGCCTCCAACAACTACTGTGCTAAGAATTTCAGAAACAACTAGAGTTCTGCAGCACACTATTTGAGACAGCTAAGTGGAGATCACTTTCCTGAAATATTAATCATTCCACTCTCTGGAAGTCAGGCCTTGCTAAGAGGTCTCAGACAAGGGACCCAAAAGCTCAGACACCCCAAATCACTACCTACATATTGAAATCTTAGCTTCTGAATTTCAGCTTCCCACCTCTTTAAAAAAAGAAACAGAAAAAATCAGTCATGGTTTTAAAGAAAAGGAAATTTTAAGCACATTACACATCTACATCATATATGCAGATGCAGGAAACAATATCTTCAGTGCCAGCAGAGACTTATGGTATCTACTGAAATTTTATCTACACATTGAACAATTAATACCAGATTTTTCTAATACTCAGTCGATTAATAATAGCAGTATATGTTTTTTTCATTTTATAGCACTCTGTGAGCATCAGTTCAACTATGACTAACAATTTAATGCTACAATCTGTGTTTTCACATATTTACCACATGCAAAAACACAATTTCTAAAAACAAGTCTGAGACAAATGATTACAAATAAAGCATCATGAAACAAATAAAACGAAAAGTTAATATATTTAGCTTCCTTGCATCCTACTCCCTCTACAGATAGTTTCTTCAAATGTGGGAAGTTAAAGTAGTAACTACCTTATCTGGTATGATTCATTTAAAAAAAAAAAAAAAGGCACATCTTTGCCAGGAAATGAGGGCACGATTTTCTCCCTCCATAGAGATGACCTGCTTTAAATAGCCTTATACAGTCTAACTATAAATGAGGTTAGATTTCCCTTATCACAGATTTGCACTTATACCTTTTAGTTAGCCCCAGATCACACGTTAAAAATTTCCTGAACTTTTTCTCCTACAATGATCTAAACCAACTAAGATGGGTCCAAATCATTTGTACTGATAGGGCAAAACTGGTGAGGTGAGTTATATTTTAACTGAGAAGAGCAAAAATACCACACCTTGGAAAATTTTTGTTTCTATCTTTCCCTTTAAGTACCACGATGAATGAGCAAAACTCTCCCTCTCCCTCTCTCTGAGGTATTTTCCTTTGTACACAATGCAGGGCCATTCTTTCCCAGGAAGAGAATGCATGTGTTCCTTGAAGCAATATCAACAAAACTAACAGCGTTTTCCCCAAACTAGGTGGTTTCCCAGCAACAGGCAGAAGTGGATATGTTTCAGCACCAGGTGAAGTGGGTGACCTTTCTCTTGCCTACTTCTATAAGAGCACTGTGATGCTTAATTAATGTTTGAAAAACTCTTAATTACTATAACTGTAAGCCCTAAATACTTCGTACTTCTACAACAGCTGAGGGACTTTTTTGATAAGTACAAAGCAATGTGTGAGGCGGAGGGAGAAATGTCTTTCCAAAGTGTTTCTTGTAGCATTATCACAGGACCATACTGTGGACTGTTATTAAGAGAAGCCACAGTGAAATATCCATGCATGAGATATAAACTGCATAGAAAGAACAGAGAACAACCAGCAGTAGCAGGTCACCTGAAAATCCCCTTTGGCCGACATTACTTATCATCTCTATAGCTTTGTCTACACTAGAAAACTTGGTACCCATTGAGGAGCAAATGCCAACAATGATGCAGCTGAAGTAGTACTAGCAAAATGGAAGTGTCATGGCTAAGGCTCTACTTAATTCACAATACTGTGGAAATTGCAGATCCCACAAAATTAGGCTTCCAGTGAAATTCTGCCAGCTGCCCAGGGCAGATGGCGAGAGCCATGGTGCCAGCCACCCAGATGGCCAGGCTCCCTTTGTACGTTGCAGGCATGGCTGGGCTCCTGCTCTTAGTCCCATGCATTAATGACTGTAATATAGCCACAGCAAAATGTCTGGTTATCAAAAAAAAAAGTTGCTTTCCTATCAAGGTTAAATTAAGTTACTAATAAAATCTAAACCTAAATAAACTAATCTTTTTAGATTTATAAAAACAAGTGAAGGAGAATAACATGAGTTTATCTTGTGAATAGAGAGGTACAGCAACTATCAATAGCAGGCCTTGACAAATCTATGCCTGCTGGAGAAGATGCACTGGCAGATGCATTCGCCCCCGGAGAAGACAGAAGGGTGTACCACAGACCTTGATAAACCAATGTCTCTGAGTGCCATGGTGAACAATTTTAATAGCCTATCACCTTGCTCCAATGCAGAAATTTAATAGATGAGCACCTTTTGGCAACCAAAAGCAAAATTGCTGGCACCTAGTTGTGAGTCAATTTTGTCCTTCGCTAAGGTTCTGCTGCAGCACACTGCTCTGCTTTATAACTAGAGCTCCACAGGCTGCTCAAGAAATGTTTTGAATAAGGCCAGCTTCCCAACATCTGCACCGTTTTGTTGAGTGTACTACTAGGCTCCATATAAATGGTACCATTACACCCCAACACACCATACTTGCCAGCTCCTGACACACTGCCAGCTTGCACTGACAGCGCAGTGGGTGAATCTGGTTCCCTATGGAAACAAGAGTATAACTGTATGCCTGGTGAAGAAGTTCAACAGCTTTAAGAGGAAAATTAGCCTTGATTCTCTCACACAACACACAAAACCAAGATCTCAAAGACTTCTGGTCACTGAAGTGCCACACTGGTATTCTGAACAAAACTCCAACTAAGATGCAATCTATTTTATCAACCTAAATCCTCTCAGGTTTCAAATTGAAATATTCCTCCCTTTTTGTCTTAACCTACTGCGAAATCTTACTGTGCACCATTAAACAGGTGCCATATTTTACTCCAAATCTGGATACATTTCAGTGACAGGTGAAAGTGCTCCTTTTATCAGTTGGACCTAATTATAAAGAGATTTCATAATCCATCTGTATCCTTATCATACAGTTATATATTATTCCACATATGAAGAATCAAAGTTCTTTTAATGATACGACTTCTTAACAGCTTAATCTCATTGACGACTGAAAATCCCTCATCTTATACCAGATAGTGTGTTGGACTTAAGTTCATGTTTCTACCCAATCTCGAATACATGCACTGCTAGCAAGCTCTTGCTGTTGTCTATGTTCTGATACCTACCGTGGTAAACAGCATTGTTTTCATATTTCAGATTCAGCCTCATTAATATATTGACATCTTGGTTTCTGAAAATGCTATAGCAGATGCATGAGAAAAAAGTGAATGGGATTGCCCCCCACCTTGCAAATATCTTTGTTAATAAAGAAAGTGTTTTTTCTGCACTAGCTCTTGGGATGGCAGACTGAATTTGGTGGCCTGGTGCCAAACACATACAAATTTATATTACACTTCCACCAATCTCTGCAACTGGACCAAGCACTGCGAAGTATCTTTTCACAAAAGGCTCAGGTCTCGAATAGCAGGCGTAGCTGGGTGACAGAGAAGCTGCTGGTAAGAAAAGTGCATTGTAGTTAGGCACAACTCATGTCTATGTAGCCAACTGCCAACAAGTGTTAATTACGCTCTGCAATGGGGTCTACAAACCCCACACTGAACGTAAGGAGAATCAGGAAGGAAAGTCTCTCCTGTTTACAAGCAGGCAGCTTGATCACTACCCCACGCAGCTGTAAGAGCTGCCAATTATGTAGGCAGGCTCCACAGCTGCAACCAATTCAAAGAAACAGGGTCTGCTATAAAATGGATTGTACACAAAGAAGGAAAAGGACACAGAAAGGTCTGGGATAGCATGGTGGTGATAACCCTGCACAAGGCTACTTCCAAGGACACAGGCGGGAGCTGGAAAGAGGTAGCAAGCCTAAAACACAAAGGGCTAACAGGTTTCATTGAAGGTGAGGGCCCAAGAACTTATCTGAGAGTAAACTAAGGGAGAGGCAGACAAGAGAAGCCAAGGACTCCCACAAGACCACCCCAAGAGGTGGTGACGAGCTGTTAGCATAACTACAATTTACAAATGCTAACAGTATGTTAGGATCTAATAAATAAAACCAACAGATACCAGGATGCTGCTACACAAACAATGGTGTTCTCACACCTTGAGTACCACATCAGGTTCTTGTCACAAAGGTTAAGAGAAGGGCAACAAAGATGACCAAGGGTCTGAAATAGCTTCCACAGAAGTAGAGACTAAAACAATTAGGGCTGTTTAGATTAGAAAAGAGGTGACTAAGTGGGGATACATAGACGTCATTAAAATCATGACTGCAAAGTGCGAAAAGTGAAGAGAGGAGCATTGTTTAACTTTTCCACAATGCAAAAACTGGGGTCATCCAATTAAATTAATAGTCAGCTGGTTGAACAAAAACAAGTAGTACTTATTCCACACAACTAACCTGTGAAACTCATTGGCATGAGATGTTGTGGTGGCCAATACTGTAACTGGGTTCAAAAAAAGAACTGGATAGTACATGGAGAATAGGTCCATCTGTGGGTATTAGCCAAGATGATCAGGGATGTAATCTCATGTTTGGGGCAATCCTAAACCTGTACCATAAATCAGGAGTGGAAGATGAGGGTGGATCATAACTGCTCTGTTTTTTGCACACCACCTGCTCTGTTATAGCTCTCTGTCACAGAGTGGATACTCGGCAAGATGGACCATGGTCTGACCCAGTATAGAAGATATTATGGTCTATGTTCTTGTGGTATTTATTCATCCCAGAATACAGACAGATTTCTATGCATAATTTCAAATTTGTCAGAGCGCTACTGACAGGAGTTATGAAAAATGGCACCCTCACTAGGAGCCAAGGTAGCTCCTTGACTGGAATCCCATTACCCCCTCTTTTCCCAGCAGCACAAGGGACGGGGGAAGTGAAAAAAGTGGGGGTGGGGAACAGGCCAGCAGGACTCATTTTTGCTATCTGAGGATAGTAGATTTAGTTCTCTGGCTAACATTTTTCAAGTTCTATATAGGCTCATTGATAAACAGGAAACAGCTGTATGGCGCAGGCATAAAAAACAGGGATGAAAGTTAAGTTTAAACTATAAGTAGGAGAAAAACTAAGATATTTCAGATAGAAAGAAATAGAAAGGAAAAATTGGTCTAGCTAGAACTCAGGAGATTTGAATTTAAACTGAGTTCTGACAGACTTCCTGTGTGACTTTAGGCTATTAAGACCTCATGCCTTACTCCCTAATTCGTAGGACCAGGACAATATTTATTTTTCCCCAACATTTGAACGTCTTGTTTATTTCGACTATAAGCTTTATGGCAGGGACTACATCTTACTAGGTGTATGTACACCTATCATGATAAGGAATCATTTGCAGAGATAATACTATAGAAGTAGTCGTAATAATAGTAGTAGTACTATTGAGTAGTGATGAGAAAGGAAACCAAACTGAAAATAATTCCGAAAAACATACATGATCTAATCCAAGAGGAAAAAAATATGGAATGAAGCCAGGAAGAGAAAGAAGGTATGCCCAAAGCCATGTAATAAGTATAGTTGCTAGAACAAGATTCAAGCAATGCATTATTGGAAGAACGTCAATGTTATTTTTTCCAACAATAATCTTTTGCATTATTCAATCTCTATAGTACTTCAAATACTATTTGACACGCATAACTGATGAATCTTGATTCCTGGCAGAGTTCTAACAATGTATTTGACAAATATTTGTTCTGCCCTGTCAATATCTACTAGAAAACGGAACAACGTCATTTATAGTACACAAACAGTAACAAAAAAAGTGTACTCCTTTATATTGCGGGGGGCTTGGCCACACAATTTACATTCTGGATAACAGCTTAGTTCTCATGACAGAAGACACTAGGGAAATTTTTTAAGTCCTGTAAGTTTCCTATGCCAGAATAATTTCTGCATACTTATCATGATTTATTTAAGTTGTGTTAACAATCTTCTTAATAAAATGATATATCTGAAGTTATTTAAAGAACAAGGTGGGTGGTAGCTTTAAAAATTTTCTGTAGCCTGTGAAAGGGTAAGAGCATACCTACCTCAGAGTAACTTCCTTTTGTAATGCATTTCACTTCATTGATTTTAACAACTGGTCTTATATAGCACCAAATGTGCACTATACACTAGAGGAGAAGGATTTTAAACACTTTTAAATAGAGAGCTAAGACAAAACAAGAACACTGAGATCCATATGGATAGTATGTGTGCGGTCACACCAGTTTTTCTTCCCCCACAAAAAGCCCATAAGTAATTTTCTAAATAGGGATCACTTCACTCACCACCGAAGTGAAGTCACCTGTCAGATGGAACATGAACTCTGCTTAATAAAATGCAGCAACACTATTCCACAGGTTAGCTCAGGAAGTGCAGAAAAATACTGTATCTCACTGAAACTGAATCTATGGGACAGACTATAATTACTTAAATTGGAGTATGGCTCGGATGAAAAGACCTAATGCCCCTTCCTGTGGAAAAGGGCTGAGACCTCAGTTTTAATTTCTGTCTCAACAGCGCTTCACACAGAAAAATATAAATGTTACAAAGTAAACTTAGGAAACAAAAGGAAGTGGCAAGCTTTTGGGGCAACCAACTGGCATTTTTCAATAGCAGGCAAAATGCTGATTCAAATTGGCAGCTTCCAACTTTCTTGGGCCTGCTGAATCTGGGACCATGTCTACACTCATGGAAGCATGTGGTGCACAGGCACCACACCTGCAGCAATACGCAAGCTGCGTCAATGTTTGTTACTAAGGTGGGTAGCGACACGTGGCAGTGGGGGAGCTCCCTGCTGCTGAATCCTTTCACTGTAGTGAGGAAAGACTCCAGCAGGAAAAAGGCAAGGGAACAACACTATACTGCTGAAAACAGTGTAGATATGGGAAGCATGGCGGGCATGTCAAGAGCTCCATACACCCTAGCGCAGGGGTCTCAAACGCAAGGCCCGTGGGCTGCATACAGCCCCTAAAGCTATTTCCTGCGGCTCGCAATGACACAATTGTTACCCATATTTGCAGTATCATTGTATGGAAAGGTTTTGGCGGTGCGGCCCTTGGGCTACTGTACTAACTCTCATGCGGCCCTCATGGTGATTTGAGTTTGAGACCCCTGACCTAGGGCTTTGAGCATATACAGCATGCTGCTCTACTTGCCTAAGCTGTGACTCAACTTCTACACTACTGTTTATTCCTGTGTTTGCTGGGCATGCCACGGCTGTGCTCTACATGCCACCTTAAGTTTAGACATCCCCTGGGAATGCTGTAGCATGACGGAATTACCACAGAAAACCCCAAACCATATTTTGTTCTGAAGCAACCCACCTAGCCAATCCAGGAACAGCAATGACTGAGTCTGAAGAGATTTATGATTAAAAATCCTGGTTCAGAACAACCATGGTCATGAGCTTAAGGCGGAGGAAGGAAAGCATAAAACTCGGAACTTCTTTAATAGACTGCAGAAATCCTACACTCTGGGTGTGGGAAAGAAACGCACACTTGTGCTTCATATTCAACTATAAAAAGAATTCATTCCCTAGACAACTTTCCTTTGAGACATGAGAAATGTAAGTTTTATGCAGACTAACTGCCCTGTATATTTTAATTATATTTTTCCAAGTACAGCTCTTTATACAAGGATTACTGTTTTGTCCATTCAAAGAGCTTGCTGTTCTCTTTATCCTACATATATGCCACTTTCTTGGTATGCAAGAAGGTACTCTTTGAAGCATTTCAAGTAGTTTAACTAACACTACCATTCTGCTGTAACATTACACTGCATACAAACCTGAGCAGCTATGTTAGGAAATTAAGTAAGCTACAAGAGTATAGTAGAAAGTTGAACTCAACAAATGAGAAATCTAAGCAGGCCTCTTCTCTCCTATCCACTTGCTGTCCTCAATAAATAGCCAAAAAACACCCCAATACTCACTGTACCACCAGCTGTACAAAGAAGGCAGAGAGAACTAAGCTCCAAGCCCCAAACAGTGTAAGTAAAAGGGTGCGAAGTTTATTTACATGACCACAGAATTTAACTTATTACACTGGTATGCTTTGACATTATTTTCCTTTTAGTGAAGATCACTGCAGTCAAGGCTGTAGCTGACATCAAACTGCAGCTATCAGAAGATGGTTTGATGGCTAGGGGTGACAAGTTGATGATTTCAGCTGAGTTCCCGGTGCACTTTTGTGGTACCAAATGACACCTTGCAAAAAAGTGAAGACTGGACTATGTCTCAGCCACTCGCTCACTCCATAAGTAGTCCCCCACTAAGTCTGGGTTAACACACAGGCTGGTTGAGAGAAACCTTGATACATACAGTTGTCTAACACTAGAGATATGATAAAGTTTACAGGGACATCAATCTAGAAACTTTCTCAAGCAATAAATATTCTTTTTAAATAGAAAAAATTCAAGCAAAAGTAGCTCGCAATAAACAAAAATTATATCTGAATTGAAGTCAACAATTTTTTCTAGCAGAAACTTCAGACTACTAAAGTCCACTTAACTATCTCTTTCTCCATTTTATACAGAGATCCCTTTGGTCAAATGCTCCACTATGAACATGTACCACTCATTCAGATTTGTGTCATACAATATTAAAAACACAGATTTCTGAAGCTCTCTTTCTTACTAGCTTAATTATTTTATTTCCCTGCCAAAGCAGTGGAAAAATCAGAGGTAATTTTTCAACAGCTACAGAGATCACAGGAAGCATTTCCTTACCAACATAAATTACATCATCAAAACTGAAAAAGGAGAAAGATTATGAGAGTGACAAGAGCAACTGAGACTGTACATTTTAAATATTAAACTGCTATCCACACGTAAGTCCATAGACTACCATTCTGAAATATTAAAACAATTGGTGATCATTAAAAATCTAATGGTCTGCAAACCTGCCTTTCAAAATTTAGCCATTTGTTAAGCTGCAGCTATCAGATGATGGCTGAGCAACACAAATATTTAAACAAATGTATAAGCAGGCAAAATAAGGATGAGAGAGATCTGTAACTCAAATCCTCATCTATAACCTACCACTCCATGGTCCCAAATTCCTAAAAAGACATGAAATCTGACAAAGTGGGTTGCAGCCCATGAAGGTTTAGGCCCGAAGAAGTTTGTTAGTCTTTAAAGGTGCCATAGGACTCTTGTTCTTTTCAAAAAGAAACTGTAGAGACTTTTTCTTCTACAGAACTTGAATAACCTATTAATTAATGGTTTAACAATGAAAACCGGGTGGTGTGACAATTTTTGTGATAATTTACGCAAATTTACAAGACAAAAATAACTGTCATGTGCTCTTAAGTTGTTGTTTGCTTTACATTCCATTTCTAGGAAATTTTTAGAAATTACAAAAGAAATATTATCCAGGTAGCCATAAACAGAATTCATCTGTGTAAAGAAACTGTTGATGGAACTGATTTATAGAAATACACTCAGCTGCCATTTTGCTTGAGAACTATTATTCAAACCTATAGAGAGTGCAATTGATAAAAATTTGCAAATCAAAATATGCACGGAACTAATCAGTATAACTCAATTATAAGCTCATAACACTTCAAATCTGTCAATCAAGTATCTTAACTATAAAAATTACATAAAATTAGCCAGATATTTTAAATGCAGAATGCACTTGAAATCAACTGTCAGAAATGTTGTTTAGCATTTTCATCCTGTATATGCTAGGTTTTCGAACTGTTAACAGTAGTGGTATTTACATAATTTGGCTGGGTTAGTTAAGCCTAAAAAGGAACAAATACATTTAGCAGTGTTTTTGTGACAGTCAGTGTCAGCTAAGCATGATTCCAGAAGTACAGGGAGAGAGAGACAAGGAATGAAATATCAAATTTTTGCAACTATCAGATATAAGAAATAATAAGTATCAATATCATCATAGTCAAACTGAAATAACTGGCTTTAAGCACTTAGACAGATGTGTATTCTGTTCTATGCAGGGTGAAATAAATTATATATTTTACTGCCAAATTATACATAGATTTCCTGTACAGGATACTCCACGCCCTTTCCTGTACTACCAGATGAAAGGAAACACATCCATCGCTTTTACATTTTGGTATAAGTAGTAAGAAAGAGCTGCTTTCATGCAACAAGTCTTACCCACAGATTCAGAAGAGGCCATCAGACCATCTATTCTGACCTTTTGTACAACACAGGCCTGATGACAAGTTCACTAATTACCCTGGCACTGATACCAAAAACTTGTGTCTGGCTAAACATCTTACAGGAGGGCGTGCAGGCTTGATTCGAAGACACTGAACAATGAAGAACCCACCACTTCCTTTGGTGGTTTGTTCCAATGGTTATTCATCCTCACTGTTAAAAAATGTGCCTTATTTCTAACTTGATGTCATCTGGATTTAATTTCCAGCCATTGCTGCTTGCTATGGTTGTACTGAAGTTCCTCTGGAACCCAGTATTTTCTTTCCCTAAAGATGCTCACATGCTATTCAAGTCACCTCTCAATCTTCTCTTTGATGAGTTTCAGCTCTTCAGCAAGGCATTTTCTGCAGCCCTACAATAATTCCTATGGTTGTTTTTTTGCACCCTCCCCAATTTTTCAACATCCATTTCAAAACACAGAACCCGAACTATATGCAGTATTCTAGACAGTCTCATTAATGCCATATATAGAGGTAAAATCACCTCCCTACTCAAAGTCACTACTCCTCTGTTTATACATCCAAGGATTCTACTGGGCCCTTTGCCACAACACTGCACTAGGAACTCATTAGCCACCGAGACTAAATTTTTTCCAGCATCACTAATTTCCAGGATACAGTCTCCCATTCTTTAGGTGCTTTTGGTACTTAGGCGTATAGCCTTGCGTTTGGCTCTGTTAAAATACACTTTGTTCAAATGGGCCCAGTTAACCAAGTCTCTAGATAGCTCTGTATGGCTGCCCTGTCCTCATCTTCTACCACTCTAGTGATGATCATGTCATCTGCAAATTTTATCACTGATAAAGTATATTGAACGTAGTATAAGAATAATAATTCAGCTCAATTGTTATTGAAGCATTATTCCAAAGGTTCCTACATTTTGTAATGAAGGATTGAAATCTGATCTATTATGACATTCATTTTCTTACATATCTATCCAGACTGAGTATAATCATTTGCCTGCAGGGACTCAGTACAAAACAGTGCTTCACAAATGAGAACTTACTGTATACTAGAACATTGTCATTACATTTATACTAATTCTGTAACTTGTCCAACTCAAAGACTGTAGCAACATTTTGTTTTATCTATCCACAATAGCGAAAAATGACGACTTGTCATACGAGGTGAATTTCAATATTGAAAGTTGCACTAACACTATTGGAAAAGAATGAGAAAAATCATTCTAAATAAAATCTTGAAGAAAAGAGCAGAACGGCTAGATTGCCTGTTCAATAAGGAAGGAGTCTATGGCTAAACATATATAACCAATTTCAAACCAATATAAGCATATAAAAGAGTATCTACCCAATGCATCTGACGAAGTGGGTTGGAGACCACAAAAGCTGATGCACAAAAAAATTTGTTAAGTCATCAAGGTGCTGCATGACTCATTTTTTACTGTACACAAACTAACGCGGCTAAGATCCCCCATCTTCTAAGCGTCTGACCAAGAAAGATTTTCTCCCACAAAAGCTCATGCAATAAATAGATTTTTTTAGTCTTGAAGTGCCACAGGACTCCTTGCTTGTTTTAACTTTTGTTGATACATCTCTTTTTTGAAACTGGATAGGTAGCTAAGTTATTTAGGATCCTCTGAAATTGTTACTTCAGACCTAGATATATATATCAGACTGTGTTTCTGAGTGACTAGTTTGGCAAGCACAGTTTTAGGCATCCTATTACTACACAAATAGTATTTAATATTAGAGATTTTAAGATGATGTAAAAAGAAAGTGACTGGAGAATAAGAAGCGTAAAGGAATACAATGTCATTATTTTGACAATTTCCAGGGAGTCCACCACAATAGTTTCAAGGTGCATCAGACTTTCACTGCATGTGCCATTTTAAAACATTTTCTTCATAATTAGTGAAGGAGTAAGTGGCACTGATTGTGATAAATGTGACTTTAAAATGCAGACACACAGGAAATACCTAAAAGAGATAAGGAAACCAGTGGTTAAGAAGTATCATTTCAGATTTCAACCATCTTTCAAATCAAAAACTGGAAGAAAAATAAATGTGAAGTAACAAGAACTGCTTTAAGTGAAGAACTAGCAGAGTTATCAGTATACAAAACGTGCTTATTTTTCACATACTGGATGGGCAAGTCATTAATCGCCTTGCTGTTTCATGAGGCTGTTGCTAGTGGTTCTAAAACTAAAATATCTGAAAGGAGGATATTTAGTAATATTTTTGCAGATGGGTTAGCATATAGTAATGAAGTGTATTTGACTGATTTAGGACCAAAAGCTAAGGCAGTCAAGAAACCCTTTACGTGGAGCAAAGCTTTTATCCACATCAAGCAAAAGCAATGCCACAAGGGAGGATATGTTCAGAATTACATTAGGTAAGAGTCTTGTACTCAGACTACAGTATCTTTACCTTTTATAATTCATACTTACACGTTAAAGAGTTTGAATGCTTTCTAACAGAAAGGCAAACGTTTTAGCAAAAGGAATCTCTGAATTCTCTTTAATAAGGAAATTATACCTCTTACTATCTTAGTCAAAGATGTCTTTGCCAAATGCACTTGGCATCACAGGTTTCATGAGTTTTGTTCTGTTTTCTTTTCTTTTTTTCTTTTTTTTCCACTTAGTGCACAGAGAACAATTTTCATTTTAAGACATAAGAGCTTACTCTAGAGGTCTAAAAACTTTCTTAGTAAAGCCACCAGGCTCCGGATGCCTCATCTGATTTGAAAAGATGCATGTCTGCTTGTATTTCTTTTTCAGGAAGGGAGTTAATTCAGCTAGTAGCTTGTGAAGGAATTTGTAATTAAGTAATTGAGAAGAGACACTGAGTTCACTCCTATTTCTTTTTCAGAAATGGGACTATTTTAGCACGCACCCTATCAGGGGTGTTGGAATTAAATGAGAAAGGCAGAGTTAATTTGATTTTACAAAGAATAAATAAGTATCGAGAAGGGCAACGCCCACATACTAGATAAGACTTCTTGGAATCAGACAGTGCTTTTAAACAGAGTCTTAGCTTTCAAATCACTGGCTATTAAACAGCTCATCTTTATGCGAGTCTAAACAGAATTTGGCAATTCCAGCTTCACACTTAATATTTCTACCACCAACTCATCCATGCAAAACTTCACTAAGCAGTTAAATGAGAAGTTTTTAAATGAACTTCAGTTTTCACACTACAATGAACTGAAATGCAAGAGTTTCATTTTCCACACCAAGTTTGTAGTGCAGAAAGCATCAGCAATGGGAAATACACAAGTAATTAGTGTAGCTCAGGGGTCTCAAACTCAAATCACCATGAGGGCCACATGACAATGAGTACAGGGCCACATGAAAACTAGTACGTTAGCCCAAAGGCCGCACCACTGAAACCTCTTCATACAACATTATTGCACATGTCAGTAATGATAGCATCATAGCGGGCTGCAGGAAATACCTTTGAGGGCCGCATGTGGCCTGCAGGCCACGTGTTTGAGACCCCTGCTGTAGCTTATATATCTCCCATCAACTTAACTGTATTTCCTTACCACAGCATCTCCACTGCGCTGCCTTACTTTTGGCAGGGAGGGGCACGGGGAAGGGAAGGGAATCTATTGTGTCACCCAGAGAGCACTTCCAGGATCAGCTGAGTGGGTCTTCAGTGTCCCTGCATTGATCTGTGAAGCTGCAGCAACACAAACACACCATGAGAAAAAGACTGTTTCAAGACTTGACGATGGGCATTTTATTTCCCGTGTTTACCTAGTCTGTTAGAATAACTTCCTTGTTACACAAAAATGAAGTGGCGCAGATGACAAGAAACTTTCTTACTGCAACTTTTAAAATTTCTCATATAGGAAGCGTGTTTGAAAGGAAAGAAATTCTCATTCTATTTCACAGAACATCCATTAGTAACACAGTTCACACTGCATCAAATAAATTTCAAAATTAGCAGACAAAAATTAGAGCAACTTTATGTTGTATATGAAGATGGATCAACTGAGACAAACTCATGTAAGTTACTGAAAGTCTTTGTAGGGCAAAGAAAGTGACAGGTACTAGCAATGAATTATGACAATGAGACTCTTGCTTGGTGAAGTAGGAATAATTTTTGGGTTCCACTGAGCCGGGCATCATGCCCTTACAGATCTTGCAAGACTAATGAAAAGGATTTGATTAAAAACAGTCTATCTAAAATGGAATCTAGGACAGCATATAAAAGCATTTCCTATAGTAAGATATCAGCATGGGAAGGATCTTGCCTGATAGTGGAGAAAGGAACACAGAAATTCAGTTTTGTGGAATCACAGATATTCAAGATACTGTCTTAGATCAGTGGTTTTCAAACTACGGGTTGGGACTCAGTACTGGGTGGAAGACCTGCAGGTACTGGGTCATGGTGCCCCCCTGCTGCTGTCACCACAAGACTGGAATGCATTGCTCAAAGACTGTTGGGTCACAGGCAAAAAATGATGTTTCTCAACTGGGTCCCAAGGAAAAAAGCTTGAAAGCCACTGGCCTAGAAATATCTGGAGAGACTAGAATAACCATAGCTCCGAAGTTCCTACAACTCTTATTCTTTCAAGAGATCCTTGTTCACATAAGTAATGCCCTTGAAGTCAGAGGAACTACAAGAGGGAAGGTTCTTGCATGGCTGGGACACAAACGCTTAAAGTACTAAATGGCCTATATGGAAGGGCAAAAGTGGGGAGAATGACCTCAGGAAAACCAACTCACAGAAATCACTGAATTTCTTCATATAATAAAATACAATAGAGTTTACCTTAAGCAACGAAGAAAAGAGAAAAGATAACTAATTAACAGATTTTCCACCAACAGAATTGTCACAAACGTATTTGAGGACACTTTAAAATGTTCTCAATACATAAAGGAGTTTGTCTAAAGCAGACGTGGCCAAACTATGCCTCGGGAGCCACATGTGTCTCTTGAATGAAAAAGTGTGGCTCGCAGAAGAACATCAGCGAATCAATTTTGTAGGTAAAAGTATACGGCTCTTGAAGGTTTAATAATCAACTTTTGTGGCTCTTGAGTTCCATAGGTTTGGCCACCCTGGTCTAAAGAGATCATCTCTTGTACAGATCACATGAATGTTCTCTTATTTCCATCTCAACACAGCCATTTAACATCTTAGAAACTAATGTTACAAGTCAATGGAGACAAAATATGGAAAAAGAAAGACACTATCTATTCTAGAAAACCATTGAGGACATGAAAGTGAGAGAACAGCATTAGGCTGCATCATATACAGAAAAGTAGGAGCCTTAAGACTTAGTACAGTAGCAAACAGACTGCAATCATAAATACGTAAGTAGGAAGAGTACTCCAGCTAAGGAAAGTGTAAGAACTGCCCATGCCCATTTCCTAGGTCTAAAGTGACAGCAAGATTTATTCCAACAGATAGTAGAATGGAGGCAATCATGAGAGACTGAAAAAGCTACTGAACTTGATTCACTGGCAGAAGGAACTAGAAGATGTCATGTTACACACCTATGAGAAGGATTCACCAGTGAAATTATATTTTTCTAGACATTAATAAATGAAATGTGACAAACTAATTCACAAAGAGACACAAGGCAACATGCAAGCTAATAACACTGAAAGAGAGACTTTCGTACCAATAAAGACCCCTGGTTACCCATCTAGGATAGTGTTTCCCAGTCAGTATACCGTCAGGCCTGAGCAGGTGTGCCAGAAATTTTTTTGAAAAACTACTGAATTCGCTCATTAGCTCATGAATATTCAGGAGTTCATTTGGAAACTATATGGTAGTAGGCCTCAAATTAAAGGTAGCAAGGTGTGCCATGGCAGAAAAAATATTGGAAACCACTGATCTAGGATATGGAAGGAGGGAAAAGATGCATGTGAAATAGTGCCTTTTTGTAAAAAGTAAAAGCTCTAAAGCCCTGATCTTTCTGAAATCAAAGGAAGCTTCGTCATGGGCTTCAACGGCAACAGCCTTTGTCCAGGAAACAGGAAATATAAGAAGATATTGAGGTTGGAAGGTTAGACCAACAATCAAATAACAGGAAAATAAAACAAAGCTAGAATAAAGCCATTTTAGGGGTTATATAAGTGGAACATAAGGATTTGGTGATGAACAAGAGAGCCAAGAAAAGGCTCAGCAATTAGAAGTTCCAGAAGTTTCATACTCTAAAACAGAGGTCTCAAACTCAAATCACCACAAGGGCCACATGAGGACTAGTACGTTAGCCTGAGGGCTGCACCACCAAAATCTTTTCATACAATGATATTGCAAATATTGGTAAAGATAGCGTTGTTGCAGACTGCAGGGAACAGCTTTACGGGCTGCATGTTTGAAATCCCTGGTCTAAAACATCAGAGATCAAAAAGGCTTTTGAATGTGCGGGGTAGTAAATCAAATGAATCACAGTGTTGACTCAAACTGCTTTGTTTTAATGAGAACTTTGCAACGTGGCCTATGGCAGGAAAGTTTGCCTTTAGCTTCTGCCGCTTTACAACATCCTTTACTTTTCTCCCTGCAATACTCTCCCAGTCCACAGGCAACCACACAGCTATGCAGGAGAGCATCAAGCCTGATCCCTGGTTATGTATCTTAGAGCTGGTGTACACTATGGAGATTTTTCAGCAAAAGTCAGCTTTTGTCAGCAAAACAGTGGAGGTGTTCACAAAGAACTGCTCCTCTCGGAGATCTAACTCCTCTGCTATGCTTGACATCATAAAAATCACCTCAATCATGGCACAGACTTATGCTAGTGTTGTTTGGGTGTAAACACTGCACTCCTTGTATTGGCTCAAAACTGTCATTCTTCTCAATTTCACATCACAATTTGGATCTCTGAAATTGCCAAGAAAGCCAGGCAGCCAGAGTTCAGCTGTCCCCTGCTCCCCTGGATAGCCTGGAGGGTGAGAGCTGGGGCTAGAGGCCCTGGGCAGTTGGGCAAGATGGGAATTTGCACCCCCAGCTCAAAGCATACAGATACCCCTAGAACATAAGCTGTTTAAGACTCATACAGTCTGTAAAGCACTTTGCACGCTACTATTAACGTTATTATTAAATAAAAGACAATATACTGCATGTGCCAAATGACTGTATTAGTGTCTCCATAACAAATACAATCTCTGTAGAAAAGTTGCATACTACTCTCTTGGTATTAGAATGGGGTCAGGAGATGAATCAAACAAAACTTGTGCTGCAGCGCATAAGGAAAACACATTCAAAGAGAAAGGTTTTCAAGATTTTTTGAAAAACAAGAGAAATTGTATATTTTCTCAATGTCATCAAAGAGAAACAGTATCAAGAAAAAAAAATGAACCTCAAAAGCAACTACTGTCTTATATGCACACTCAGAAATGCAGGTCACATGAATATCTGTGTTGGCTGTTATGATTTCCCAGGTCTCCCAAACACGCTTGTGAAGATTCTACTTTACAAAATAGACTGAGGATTTTAGATAATCTGTCCTCAGTGCTGGAAGTTCCTTTTTCAATTTCAACAAACTTTTGGAAGTCCGATCATTGTAATTAACTCATATTAAGCATTCAACCACTGTCTTTGCTTTCAATATCCTTTCAATTAGGCAAGAGTTGGCTCCCCCTTAGGCAGCAAAAAAGATTTATCTCACAGCTAGCCTACACTTAAAACTTACATCACCACAGCTGTAGTACTGTCAGAGCGATTCTGTAGCTGCATTATATGGACAAGGATGAGCTCTTCCACCAGCATAATGAAACCACCTAAATGAGCGGCAGTAACTGTGTTGATGGGAGACCATTTCCGCTTATCCCAGCAAAACTCATGTTGCTTAAGGGTGGGTTTTTCACACCCCTAAGCAACAAAAGCTTAGCTAACGTAAGTGCTAGTGTAGACAAGGCTGTATAGAGTATGCTTTACCTATTTAATCCTGTTGTGTCTCTCTCTCTCTCTCTCTCTCTCTCTCTCACTCACACACACACACATTGCTGAAAAAGGAAGTGGTATAGGAAGCGCTGAAAGGCTGGATTCTTCATTTACACCAGAAAGGCAGAGCACAGGAAAAAGCTGTTTAAATTTCCCCACACACAGTGGAGGCCTCAGGTAAGATTTGAGACAGTTTTCACAGCCCAGTCAGTCAATCTCTGGCTTTTCAGAGAAAACAGAGATATAATGGTGCCACTTGTGCTTTTTTGTTATAAATACAATTCTTCACTAGGAGCCACAGAACCACTAGATTCGTTTCATACAAGTCACAAAAAACTTAAACAGCAACATTCGCTATCAGTGAGACTAGATTCATATCAATGACTTACATGCAAATAGTTCAATTCACAACAGCAAATACCAAGAACCACATTTCCCCATTTCCACAGTAGCGTTCTGTGACATTTTGAAACTGAGAAGCTATTTTGAAAGTGATAAACACAACAGTGCTTGCTATGAAATTTATTAGTCTCAGCCAATTTGCAGGTACCCATATACCCTAAACCAACCAGAATACTGTTCCTGCTAGATTCAGCAGAGCCCACAGAGAAAACAAAATATGCTCACGCCAACAGGAAAAAAAAAAAAAATTCTAGCAGTCAAGTTTCAGGTGCGTGTTGGAGCAGGAAACATAAGCTGCCACTGCCTTTATTAGAGCTCTTCTGCAGTTAGGTAACTTTAGCTCTCTCAGGCTTTCCAGCCAGCACCTTACATGAGGAATAAGGGGGATAGGAGTAATAAAACCAATCAAAAAAAAAAAATCTTCAAGCCACAGATCCAAGCCTGTTCTCCAGCAGTGAAGTACTTAGTAATGCACTTAACTGGTGCACCTTCTTTTTTCCCCCTATATCTAGGAACATGAACAGTGCTGTCGAAAGACCTGCTATGAGGCCTTAATTACGATGGATGGTGACAGAGCTCCCCCTGAAGTGGTCAGTGCTGTGTGACATATCCTCAGGTATGCCCAGCTCTTTTCTCTTCCAAAATGGTCCTTTACCCAGAGGTTTTTACTGTTTCTCTTTTGGCATGACAACCCTTTCTTTTTCTAAAAGTGGCACAACAGTGGTTTTTGGACAATTTTGAGGGTTTTTTTTCTTCTTTCATTCTAATTCTCTGTGCAACAGCATAAGTACTGTCTCAATGTTTCTCTGTCACTGGACTGAAGAAAGGGCATTTTATCCATAAACACATGCAATAGCTTTGCTACAGCAGTCTGTAGTTCACTAAATATATATCCATACATGCCTTGTATTAAATATTACATAGAAAATGCATTTAAAGGAATTTTAAGGTAACTCAGTAAAGCACTAAAAAACACTTTGGGAAATGCCAGAATTAAGGCTAGCCATGTAACCTGAATTCAGCCTCTTTTTATAGTCTTTAAGACATGCTCAGTACTATTTGTTAAACACAGGACCTGCACTTTATTCAGTGGACAGGATGGACCTGCCTGGGAATGAATGAGTCATATAGTCAACAGATACCTATAGCCAACAGATACCTACTTCATGTGTTGTAGAAGCTGGACGATATGTAGCAAATGAGTAGAGCCATGCACAGATACAAATACATGGATCTGTATCCGATCTGCATCCACAAGAAATGGTCCTTGGATATCCGTGTTGTATCCGTGGATGCAGATATAATGCAGATATCTGCAGATAGCCTCATATTTGCAGGGCTCTACAAATGAAGTAGGGGATTGCAGCAAGAGGCTGGACAATCTTATGGTTAAGAAAATTGAATACAACCTGTAAAACTGGATTTTATCCGCACCTTGGCCATAGAGTTCCATGTAAGGCAGGGCAAGTCACTTAAACCAAAATGTTCATCGTTAGCCACTAACTCATTTTCCTGGTGCCCAGTGCAAGATACATGGGGCCAGCTCCGCAGGACTGGCGAGCACTCAGCAACTGCTATTGGAGTGAATTGAAACAGTGCTTTGAACATGAATATCTACACAAACTCCTGTGAGGAAAAAAACAGCACGTGATCATGTAATTAAGCCTCTCCCATAATTTATGTGCACAAGTGAGCTAAATTAAGGTTGCGCAGGCAACCTTAACTCTCATATTTCCTAACTTTTAAGTAGCTGACTTTGCAACTGTAAAATTCTTTCAGTGTAGTTTTTTGGATGCGATATACACATGAAGGACTTCAGTCTCACAAAAAATCCCTATCTAAAGAGACTTGTGACAATAAATATAATGGGTAAGTTGTCGAGGCTACTGAGAAGCTTTATACTTTGAAGTTCATTGATCATAACTGCTCCTATCAGCCTGCAAGGGAGAAACACAGGCACTTAGGGGAATGCATTCAATACTTGCGAAGTAGTGCTTGAAAAGTACATATTAACACTGATGGACTTTTTACTGAAAAAAAGCTGGGAGAAGGAAAGTCAGACCACTCCTTTACACCATATCTCATTTTCTAAAATGAAACTGAGTAAAATTTTGGTTAAAATTTACTTTCCCATCAAACTGTAGATTACATGTTCGTACATAAAGTTCCTGCCAAAAAATTAGTTGGAAGGAATGTGCAGAAAAATAATCTTATTTCTCTACACTGGAAAAGTACAAATGCTCATATAAGGCCTACTCATTGCATTTCCTGAACAGTCAGCATCTTAGAGAGAGATTTGGGTGCACAAAGAATATACTACCAGGCAAACAAAGAGTATTATAATTTCCAATCCGCAACAAAATTAATTATATCCATGGCAAAAAACAGTAGGCAAAGAAAAGGGAAACAAAACTTGGCTGGCACCAATCACAGCAGTATGAACGAACCTTTTAACAATTTCATACCCTAAAATTTACATGTCCTCCAATCTGAACAGGCATGAAAGAAGTGCAAGCAAACCAAAACACAAACCACAACTCAGCTGCCAGTTAGTTTATTTATACAGCACAGAAAATCATGCATCAAACCTGGTCTCTGTAACGTACCCATCTCATCTTTTACTATTAAAACACTTGTCCTGCACATACTGTTTATTTGCATTATGCCTTCCTGACCATGTTAACTCCTTGTGGAAAGGACCCGTCTTTTCCCCATCTTCCCTAAAACATCATACATGCCTAGGTCTCTCCTCAAAATGATTCTCTGGGTCTGTAACAAACCTTAGCGAGCTCTATCAGATTTGGGGTATTTATACCAAGATTTTGACCCAGCTTCATTAAACTCTCTATCCGCCTCAGACTTGGCGTGAAACATTTCAATACTCTATTCAACTCTACACCTGCCCTCAGTAACGCGTTACCGTCAGGTCACCTGTCACACAGGAGCTAGACAGTTACAGGGTGTTTTACAGGGTTATTAAGATGGGGGCAGCCTAAGCAAGAAAAACTCAACAGCATTTACAGACACAAAACCCATTTAAAAATACAGCCTGGAAAAAAAAAAAAGGACAGGAGCTTAGCACCCTGGAGGTACTGATCTGTGGGAACAGAGGGCATGGTTGCAAGCATCTCTGGCGAAACATCAGGACGGCAGCATGTGACCATTAAGCCCACAGATACGCTGTCCCATGGCACAGAGGAAGGGGTGGGAATGGCTGTTCTTCCCCGCACACAGGCAGTGGTTAGAAGAGACAGTAACCGTCCCCTTGGACAAAGGCAAACTAGACGTGATTCTCCCTCCCCACAGAGAGCAAAGGCCCGTCTGCCCCTGCGGGCACAGAGGCTGAGCGCATCCACTACCTCCACCTAGAGGCAGGAGCGGAGGGTGAGGAGTGTCAACCACAAGGGCAGGAGGCTGTGCGGACCCTGCGCAGAGGACGGTTCGCGCGCACGCTCCTCTGGGGCAGATGCTGATGGAGTACGCGCCCCAGCGTCTGTCCCTGCTCCCCACCCCCCCGGGAGCTACGTGTACGGCCGCCCACCCTGAGTCTATGGGGCTGTGTGCCCCCCGCACCGTATCTCTGCCTGCCATCACCTCCACCCCCACTAGTGAGATAGTAGGCGTTACGCACGTCCGTCTGTCTGTCTGATGCTGCTTTCCCCACCCAAAGGGGCAGGGGCTGTGTGTGTCTGCCCATTGCCACCCCCACCCCAGGCACACAGGCTTGGGCTGGGTGTGTGTCCGGCCCTATGTGTGTGTGTCTCCATGTCTCATCCCCCATCAGTGCTGCCCTGCGTGTGTGTGTGTGTCCCCCACCCCAGGGGCCAGTGTGTGTGTGTCCCTATG
>ML681984.1:17403297-17574749 GCA_007922195.1 Podocnemis expansa | reverse complement strand
GGGGCAGCCTGGAGCCTGGCATGGGTCACCTGCAGGGTCCCCAGTGGTGGGACGCCAGCCTGGCATGGGTCACCTGAGGGGTCCCCCAGTGAAGCAGGGGGGCGGGAGGGGCAGGCTGGGGCCAGGAGCTCAGAGCTGCAAGGAGGAAACCGAAAAGCTGCAGCTTGCAGACCCCTGGACTAGACCTACAGTGACAAGGGGGCTGAGGTAAGATCTTGTTTGGGACCAACTTCTGTTTCTGAGAGATACAAACTTTCCAGCTATGTAAGGCTGAGGAAGAGCTTTGTGTAGCTAGAAAACTTGCCTCTGTCAACAGTTGATCCAATATTTCACTGCACCCACCTTGTCTAATATCCTGGGGCCAACACAGGTAGACTGCCTTCTTCTTATACCTACTCAGACAGCGGAAGAGATCAAATTCCCAGTGTGGTCAGTCTGTGCACACAGATACCCATCACCACGCAGCGGGTCAAAGACTGCTTGCAAACTACTGGTACAAGTTCTGTCGGGAAGAGTGCACAGCCATCAAGGCCAGCAAAGGAACATCCACAAAATATCAGGCTGCCAGGAGATTAAAAATGTCAATCATGTAGTCCAGCTAGGCATGTTCCACAGCTTCCCTGAGCATTAAAAACTTTTGTCCAATTCTATAGTGCAGCTAGGAGCCATATGCAAATTCACATGCCTACCACAAACTAAACAAAAGCTAAATCCAGACAGTTTTCTGCAAGCTTCTCACCTCCCCTTTCCTCAAACTGCCCATGAGACACGGTGGGTCTGGGCAATAGGTTCTGCCAACAGGATTATAGGAGGCTGGGCCTAATTCTCAGCTGGTGTGAACTGGCACAGTTCCCCGAAACTGGTAATTTGACTAAGCACACCTGTGTTACTACCATGCTGTTATTTGCAGGCTATCCAGCCTTTCATTAGCTGCCATCTCCCTTCTCGCAATGGATCTGCATATTGACAACTCGTAATCTACTCAAGCCACCTTACAGCTCAGAATTTTGAAGCACTTTCACTTTCCTATTGTTTACATTTTACAGATGAGGTGCTCGAGTTTATGCATTAGGTTCACATGAGCAGTAGGATCCCTTATAAATAAACCTGTTCCTGTTTAAAAAGTGCCACAGGACTCCTTGTTTGTTTTGCTGAACTAGACTAACACGGGCTAGTTTGCAACTGGACTTCCAATACTTGTAAAACTCACAAAACCCTCCCTGCCTCCTTTTTACTGTTTCTGTTTTCTCCTCCCCCTTGCCAATTTCTCTTCTTTCTTTTCGCCACCATTGACTTTTTCTTTGGTGGGCCCTTGGTCTGTCTGCTAGGTGGTCCTCTTGCCTCTTGTTTCAGTCTCCTCCCTCAGTCCTTTTCCTTCTCTGCATTCCTGTGTCACGTCTCTGGTTCTATCCTCCTTCTTTCACCAAGTTCGCTATTATCCTGTTTCCATCCCAACCATTCTTGCCTTCATCACGTCTCACTTTCCCTAGTCCCACAGGCTCTTCTAAGGATGACAAGGGCTGCTGCTCAGATCCAGGTAGCATGAGAAGGAGGCCGCAAATTCTGTCCACTTGAACTGCTTCCTCATTCCCTGTCTCTCCTTTTTGCTGCCTTTGCCCAGTTTCTCTGGCTGAACTGGGAGCTAGGGAGGAGGTGAGGGTGTTCCCCACAGTAGTGACAAGACAGGACAGGAGCAGCAGCCCAAACTGTTTGGTGAAAGGAAATGCAAGAGAACCTTGTTCTTTGCTACAGTCATGAGTTCTGAGTTACATTTCAGATAGACCACATGTCAAAAGGGCGCATCTTTTGACTGTCACACAGGGGAGCGTTATTGGTAGGCATAGACTTACTACCATTTGAGTTTGGAGGTAAAGATATCTTCCAAAATGTGTGTGGTAGTGACAGAGATAAGATTTTGCTTGTGACAGTAACAGGGTCCTTTGTCTGATTTGGATTAATTATATCAGCTAACTTTTTCTAAACATGTAATGAAGAAATATTAACAGTACAGTATCTTTGTATTTATTAAACAAAGTTTTAAACTTACTAGTCCCAGCTGTAACGTTTGGAACCATTACTGCAAAATGCTGTAGTACATTTTTATAAGGTAAGAAATTAATAAATTGTGTGTGGCTTGACTGACTCTGTGGACCGCAGGCCTCAGAGGAGTGTATGTGTTTTCCCAAACTGCATGTATACATTTTAACAAGGAGTCCAGTGGCACTTTTAAAGACTAACAAATTTCTTTATCGCATGAGCTTTTGAGGGTAAAATCCCACTTCCTCAAATGCATGAAACTGAAATTACATTCTCAGCCTGTGGCCCGTAGGCCAGTTGCAATCCAATCAGCACATAGCTGTGGTTTATGTGATAGCCTCAGGGTCATACAGGTTATATATATATTGTGTTGATGCAGCACACATAACACATGGAGAACTGCATGTGCGGCCCACAAACGTAAATAGACTGAGAGCCACAGTCTTAAGGAAAAGCAAATAGAAAATTGGTGACATCTGGTGGCCAATATCACTCAGGGTGGTTGATATGAATCACATATGCCTTTTCAGAAAGAGTCTAAAGATCTAAGTTTCTAATTTTGGGTATTAACTATCAAGCCTAACGTAAGACTAGAAAAAGATTTTGTACAGTTTATAGTAAATTCTGCAGAATTAAAATTTGTAATCTTGTGTAGAAATCTTCATGTATTATGAATGATAAGAGTCTGGCTACAGAAATCAAATCACATGTAAATGGATATGTCTTTTTTATTACAATATACAAAGTCTTTGCTTGTCTTTAATATTATGGAATATTTTTCCATGGGGTGGAAAGTTGTTGTTCACACAATGTGTGCCGAAGGACACTTGTTTATAGCCACAACCATCAAACCCACCATCATGATGCAATGCAATATGTAGTTTTACATTCAACTGAGTATTATTTTGTAATCATGTGTTACCACTTGGAAAATCTCACTGAGGTTTAATGAGAGGTTTGGGATTTGAAAGTTTCCTATTCATGCAGTAACCAAAGCCCTGCACTTCTTCCTGTGCAAAAGATGAGTATGCTTCTGAAAAGTTCCACTGTGGTTTGCAGTGGAGTTCGTGTGACCAAGAAACAAAACAGGTGAAATAATGGATGTCTAAAACTCTTTGACTTTCTTTTATTTGTTATGTTTGAAAATTAGGAAGCTCATGTCTACTGTCTGATCCCAGATTAGTTACTTTTGTGTCACTCTCAAAATGTTTTACAAGTCTAAATAAAAAGTAAAGTAATAACAGGGCATTAACTGAGCAGATGTGAGTTGTGACTTGTGGGACTGTCCCTTACCAAGAATAAGGGAGAACTGGAGAGACTGAGAGGGAAAGAGAGAAGATTAAATTAGAAAGTTAGAGGCAAAGGGTAGGGTAATGGATGAGGAGGGTGGAAGATGGGGAACCTTGCAGGGCAAGCTGGCCTTTATATTTATTTTTTATTTGTATATATAACCAATAAGTTGAAGAACATTCAAATATAACTTTTTTTGGTGCAATGTCCAGTCATTTCCGTACATTCTTGAAGTTTATTCACTTGTCGCCAGAGGTTAAAGTATAATTTGGCAGGCCCCAGAACCCTCCTAAATTTCCAGGCCCCCTTCATGCAGGCCAGGCCCCCCTTCACCTACCCCAGGTACTGCCCCCCAAATGCCTGCCTCCTACCCCCCACCCAAGCTACTACCCCCCACCCCAGCTACTGCCCCCAGCCCCCATCTTGCTGCTGGTCCCTCGAACCTCACCCCAACCCCCTCCTTAAACCCCCATCTCACTGCCGGTCCCCAAATCATGCTGTGCGGTCTTCTCCCACTGTCCTGGGCTGACCCCCTCCCCCATGCCCTTTCCCTGCCAGGCTGGCTCAGCTGTCCCCAAACCCCCTCTCTCCACGGTCCCCTTACCAGGCCGCCATGACAGCTGGCTGCTGCATCCACCGTCTGGCCTGAAGACAGAGTTTTCCAGCCAGTAGGAAACTGCCCTGCCCAAGGCTGAGGCTCCAGGCTTGAGCCTGCTCTTCTTCAGAGGCTCTGAGCATGCTCAGTGAGAGCAGGCTCAGGGTGGAAGATTTAAAATCTCCCAGACCGAGGCAGCTCCCTGCCCTGCTGGAACCCACCAGAATGGCATTCTGGGGCCTGCTATTTTAAGGAGGCCCAGCATTTGGCTTAAAAATTGCTGCATGCTATAGAGAATGCAATCAAAATCTTATTTTTAAATATATATTTTGTGTATAGTTACATGGAAATCATATCAGTCATTCTCCAGTCTCTTTCACTCTCATGTTTTTACTAATGACAGTTAAGAGTTCATAGCAGTTAGCCATAGAAAAGACTTGTTAGGACATGTTTGGTCGTGTCTTTTAAATGTCCCAAGTGCTGGAGTTTTCAGTACTTCCTCTGATAAATTTTTCCAGAGACTCACACATTTAACTAATATTACAAGAAGCACAAGGAGACTGGAATACCAGCAGTACCACAGTATTGTTCAGCACCACCATGATGTGCAGACACTCATAGATTTACCATTAGACTGCAGATAAAGCCAGATCACCATCTCCCTGCTCATGTTCTGAGCAGCTGTTGAGCTGTGAGCCCATGATTTCTGCAATCTTTTCCCTCCTTTTGTATGGAAAGAATCTTGTAGCCACTCCACATATGAAATGTGAATGAAGATAAAGCCCCAGGATCAGCCCGTTGTCTGTGCTGCTGTCTTAATTCTCAAGAATAGTTTTGCTAATGCACTTACTTGTACATGTTCTCCTTAGGTTAAATTAGATTTTGGGCCTATTAGCCTTGACAATACCCCCTTAAATGTTGGGCATAATGGAATGGAGTATGTAATGCACAATGCAGGAAACCATTAAGAGTAATAACATCTCTTGCTTCAGGGCATAAATTGATTACCAAAGGGGCTGGGAAAGAAATGTTACCTTCTTGGGTAGCATTGAATAATTGATTAGATGCATTATATGGTTTTTCTCCTTCTTCCCATGTATAGTAGAGACAGAATACCAGACTTGATGAACCAGTACTCTGATCCAAGGTAACAGCTCTTATAGTCCTATACATGTAACCTGTCAATGTTCATAAATAAGAGATAAAAAGTAGAATTACTGTTCACCTGTGTCTTAGATAAACTCAAACTTTATAGCAACAGAATTATGCAGATACTGTGAGACTTAAGTCCAAGGTTACAGGAAAGGAAGACTGACTTGAAATTGAACATGATTAAAATACTGCAGAATCGTTCTTTAGGGCCTGGGTGATTGCCATTTCAAATAGGAATTAGGAAGCCAGAGTTTGCCACAAAACTTGTCTAATTACATTTTCAATTCCTCTGTGTTTCTAAATCTTAATTGCATTCCTTCCTTTTATCTACTGTGCAGTTCAGTCACTTATAACAACAAATACATTGTCCCAAGGTTAAACTACAGTACTCTCGATGAATGAAATATTCCAGTTAGAAATGTTTTTGTACTGAAGTCTGAAGAGTGATTATTTCAAGGCTGCTCAATATATTAACAACCCACAAAAAGGGGGGCAGACATTTTCTGTTTCCAAAGTAAAAATATTCTGTAATCTTCAAAGGAAGTGCTTCTGTCTGGAGTTATTCTTTGATTTTGTACTGCTATGTTTTTGTTTTCCCTGCAACAACTTTACTGAATTGAAAGTGAATGAATGTTCCATGTACTTAGGTCTTGCAGAATTTGGGTTTATTGAACTTTTGTTTTTTTAAAACCAAGAATGTATTAAAGGAAATAAATCTGTTTATATTTTTATGAAGAATTTACAAGCTGGCACATGTCCCATAGCGCTTTACACACACAGCTATATGAAGTCCACACTCTTCCCCTTTTTCTGGGGCTTGGATTTATCAGCTCATATCTTCTCCCCAGTCTTGAGTGCCCCTACTGTGTCCCAAACTACTCTTCAACTACCGTAGCCAGAACCACTTTTATCTCCCTTACCCACATCAAGCTGGAATAATGAATCACCTGGCTCAGTGAGTTAGAAGACCCCTTTAGCTTTTCCCAGCAGACTCCACAGCATGTAGCAGAGAGGAGTGATTCAGGCAAATACCCCAGTCTATTACAGAACTATTTTTAAAAGGGGATCCGGAGGAGAAGAAAATGCAGAGATTAAGTGTCAATCAATGAAGACAAAATTACTTGTTGAGGCAGAAAGGATAGGTGCATTTCTCCTATCCATAGACAAATACAGGGAATTTATTTAGGTTCCATCCACTGTTAGACCCAAAGACACAACTGATAATTATTTTATTGGATATATGGATAGATTAGACAGATAGATGTGCAAAGAGTTTCTACTGGTGGTTGCTTTTAATTGAGATGGGCTCAGGCTACAGACGCTGATCTCTCCAGAATTATGATATAGAATTTCAGGCTAGATAATACAAAATATAGAGATAATTAACATAAATAAAATTTCAAATAAATCTTAAAGTTATGGTTCAAGATGCAGCCAATCTCTAATTTTTAATAGAGCCTGAAATTGCTCTGTGATTCCTGATTTCTCATATCTTTTGCATTAATACAACTTAACAAATATATTGTTCTTTGTAATACATGCTCAAAATGCTCCATATTCATTCATTACCTGATGATACAAATTCTCCAAATCCTGTGGTGCTCTACAGTGCACATACATCAATAAAATCAAAAAGCAATAAAACATCCTTCTCCTGCTCAGTAGACATTGTAGTTGCTCAGATAATGAGGCAGCAAAAACAAACAAAAGATATCATTACTGTAACTGATTTTACTTTTAAAGTAGGTCATTATTGGGCTGGTGGCAAATTAGTCTACTTATAGTTTACAGTTGTTAAAGCAATGGGCGTCTCGGTGAATTGTTTCTGCAGTATTTATTACCACTTTAAATCTCTTCATCTTACTCTCCTCTTTTGCAGCGGAGGCAGGGCTGGATTAATGCAGAGGCTTTAGGAGCTAGTCTCAGGCCCCAGGCTAAAGGCAGGCCCTGCTGCCCAGCAAAAATCCAGCTTCAGCTTGAGTGCTGCTGGCACACTAGCCCACATAGCACCTCCAGACATTGGCTGGGCTTCTGCAATGCAAGCTGGTCTGGCCAGTCTCAGTCTGCCAGGTCCTGACCATGGCTCCCCAGTGCCGAGGCTGGAATAAATGGTCCTGAGGCCCTGGGCTGCCCATTTTTGTGGGCCTCCTCTCCAGCCTAGAGCCCCAGGCCCCCCTCCACTGTGTGCTCCCCCTTCTTAGGGCTCCATGCCCCCACCATAGCTGCCAGAGGGGTGGGCTGACTCTGGGGGAGGCTGGGGCTCTGGGGCCAGAGTCCACCATCTGTGATGTGGGGTGGGGCAGGCCAGCACATGGCTGCTGCATCCAGGACCTGGAGCAGGACCAGCTGGCGCACCATGCAACCGCCAGCACAGCCTTCCAGGGCCTAGACCGCTGTTGTTCTCCTGCTGGGATCTGCCACAGGCTGATAGTGCTCTGGGCCCTGGAGGGCAATGCTGGAGGCCACACCATGCACCAGCCAGGCCTGTCCCTGCAATGCAGCAGACATGCACCAGCCTGCCCCATCTCTGGGACAGAACAGCTGGCTCTGGTGTGAGGAGGAAATCCTTCAGACCTCAGCCTCTGACCCCAGGGCCCTGGCCTTGGCATCTCCAGCAGGACCCCCGCAATGCCCTCCATGGCCTGTGCCAGCTGCCCTGCCCCATCCCTCCCTTGGTGGTCTGGCTGGTCTGCTGCTGCTCTGCCCCCATGCCAGTCTGACAGTACTCTCAGTCCCAGGGAGTCCCCGACTGGAGCGCTGCTGCCATCCACCGTCATCCTGCATGCATCCCCTGCTGGCCTGACCTGCCCCCCAAGCTGGCTGGTCTGCCCCAGATGTTCTGTGACCTGCTAGGGCAGACCAGACAGTCTGGAGGTGGGAGCAGCCTGGCTACAGCCTCTGACCCAAGGGCACCAACCCTTCCAGCACCAGCTGCCCACCCCAGCACCGGCTGGGCCCACCCTTGCAGCTGACTGGTCTCTGGGCTCCATCAGGGCCACATAGCTGGCAGATTAGCCAGTAGGAACCCCAGCACCAGAGGGCATGAGTGCTGCCCTGCCCCACCTCCAGGTGGGGGGCCAACAAGAGTGGAAGTCCTGAGTGCCCAGGAGCCTTAATTCAAGCCTTGAGTGGTGGCTTCAGGCATCTGACATTATGGACATCTTTACAGTATGAAGCCATGGAAGAAGAAACCAGCCTCATGAACAAACCTGTGTCCTTCTGCACTGAAGAGTGCAAAACCAGGGGGGTGGGGTGTGTGAGGTAGCACCAGGCCATGTTTTCCTGAACAACACCATTTTTCTGTAAGCATTGCCAAGGTCATTTTACCTGGGGAAGTGGTCCCATGACCATGACTCTATGATAAGGAGGATTTGTTATGGGTTTTTTATTAGTATTACAAACATCCTTTACAAGGATCATCTGGAACCAAGCCTTGAGCAAGGGCTTGGACTAGATGAGCTCCTGAGATCCCTTCCAGCCTTTGAGCAAGGGCTTGGACTAGATGATCTCTTGAGGTCCCTTCCAACCCTAATCTTCTATTGTTTCTACAAGACTCTATTGCGCTCAGTGCCATTCAAACACATTGAAAGTTCTTCAGTGTTCAAAGCGTGATAAAAAGGGGGAAACGAGGCACTGAGTCAATAAATCCTTGATTCAGGAACAGGCCCATCCTTGGAGGGTGTGTGAATGAAGTGACTGTCCTAGGCCCCACAGTTCTGCGGGCACCCCACTGCTGCACTCCCCCCCCCCCCCGGCGCCCTTGGTGGCCCGGGGCAAGGTGGGAGCTTGGAGCCTGGCCTCCAGGCAGGCCCTCTCCATCCTCCGGGCAGAGCAGCCAGCCCAGGGAAGGGAGTGGATAGCAGAGAGTGTAAGACCCAGCCTCTGGGTCAGCTCACCCCACCCTCTCCCCAGAGCAGGGGGTGGGGGCAGAGGCCCCCCGCAACTCAATTGGCTCTGCCCCCACTCCTGCAGGGATCCCCTGTTCAGGAGAGCATGAGAGCAGTCCCATTAGTTTAAATTAGTGGTTTTCAACCCCTTTTCATTTTCAGACTCCTAAATATTTTGAAAGGAGGCACAAGTCCCTTTGGAAATCTTAGATTTAGTCTGTGGACTCCCAAAGATCCATGGATCACAAGTTGAGAACAATGGGCTTACATGTTACACATCTGTGTAAACACCTTGCTGAATCAGAAACTAAGTGACTTGCTCAAGACCACTCAGGAAGTCCGTGGCAGAGCAAGGAGTTGACTCCCAAGTCTTCAAAGACTCATACCACAGTCCATCCTTTTCAGGGCTGAGCCCCACATGGTCATTTTTGGCATCCTGAATCCATACAATAATGTATCATGGACATGTGTCGTGCTACGTAGATTACATGATACATTTGGGATACAATGTAATATGTTTTTACATATCTAATCTATTTAAAATATGCCACCCCACTCATTTTTAAATAAATATTCTCAAAGCTGCCTCATGTATTATTATTCTGAATGTATTTACATTTAGTTTCACTATTATCGTATTTCATGACACAGATGAAAGCTACAGATTGGTTTTTCCTAATAAAGCCAAAAGTATGCCAGAACAAATTCAAATCAAATCCTGCTTTCCAACAAGATTTTCATATATATTCTTCCCTAAAGCAGATGATCTGCTGCTGCACTTAAAAAGATGCCTGAGCTCATGCGATCAGACAACATGTCACAGCAAAACATGAGCAATTTGACATGAAGTCATGACTGAGTCAGCTAAAATGTAAAAGGGAATAATAAGCCATTGTTATCAGACAGGAAGCAACTCTGTCAAATGCTTGTGGCAAATGGCAGCACTAGAAGTTTAAAAACATGGTGAATATTTAAAAATGAAAAGAAACAGTGGGCCTAGAGCTAAATCTTAAGCTAAGGGCACTCCTTAAGTGAAAGGTTAGTGCTCTGGCCACTAACTAGAGACAATCCCTATACCTTATTTTAAAAGTTTTTCTGTTGTACACTGAAATCAAGAAAAGTTACAGCATTTCCCTATAGATGTGTCTTTGACATATTCATGTTATGTTAAAATTAATAATGCAGGAGAATATGCTAGTTTAATTGATGTGAATTGGTAAAAAATTAATAAGAATCATAAATGGTATCTTATTACATACAGGTGAATCTTTTGTGCAAACAAAAGTGATGAAGAAGTATAAATCTCTAGGAAGAGTAATATGCATGGTTTTCATGCTTTCAAGGACAGCAGGATGACTTCTCCATATCAACGCTGCCAACATCTGAAGGAGAGAATTAAATTTGTCAGAGTTTAATTAATTAAGGTCTCTTTATCAATCAAAACTGCATTTTGAAAGATTCACAATGATTAGGATTAGCCACACCCATATAGTATGGGGAGGAAAAGAGCTGTGGCTGGCCAGGTGGAACATATCTTCATATTTGAAGGAAACAGTGCTTTAATTATAGCTGCATTTGTTCCACAGTAGGCTAAAGGCTTGATTGTGACTTAAAGCTGCAGTTTACAATGTGTCCCACTCCAGTAGGACCACCTATCTAGAGGATTTTGGCCTGAGGCATGTGGGAGAGTGCAACTGGTCTGACACCCTCTCACAGGGTGCAAAGTGAGGTTGAGAAGGTCTAGGCTATAGCTCAGTCCCCTGTTGAGAAGCTCATGGTGAAAATGTGCTGAATTGGAACATTTCTTGTATTCAAGGGAGTACAAGAGGTGGGACTGTACCTGGCTTCTCTGTGGAAGCAGGGAAGAGGAAGAGAACCATAAATGAAAACTAAAGAGTGAAGGAGATGGTCCACTGGCAGAAATAACCACTCATGTTAATGTATTCAAATTCCTAGATGAAAATTGCATGGTTGATGATGTCCCTGGTATGCATACAATTATACACAGAACCCAAAAGGACATACAGATTGATAGTTACCTTGCTCAGCCATAATAATAACAAAAAATGTTGCACTGTACACATTGCTCCAGTGTCATCTCTTCAGACCACCAGATACCTCTGTTCCTAGAACCACTGTCATCTAATCATTACAGAGATGGGTGTTAATAAATTAAAAAATACCTAAGATGGGTAGACAGACCAATATTTATTTGCTATAGTGCTATGTCTGTAGCTACATATTATGCTGCTTCTGTAGAGTGCCTTGTCGAAGATAGCCCATTCTGTACAGCTTTAATCTGAAAGAGTGAATTGTGGAACAGGCAGTATAGCCAGTAATAAATTCTGGGTCATGTGGAACCTGGAGTATCTTTAACTATTGTCTTCTGTTATATAGATAGATCTGGGAGGGACACCTGTGAAGCCTAGAGGGGAAAGTTGTACATTTTTGATGACCATGCAGTCTAGTTGGAGGAAAAAAATAAGATTGATGCTTACCTTTAGCTGGACTTTAAGAAGAGCTCTGTGCAAGCTCAAGAGGTTGTCTGTCTCACTAACAGAAGCCAGTGCAATAAAAGATATTATGTCATCCATTTTTTCTCTCTAATATGGGACCAATGCAGCTGCAACAACAGTGGAAACAGGAAATAGATGATGTCAGAGCCATAGGAACTAATGCAGCACAATGTAGTAAATTAATAAGGTGAGAGCTGTAGAGAAAGGTTTTTTTTCACATAGCTAACTGAATCTATGTATATTCCCCATCTTTAGGAGTCTGATGAAGTGGGATTTTCTCTCATGAAAACTCATGTGATAAATTTGTTAGTCTTTAAAAGTGCCACAGTATGACTTGTTTGTTTTACTGAATTTCTTCATTGTACAACTCCATGACAAGACAGGATTCAGGATGGTGGAGAGGAGATCAGAGAAAAATAGAAGGCTGTGTTTGGAGCTCCATGGCATGATAAGCTACCATATTTTTTCTAACAAATTACTCTGAGACATAAAGCATGTTCTCTTGCAGCATTAATTTAAGTGGAACATGATATCAAAGACACATTCATTGGGAAATGCTGTAACCTTTCTTGATTTAAATGTACAACAGAAGAACATTCTAGATAAGGGACAGAGTGGAAGGATTATCTAGTGGTTAGGGAACAAGTCTAGGACTTTAGAATTCAATAGCCTGCTCAGCCACAGGGTTCTTGTGTGATATTAGGTGAGTCACTTAGCCACTGTCTCAGCTTCCTATCTGTAAAATGGAGATAATAGACTTTCTCTATCTCACAAAGGCATTGTGAAGCTAAGTACACTAACATTTTCAAAGTATTTTGAGATCTAGTGATGAAAAGAACTAGATATCATTATAATTTAGATAGCGGCTGACAGATGAGATTACAAAAACACAAGATATTATTGCGAGGTCAGCAAACCTTATCAGTTGATGAAAAAAATGTACCATCATCACTCATAAGAGGAAGGGTAACTGCTGCATATGTCATTTGGAGGTCACATCTCAAATTATTTATTATTGTGTTGTCATAAAGCTTTGAGAACCTAACCAGAGATTAGGAGTCATTCAGTAATTCCAAACTCAGGAGGGACTATTAAAATCATCTGGTCTGACCTGTTTAACACTCAGAGCTTCCCCATGATAATTCCTAGAGCATATCTTTCAGAAAAAAACATTAAAACTTTATTGAAAAATTGCCAGTGATAGAGAATCCACCATAACGTATGCTAAGTTATTTCAGTGGTTAATTACTATCACTGTTAAAAACTTAAACCTTGTTTCTTGTCTGAATTCATTTAGCTTCAACTTCCAGCTACTGAATCATGTTAGATCAGGGATTTCCAACCCCTGGCCCACAGGCCAAAAGTGGCCCAAGGGGCTTTTTAAAGTGGCCTGTGCCCTCAGGGCAAGCTGAAGGCAAGGGACAGGGTGGGGTAGGCCCATGGATATCCCACCTCCATGGTGGAGAACCAGCCCAGATCTTTCTCTATGAGATTGAAGAGAGGGTATTATATACTTACTTTCCATGTAGGGGCTCATAAACTGTAATCAAGCCATCCCTTAGCTTTCCTTTTTTCAAGCTAAATATATTGAGGCTTTTGAGTCATGTTTTCTAACTGTATAACCATCCACATGAGTAGCAGAGAAGTGTCTGAGTGGCTCAAGGTCTGATTTCCAAGGTCACTACCAGGTCAGGAGTGAGAGTCAGACTCCAAGTGAAAGTCAAAGTCAATTCCAGAAGTTCAAGAGTAGCAAAGCAAAATCAGCCATGGTAGCTCAGGGGAAGCCACATTGGCAGAATGCTTCCTGATGCACCCTGGGCTGACAGTTGGATCTCTTGGATTGAACATCCTGTACTTTATGTGTGCTGTGGTCTGCGGGGAGCAGCTGGACTGTATAGCTGCTGCCCAGTGGTGATGTGGTGGTGTCCCTGGCCTGGTGGCTCAGGTTGAAGTTCTGCTGGGCCTTTCAGTGGCTCTTCTCTGAACCCTCTCCAATTTTTCAACATCCTCCTTGAACTGTGGACAGAGGGGACTGGGCGCATTATTCCAGCAATGGTCACATCACTTCTCCTCCTTCTTGAAAGTCCCCTGTTCATGCATCCAAGGACTGCATTACCATTTGTCACAGCAGGAGGTCTTTATTAGACAGAGTCCCAGAGGTGGACTGGGTCAATGGTCACACTTTATTGCCTGCTTGTTCCTCCTCAATGCCCTGACTGAGCAAGGTGGGGGAGTATTCCGATTCTTTTATGCTTAAAAATATGTAAATGCTTACATTCATGACAACTCCCCCACACCCCTTTTTAGTTACATTAACACTCAAGTGTTTAATATTAATAATTATGTGGTGAATATAATCATACTCATGTTTGTTTGCTGTTTAGAGGTTTAGTCAACAGTGCACAGGCACTTAACTTTACAACATTTTATATTTTGTAACAGTAATGCCTACAAATTGCCAACTAAACATTTAGCAAGGGAGGGGAAGAATGAGAAAGATGATAAGCGTATTCCCTCCAAGGAGCTTAAGCAGGAGAGGGAGGATAACATATTTTTAGTTTAATTTTTTCAGAAGTTGCAAGAAGGGAAGCGAGAAAAGGAAAGATAAAACATTTAAAATAGACTTTTATTGACAGGGAAGTAAGGCGTGCCCACAGTAACCCTATCACCATAATAAACTTTTGCTCAGGCCAGGCCATTTGTCCAACACTAACTTTATTCTCCTACACTCATATTCAGTTTATTGTCTGCCACAATGACCAAATCTTCTTGAGTCACTGCTTCCCAGGACAGAGTTCCTCATCCTATAAATATGGCATACATTCTTGTTCTTAGATGTACTTATTTACATTTAGCCATATTAATACACATCTTCTTTTCTTGTGATTAGTTTAGCACGCAATCCAGGTTGCTCTGAATCAGTAACCCATCCTTTTTATTATTTACCACTTCACCAATCTTTGTGTTGGCTGCAAACTTTATCAGTAGTAATTTTATGTTTTCCTCCAGGCCACAGATAAAAATGTTAATGTAGGATCAAGAACTGATCCTTGTGGTACCTCACTAGAAACCCACCCATTCAATGATGATTACCTATTTAAAATTACATTTGGAGACTGCTCAAATAGCCAGCTTTTATTACACTTAATGTGTGCCATATTAATTTTATATCATTCTAGTTTTTTAAGTAAAATATTGTGTGGTACTGAGTAAAATGCCTTCCAAAAGTTTATTATATCAACATTATTACCTTTATTAACCAAACTAAAAAATCCCGAAAGACTTCGGCAGACAAACAACGCAGATGGAAAGACAGAAAAAGCAAATGATAAACATAGTGCATCACCTAATGTTGTCATATAATCATTCAGCACAGGGAAAATGCAAAGAACTTAATTCTTCTGTTTCTGTTTTGTGCTGTATTTTTCACAATCTATACAAGAAAAAAACAATCTCTCAACTCGTCTGTTCTAGAATGGACTTGAATAGATAACAATTTTCGCATGATTTGAAGTGATTAAACCAAATAAATAACAGAAACAATGCTATCTCCTTCAATGGGCACTATCTGCACAAATAGTTCAGGTGAGAGACTAAAGTGAGGATTATACTGCTATAGATTAATTGGCTATACTTGAATAGGTAAAGAGATTAAGAATGGAAACACACTCCTCCTTTGTGAAAGAAAATACACAGTGCACAGTACAATGTGGCATTAATGTCCCTGCCATTGAATGGCTCAGAGAACATGGATTACCTGGCTAGGAAAAGAAAATCCTTCATGTTTTGCTGCACTTAGTGTTCCACCGTTATTATGCTAGAAAATATTCATCAGAATCCTGGAAATAGGCAGAAGTAAACAAATCCCTAAAGAGTTATTTGTGTTGTTGTTGTAGGTGGTACTATCATGTGTAAATGGGGGCAGAGGGTAAGGAGGGAGAGAAAGCCTGAGTGAAACACTGGATGGCTGTTCAGTATGCCTATCTGTTCCTTATCTATCTCAAGACAATTGTTGGAAATTACTATGCGCAACTGTCAGAAGGATGAAACTATTCAGGCATGTGACCAGCATAGAAAGCAGTATTTAACACTGATCACTTAAGTATCAGCTGTTCACTGGTGTCAGTTATACATGGAGATTGGTAAAACAAGGACAAAGTCAGCTTTTCAGTACAGAGTTGAAGGATAATTAACACAAATGCTCAAGACTGTCTAAACACCAAGATATTTACTGCATCACAGCTATGCACATTTGTGTAGCTCTGGGTGATCCCGCTGCCACCTAAGTTCAAGCTGGTTGGCAGATCACAAACTTTGGTACTATGCTGTGTTCTGATACACAAGCCTAACAACTGAATACACTTGTCTCCCTTGCCATTATACCATCATTATTTTGTACGGCTGTAGTCATCTTCCATTGTTAAGAGTATACTGGCGTGGCCTGGATTAGCGGTCCAGGTACTGGTAACCTGCCTCTGAGAGTGATCTGTGCCTATGCTCTCTCCCTCTTTCACACACACATATCCTATCCTTGCTCAGCATTTCATATCCTGATGTATGAAGGTTAATAGTCCAAGTAACTTTCTCTTAACATAAGTGAAGAATGTAACATGTTTAATCTTACTATGTGTCATTTCGGACATGGGAAGGCCCAGGGTGTCTGATACATTAACCTGCATTTTCCTCCAAGCTCTCTAAAACATGTATTGCTTTTCGCTATTCTGAGTCCTTTTGAACACATTCTAAATGAAGTCTCAGTTCCTTACTAAAACAGTTCTAACTTACACAGTGGTCAAAATAGGATGTTTTGGCGTGCCTGCAGATATATATTAACACGCTTCACAAGCTTTAGTTTTAGGTCCCTAAACAATTAGCTAGCCTATCACTGATACCCAGAGCCAAGACTGACCCTAACACTAGCATAAAAATGTTGACCACACTACAAAACATTTATACCATAAATGTCCATGCATTTATACCATAAATGTCCATGCTAATTTGTAGCGCATTGTGTGAGAAGGAGAGCACAAGAAAATGAGAACAGAGCTGCAGATAATAAAATATTTTATACACCCTTAAAGCAAAGGGCAAGAGGGAGGACATCAAAAACAAAGGACTCGTTGCAGAAAGTAGGTGATGTGATTAAAGGAATGGGAAAGAAAAGTGACTTTTGTTGTAGTATTTTCCATAAACTGTATCGGAACCAGCACAATCCAGTCAGTTTACTGGTTAACTAGCAATCAGTCACCAGGGCTGGCTCTAGGCATTAGCCTGTGAGGCACTGGCTCAGGGTGCTGATGCGTAGAGGAGCCGGGAGGCAGGACGGGCCTGCCCAGAAGCCAGACCCCGTGCTCCCAGCCCTCCCCTGAGCCAACAATTCCACTCCCAGGGATGGAGTGGGCCAGCCCATGGGGTGGACTCTGCTCTCTTGCCCTGCCTCTGGGCTCCTCCTCCCTGCCCCTAGAGCAGAACAGCTGACCTCTGGGCTGGCCGTTCCCCACCCTTGGGGGTTGCAAAATCAAAAGCTGGCTCGGAGCACCACAGTCCCTTGAGCTGGACCTGTCAGTCACATGAGAAAACTGTGATGCAAAATGCCCCGCAGCAGGGAGAAAACATCTTGCTGTCCACTCCTGGCTAGGGTTACCAGATGTCAGGCAAAAGGAGGACATGTCCTCTTTTTTACTTTCACATCCTCTGTCTGGCAGGCATTTAAAAAATAAATTATTTTGTCTGGCTTTTTACTCACAGGGGTTAAAGTATGCTGGAATACCCCAGAACACCCTATATTTAGGGGCAAGTGTTCCAGGGCCCCCTAAAAACAGAGGAATGTTATATTAATACTACATTTGTTTCCACATGTCCTCCTTTTCATAATTCCTTGTTCTCCTTTCCATGCTTTGGTATCTGGTAACCCTACTCCTGGCTCAAGTTTCTTCTAGGCACAGACTGACCACATGGCCTCTTCTCATTGCAACTCTGTGGCTACTGCTCTCATGGCTTATGACCATAGCAGCAGTAGAAAAACTTTGTGGAGCATGCTCAGTGCAACCACTCACTAAATTTCCAGAAGCTTCTGGACCTGGACAGCCAAATCTGCCCAGCAACATAACCCAACCTCAAGAGATCCCCAAAAGAAAGAGCTCCTTTAGTTAGGCAGATGGGTTACATTGGTAGTTATATCTGACTGGCTGTGAAAAAGCTAGAATGGGTAAGTTCAGATTTTATCTGCTTATTGCTTATTTAGAAACAAAGCTTGCTTATGCCTGCATATATATATATATAATCAAAAGTTACTTTCAGCTGTATAAGGGAATTCTAGTTTTACCTGGATCAGAATCAGTTCCTTTGAATCCAATCTTTGTAAAATTGAATTGCAATTAAAACAAAAAAAAAATTAGAAAAAAAGTTCTAAATTTTGTGCTGTAACTATACCAGAGAGTTATATGTTGATTTCCAGGCATATGCTCTACTCTTTCCAATTCCTATTGGGACAGGAACAATGTTTAATCCTTTCTTTCTTTCTTTCTTTCTTTCTTTCTTTCTTTCTTTCTTTCCATGTGATATATGCTTGCTTGTGGTCATTTTAGTTGTGTCTAGAAGAGGATACAGGCATGAGGCACATTAAAAGAAAAGCAATATTACATAGTAACTATTTTGGTCTCTAAGTCTCCAGTTAATGGACATTTCTTGCCTATTATACTAACATTAAATGTCACTTTCCAAATACTCTGTCTTTTGAAATCACGGTAGTTGTTTTGAGTTAATAGGTTAATGGAAGCGTAAGTCAAAATTGTGCAATGTGATTAGAGAAGACACTCTTCACAGAAGCATCAGTTTACGCCTGGGAAATGAAGAAGAATGGACTAACTTGATAGGAAGGTACTGTACATATTCAACAGAAATGCAGATGGGAAGGAAAACACAACCTATATTTGTAAAAATGCATGTTCTTGTGTCTACTGTGCTATAATACTATAGCATTACACAGAAATCATTTGCAACATATACTTAACAGAAAAGCCTTGAAAAACAGTTCTAAATTCTATGGGCCAGAGGTCAGATAATATTGCTGAGACCTGAAACAATTATGCAGCCCTATAGACTAAAAAGCTGCAATGAGAACTCCGATAATATCACAGCACAGTAATTGACAGGGCAGTGGTGGATGGGAAAGCTCTTTCTTTTAAAACTCCTAGGATGTATCACTGTAAAGATGCATGGCTTATGTTTTCAGAACACAGACCAGAAAAGGAATCAAAGAAATATTTTTATGACTCCTTCAGTAACTGCTACCAGTCTTTGTAAAGTTCTGAATGGGTTTATTCACTCTTCAAAGATAGACAGCAGCAGTAGAGCAACACTGGAAGTTAGCAAGCTCATACAGCTAATTATGAGACAGCTACAGACCAAAACTTCATCTGTTAGTTTTTCAGTTTTCGCATAGAAGAGTACGATACTGATCCTGAAAATGAGTGGGCATCGTCAACTTCCACTAAAGTCAATACAACATGAAAGTGCTCAATACCTGTCATGGTTTTATACTACTATCCATCACGACAATGCCTTCTGTGGAAATTAGATAGCAATACTGAAGTCCATAGTGGATTTCACAGAGTCATAGGAACTTTTTTCAGAGTAAAATTCTGCTTGGGTTAGGTTTGTGCTCTTGATTGTGTATTTTAGTTTTTATATACTTTTTGGTTAAGGTTAATTTGTTTTAAGGCTTTGGTTGTTTAAGTCTTTTTGTTTGTTTTCCTCCTTGATTGGGATTTGTTATGTAGAAGACATTTCAGAGTCGGGGTTTAGAGGTAGCAGGGTTGTCAGTGTTCTTATGGTGGAGGAGTGGTTGTGTTTGTTTTTTTAAGGAAGGTTTTGCCATATTTCTAAGGATGGTCAGATCTTATATTCACTTGATCTGCTTTAAAAATTTGTTCCATAGTTGGATGTCCTCAACAAAGAATGCTCTCTCTCAAGCTCTCATGAACTTTCTCCTTGCTTTGTGATCCGCAGTGTCCCTGAGAAGCATATGTGGGTTGGTGGTTCACAGAACACAATCTGGTCTTATGTAGCTGAGGCTCAACCTATTATTTTGAAGATTAGTTATGCTAAAACTTGAAAAACTGTGATGTGTCTTGAAAGGTAATTGGCCATTTTTACATCTTTCTATTCCACATACCACCTTCTCTCTTTTACAAAGATATCTTCCATTTCATTACTCTTCCTCTCCCCACCCGTTCTTTTTCTATCACCAGCTTCTCTCTGACCCACATTCTGTCCCCATGGCCTCTGAAAATTCCTTTGGCAGAGAATACTCAGCCGGAGCCTTTCCTTTCAGTTGCCACTCCTTGCTGAAGATTTCAAAAGTACTAATCTGACCTGAAAAGCATGAGCCAAATACTGTGTCTGTAGCCTTTGAGAAGGAACTGAACCCTTCTTGGTGATTAAAAATCAAACAAGGAAGTACCAGGCCCATTATCTGAGATTACTGTAGACTCCTGAAAGGAGGGCAAGTGCAACTTCTTTCAAACAAAGAGCTGATAATTTAGTTTGCTAAAGATTATTTCCTAAAACAGCCAACTCCCATCCTTTTGTCTCCAACCTGTACTTTTTTTTAAGAGCAGGAAAGCAAACAACTGCACTAGCAGAAGCCAGTGAAGTTAGGACAGTGTCAGGTTAACACAGGCCTGAGGCAAACAGGCTGACTAGTTTCAGCTGGAGACATGGAGGATCTAGTGATGTTTGAGAGGTGATGGGTTATTGCTACATCATGCCTGGAGACATGGGGCCAAATTTTGTCATTGTGAATGCTTGCAGCCCCTATTAACTTCACTGGGAGCAATGCATGTGTCTCACACGCAGGCTTTTGACCAGAGTGTAGCCATGTAGTGAGGTTTTGTGGCCCCCCTCCCACCCAGAGGGGAAGAAGCAAGCCTCTCTACCCAAGGGGATGGAGTCAGGTGCACCTCAGCCTGGTCCCTCCCTCTGGAAGGAGGTGGAGAGGACTGGAAGTACAAAAGACAGAAGCTCTAATTCCTTGGCGTCAGACCAATTGCTAAACTGTGAGGAGCTACTGAAGCTACCCACTGCCTAAAACCCAGAGGATCTGGAGGAGCTGCCAGATGCCTGTGACTGGGGGTGGAGGGGGGAGCTATTGGATGCTGGTGACACTGAGGGCCTGTGGTGGCTGACCCTTGTGGTTTAGCTTGAGGAGACTGATGGTGATTGAGGAACTGCAAGAAAGTGAGGCATGAAGGAGCTCAGTGGAACCAGACATTTGTCCAGTTGTGTTGTGGCCTGAAGCTATGTCAGTGAGTTTTGGCATGTGCCCTGCAGACTCATGGCGGAGCATCCTGCCACTGTTAGAGCCTGGGGTTGAATGTGGTTTATTTAACATAAGTGGGCAAGGAGGATTATCTACAATAATCATGAAGTTTTCATGATTCTACTTGTATTGCCTCTCTAAATCCTTTTGGATGTATTTTATTTTATTTTCCATTCTGCTCCTGCTGTTGTTGCTGAATGCCAGGCTATAACTGCAACTGGAGGCAATTATGCTGAGGAAAAAGTGTGACTATGCATTGTGAGTTTCCTAGGAGGATATGAGGAAAGCACTTGCCAGCTTTGAGTTTGTGGATTAAGGTAAATAGTGTAGTATAACATAGCAAATGGTATTACCAACCAATAAACTTAGAGGAGGTAAAAAATATATTCACTGGTTGGGAAATTAAAATTACCAAACAGAACATTTCTTTTGTTTCCTCTTTATAAATAAATCAGCACTGAACAATTATAATACTTCTTTTATTAGAGATTTACCCATCAGCTACATCAGTCTTCTACTTGTAGGATCAAAATACATTATGAAATAGAACTACCCCAAAGCTGTGCATCTAATATCTGCAAATTCTGGATATGGTCAGATTCAGAACTGCAAAGTTTAGATCACTCTCTGCTTCTGATTTGCACAACCAGCCTTAATCCTGCTGGTATCAAACTGGCTAGTTTATTGGCTTCAATAATATGGATGAAGTCAAGTCTGTTGGCTTTAATCAGAGCAGGAGTGACCCCATGGTGCTGTGTTGTTCTGTGCTACTGATGGTAACTATGCTATGTTTTTATGGAGTAGTATTGATTGCATTTTTAAAGAGTTGAGGGGATTGATCTTTGGAGCCACACAGGAATTAAAATGATCTTTTTAATATCCTCATACCTTCTCATTCATCCTCCCCCCTCCAAGATTCAAATCCAAAGTGGTGCTTCAAATATCAGTAAACTTTGCTCTTAGCTCTCTTTCCTTTAGAAATAAGAACAGCATGAACTGATAAAAGCCAGGAACAAAAGACCTCAGTCTGGAAAAACAAAGCCATAAATTTATGATAAATTATAGTGTTAAAGCTTAAGGGAGATAACAATGAACGATGCTTTTTTCTGCATGTTTTAGAATAGTGCGCAAAGCACATCAAAGGGCTTAGGTGTAATTAAAACCAGTGTTTTAGAGCTTAATATTTTAGCTTTCCCCTCCTCCTCCCATTAAAGACAAATAGGTCTTGGCAAAACTGAATCTTTTGCTTTGTAACTTTTTATTTCCAAACTGAAGCTGCTGGGGGGCTTGATTATTTCATGATTATTTTTACACAGCATAAATTTCTTCATCTTTCTGACAACTTGGTCCTGTCATTATTGGCTGATTAGGGTTAGCTCCTACCTTATTAAAGATTTTTAATAGAGTAATAAATCTCAGTATTGAGTTTAATGTAACAAAACCAACATTTCTGTAAATTCATGAATGAAACAGCAGCAACTACCTTTTGCTTATAGCAGCCCCCCCCCCCCCAAAATTGCCACTGGGAGAAATATTTCTTAAAAGCTTGTCTTGTGCTGTGCATTTAAAGCAAGACAACAATCACCAGTAACATGAGACTTTTACTTAGATCTAATCTCTTTCTGTGGCAGCCCTAAAAGCTTTTTCTAATGTTTTTCAATAATAGTGGTAAGATTTTAAAGAGACAGTATTTTTTTTTTTTAAGCAGAGACCAAGTATATGAGTTTTTAAAAAATTGGTACTAGGTGTGTTGAGGTATATGTTGATTCCCCCCACAATGAACATGCACTAAAACATGTCACATTTGTTTTTTAGTTGAAAGATATTCAGGGGCTTTTGTCCATGTATGCAAAGGAAAATTTATAATTTTAAAATTACAATAAATAATATTGCTCTGTCTTCATGTTCTAGATCTGTGTTTCTGAACCTTTTTGATACCACAGACTGGCTTCTTACAGTGTCTGGGGGATCTCAGGGAATGGTGCCACTCCATAGACTGGCTGTTGAGAGACACTGTTCTAGTTCAATCAAACCTAAGCATGAGGGCAGTGACACCCAGCAGTCCTACTGACTACAATGTACTTAAAATTAGCCATACACTGAAACCTAATAATTTTACAGCATTTTATTCTTTTATGCACTTGTTATGGGTTGTGTTAAAACCCCATTAAACATTGGTGTGTGAATACACTCTTTATTAAGAGAGTTTTACACATATTGGGACCCACCTTTCCTAATTTTGTGGCAAAATAAAACCAGCCTGATGAGAGTTGTAGAGCTTTTTGCACCAACTTTTGATGACGAAGTATCAGTGTAGTCACCATTCTTGGTTGTGTCCTACAAAGCACAGCCTGACCAATCTGGTCATCAGTTTGAATTCCAGTATGCTGTAACCACCCACCCCTCGCCTTTTAAAGTCCCAGGAATTTTTGAAATTCCACTTTCTGCTTGGTCTGTGTGGAGAGCTCACATTACATCTTCCCAGCTGACCATGGCAGCTCCATGCACCAAATGCTCTCCTGCTTGGAGCATCCTGGAGCTCCTTGAGCTGAGCAGCATCTGCGGAAAGGAGGCTATGTGGCCCCAGCTCTGCTTCAGCTGAAGGGACTTTGATAAATACTGTCAAATTTCTTGCTTAATAGCAGAGAGAGGTTATAAACTGGCGCACTAGAGTGCCATGTGAAAATTAAGGAGCTGTGGGAGGAGTACCAAAGGGCTAGGGAGTCATGCCGTCACTCTGGTGCTGAACCAAAGACGGTCACTTCTGTAAGGCGCTGCAAGCTGTCCTTGACAGTGACCCCATCTCCATCACTAAGAGACCAAAGGATCCTCCACAGGCCCAAAGGCATCAGGCACCAGAGTCAACCCCGATGCAGAAATCATGAATGAGGAGGTTGATTAGGAGCACTATGCAGAAAAGGGAACTGTGTTGTTTGTTGACATGGGGAGTCCAGACCTCTTCTCAATCCTGGAGGGTTCAAGCCAGTCCCAGCCCTACTGCTCTGGCATGTGAGAAAGGCGAGATAGGTAAGTGAATTTTTTGAGCAGATGCTGTGCAGTTCTATGAGGTACAGCTGTCCTTTGCTTTGTAGCATTATACAGTTGGTTGAAGAGATAGAAATGCACCAGAGTAGCTGTGTTTTCATGTGCTTCTCATTCCCCTGTGTAGCTAGGCATTGCAGTGGGAATGTGTATGAAGCATATGGACAATCAGTGTTGTTGTCAATAAAATGCCCATGGTGATCCACAAGCACCTGCAGCATCAGAGGCTATGTCTACAGCTAAAATCTTAGTTTGGACTTGGTTAGTCTGAACTAAGTAGTTTGAAACTTAGTTGGAACTAAAAAAGTGTGTTTAGTTTGAACGAAAAAATGCACATAGTTCAAACTAACAGTTAGCACATAGTTCAGACTAACTGTTAACTAACTGTTAGTTTGAACTGGCACGTCTACATTGTACTAGTTTGAATTAATATGCAAATTAGTTCAAACTCAGCGTTCAGTTTGAACTAACCAGCCAAGCTAACTAGTTTTTCAGTTCGAACTAGGCAAAGCCTAGCGTAGACAGGATTCATGTTAGTTTGAATTAAGGCTCCTTAATGCAAACTAATTTGCCAGTGTAGACATAGCCATAGAGAAGTAACCCCTTCTGTTGATATACTCTGTCATAGGATGGTTTGGAAACAACACTGGGACACGCTTGCCATCTATCACTCCTCCACAGTTAGGAAATCCCTTCACTGTGAAGCCATCCACTATTTCATGAACATTTCCAAGACACTCAGTCTGTTGTAGGAGAAAGGTATTAATGGCCTGCATACTTGTGATGACACAACACCAGCGGTGGACTTCCTGACTCCAAACTGACTAGAAATGACCAGAGTTGTCAGCTTCCACATGGTGATCACCTTATGCTTCTCCAAGGGTAGCTCTCATTCTGGTGTACTTGCACTACAGGATAGGGGTCAACTCCACACATTGTTCCATGGAGGTGGCATTGCACATTCAGATGTTCTGCAGCTGTGGCTCATCATCCCAGAATTGCATAATGATGTGATCAGAGTACACAGGGCTTGTTTCACATGCCTCAAAATGGCAGTGCACCGAGTGCAGATGCTCCAAGAATGCAAACAGTAATCCAGCATTGTCTATTTACGTAGCACACAGCAGGTCAGGTGCCTTGGATTTTAGTTCTGATTTGGAGCTGATGATATACTGTGTAACCAGCTGGGATGTATTCAGAGCACTGACTGCAACAATGGAGAGCAGCACAGGATCCATCCCTTCCGATAGAGATGGCAGGCACACAGGAAATGGGGGGACGACGACGAGAGGAGATCATTTAAAAATGCTGTGAAATGCAATCAGAAACCCATAGAACGATGGGGTGGAAATCAGTGCATCATAGGGTATTGAGCACCCACACATGATGTACTGTGCTCTTCTCTGTGTTCCCACAACTCCTGGCAGAACAAGATGGCACATTACACAGGGGGTTAGCTAGAGCACCAACTGGACATGCTCCAGTGCCCCAAGGAGCGCTGCATGAATAGTCACAAGCGCTTTTTCTTCGTCACTATAACTTGCTGACAACCCTTTGTACAGAAGACAAAGCCTAAGAAAATGCTCCTTTTGTTCTTGGCTCCTCCTTTGTTCGGAGAAGCTGGACTCTGTACATTCCTTGTAAATAAATAACCTGATCATCACCAGTTTCTACTCCCATTTGGAACATCCCCAAAGACCCAAACTTTCACCACTGGTCAGGTGAAAAAGGGGTAGTAATATTATAAATAAACATATAGTTTGGATCTTCAGTACTGTCATTCATGTGTTTCTTCTGCCTAATTCTGTGGGGAAAGGGAACTACTGCAATACTGCTTTGGAACCAAAACAATTATACATTGGACAGTAGGCATGGATTTCTTGCATCAGACTTCTACAGAAAGACCATAGTGCGCTTTGCAATGAGTAGAAGATAGGATGTCTCTATTTAGGCAGGCTGTCTAATTTGTTAAAGCAGCGTCAGACTGGTAACAGTGATCCTGTCACAGTGGCAATAATTACATATTTGGTCTGCTGTGCACAAATTGTCATGGAGTCACCAGATCAGGGTTATGCCCCTAGTTTGCAATAGTCTCTAGAAGAAACCCCTTCAGCACGCCAGATCCCCCACAGGTCTCACTTTTCTTGCACTGGCTAGGCCAAGAGGCCTCACTTCCTCCTTTGACTGAACTGCTAGACTCCAGCGCTCCTGTTTCACACCATTCACTCTGTTCAGTGAAGCCAACTGAGATAGGTTCCTGACAAGGACTGGTATACCCTCAGGAATTAATGCACCTCAGCAAACATTTGCAGGGACACTCAAAACAATTGAATTTATTAGTCAACTTGGATGCAGAATAGCATAAAGACGAGAATGTTAAAGCATAAAACATTCTGGTAAGCTCAGAGCCCAGATACATAGTGGCAAATTTCATGTTCAAGTGCTGTCTGTCTCTTGGTCTGACCACCTTTGTCAAATTCCAGGTAAAAGCCCTGATTCCTTCAAGCAGCCAACTCTTATCCCTCACCACTTCATGTTTTCCCAGTCTTTTGTTCTTCAGTTGGGAGATGTCGCTCAACTTCTCTGAAAAGTGGGGAAATTCACCTCCCTCTGAGTGGTTATTGCTAGGTGTCAGCATTGTGGTGATTGGATTTGATATTACATTTTGGATTCTTCATTGATATGGGGTCATCCAGAGCCAGTCTTCTTCCAGTGGCCCATGCAGGTTCTGGCAGCTAGCTGATGAATCAGTCATATCTATGTTTCTTTAGCCTGCCCTGAGAGGGAACATTTCTTTCCCCACCATTGGGTAATCTTGTAAAACATAAGAAACTGAGGAATACCTAAGCATCATAAAAATATTACATAAAATTCCCACTTTATCACACAAGTAAAATAATTGATTTTTTGTACTGCAAGCCCTGCAGACTCACCCTAATCTATGTTACATTAAGCTGGGTTTTCTGTGACTCATGCATCATAATATTTTGCAACTGGAACATGATTAACAATTCTTCTGATGGTATGTTAAAGTTAGCTCTTTTTTCCAGAGCTGTACTGGGTATGATGGGATGTTCACCTCACACTTCTCTGAAAGGGTTAATTAATGGTACATGCTGCAGCATTGTCATCAGCAAGTTAAGGAAGTGTGGTTTAGATGAATGGACTGTAAGGTGAATAGAAAGCTGGCTAGATCATTGGGCTCAGCAGGTAGGGATCAATGGCGCAATGTCTATTGGCAACCAGTAGTGAATGGAGTGCCCAAGGGTCAGTCCTGGGGCCAGTTCTGTTCAACATCTTCGTTAGTGATCTGGATGATAGCATAGATTGCATGCTCAGTAAATTCGTGGATGACACAAAGCTGGGGGAAATGGTAGACACACTGGAATGCAGTGACAGGATTCAGGGAGACCTAGACAAATAGGAGCATTAGGACAGAAAAATCCCATGTACTTCTACAGCCTGGGGACTGATTGGCTAAGTAGCAGTGCTGTAAAAAAGGATGTGGGTTTATGGTGGGCAGGAAGCTGGATGTGAGTCAACAGTATGCTCTTGTTGCCAAACAGGCCAATGGCATATTGGGCTGCATCAGTAGGAGTTTTACCAGAAGACTGAGGGATGCAGTTTTTCCCCTTTATTTGACACTGGTGAGGTCAAATCTGGAATACTGTGTCCAGTTTTGGGCTCTGTACTACAGAAAGGATGTTGACAAATTAGAAAGGGTCCAACAGAGGGCAAAAAAATGGCTAGAAGGTTGGGGCACATGACTTATGAGGAGAGACTGAAGGAGCTAGGCTTATTTAGTCTGCAGAACAGAAGACAGAGGGAGGATTTGATAGCAACCTTCAACGGCTTGAAGGGGTGCTCTGAAGAGGGGGAAGGTAGGCTGTTCTCAGTAGTAACAGAGGACAGAACAAGGAGCAATGGTTTCACATTGCAGCTGGGGAGGTTGAGGTTGGATATTAGGGAAAACTTTCTCACTACGAGGATGGTGAAGCATTGGAAAGGATTACCTAGGGAGGTGTTGGAATCTCCATCTTTAGAAACATTTAGGGCCTGAGTAAACAAAACCTTGGCTGGTATTATTTAGGGAGTGGTCTTGCTTTTAGCTGGGGATTGGACAAAGAAGTGGTTGTCAAACTTAGGGTCAGGATCCAGTACTGGGTCGCAGACCCTCAAGCCCTGGGTCATGGTACCCCTTGCCACCACTGTCAAAAGACTGAAGTATGTTGCTCAAAGATGAAATTGCTGGGTTACCTGTGTAAATAATTTTTTTCAATTGGGTCCCAAGGAAAAATGTTTGAAAACCACTGGACTAGATGACCTCATGAGGTGCCTTCCAACCTTATGAATCTATGAATGAGATAGCAAAGCAAGGGAGACTATCTGGGGAGGAATAGCTGGGCTGGACTTATAAAGCCTGGAAATTGAAAGTAGAAGGAACTATTGGGAAAGTCTGTAGTCACTCCCTGGGAGAAGGAACAAGTGTTTGGAGGTCAGAGGAAGAGGTAGTTTACAGTTATTCTTTGGGAGAAGAGATTTAGGAGGCTGGTAAACCCAGAGGAGGGAAGGAAAGGGCTCAGGGAAAGGCAGTAGGGTCTAGGAAGGAACAGACCTCTGCTAGCTAGAGGGTCCCTGAGCTGAAACCTGGAGTAATAGGTGAGTCCAGGTTCTTCAGTTTGCTTCTGAGAGAGTGACAACATGAGGTGTGAATAGACAGACTGTCTAGGATTCCTGGGGAGCTCATTTGGTACCCTGGAAGAGTAAAATGTGTGTAGTGACCTGGCCAGAGGAGACATGAAGAGGGAGCATCAGTTCCTAGAGCAAAATACGGGCCGTAGACCCAGGAAGAGGCGAGGAGATGTTGAGTAACTATGAGAAGGGATGTTGATATCACAAGCTAGTTTCTCAGCATGACCAGGAGCAGGTGCCATCCTAGCAATGAGTGGGTCATCCTGTCAAGGCCCTGAAAGGCTAACTGAGCTAAAAGTACAAAGCTAGAGCGCCCCAGTGAAAAGTAGATGTTCACAGACTCTCTGTGGAAGTTCTACACATGGCAAGATGGAAGGATTGTGTCCTCTATTTGCTGCTAAAGACACAGATATGTCCTGGAATAAGCACATATCTGCTAATTAAGAAGATGTAATCTTTAGATAGTCAAAATTTACAGCTGTTCTATGGGTCTGATCCAGCACTCAGTGAAGTCAATGCGAGTTGTCTATTGACTTCAGCAGATTTTGGATCAGTTCCTCATAGTAATATTTTTAAATACAATCAAACATTTAGGACTAGACAGTGGCTTTTAGGCATAGACTCATGTTGGGGGCACTGCAGGAATATCCCAACCCAGCTAGAGCTCCAGCAGTCACCCTGACTAAGGAGAGTATGATGCTTCAGCACCTCTGCTTAACATACAGATGGTCCTAGGTTCAATTCCCAGGGGGTTAGACTCAATGAGGTCCCTTCCAGCCCTATGATATGATATGATTTGAATTTTCCCTTTTCTGTAGTGTGCATTTTCCCTCTATAATGTGGGGCTGGTTCATTGGCTGGTGTAAGGGATATAATCGTTTCCTCTTTGGAGAAAACAGTGCTGATATGGGTGTTAGCCTGCCATGGTCCCTGTGCTTAGGGAACATAAGGTCAACAGCTGTGCACAACCCTTTCTGGACCCTTTCCTTCTATCTTGTGCATCTGTATGCTGCACTGAAGTTGTTTTCCAAATAATAGGATGATTGTTCTTGTGCCTAAGCCAGAGGCCTCAGACTAGGAAGAAATTGATTCTACTCCCAGTGACTCTTTGAGATCTTGGGTAAATCACCAAGGACCAGTTTTTTAAAGGTATTTAAACATTGCTGCACTTAGTCTTGCAATGTTCATAATGTTTAAAATCCTGACCTTGAACAAGATTTAGACTCCCAGGTGCCTAAATGCCTTCTGAAAATGAAATTTAGGCTTTAAATCAGCATTGTGACACTGAACACAGTGATAAATACCTTAAAAATCTGGAACTTAATCTCTGTGCCTCAGTTTCCCATCCATGAAATGGCTTGAAACATTTCTGTACTTCAAGAATACATACATTTAAAGTTTGTACCTTGCTAATGAGCCCTAAGAAAAGTCTATACATGAGAAACTGTTTTATATATGATCCCCTTGTTAATGGGAAATTAGAATGCCATGTTTTTAAATTGTAAACGCAAAGAGGAAATTCAGAATTTTTTGCAATTATTTCTTCAGAGCTTAATCCTGTAGCCCTTATTTAGGGAAAATTCACATAAACTTTTAATGGGATTGTGACGGGGCTGACTCACCCCGCACTGCAGTAGCCCAGCCAGCCCTGTGGGTGGTGGAAGCTCCGCCCCCAAGCCCTGCTGGGCATGCTCAAACTGCTGCCCCAGTATAAAAGGGAGCAGCACAGCTCAGTTGGGGCTGGCCAGTGGAGGGGAAGGATGCCTGGAGGAGGCGGCTCTTGCTCCTGAGTTAGGCAAGTCCCGTTCCAGAGGAGATGCAGCAAGCAGCGTGAACCCTAAGGAGCGGTTACTAAAAGAGGAGAGCCCTGTGACCGACACCCAGGACCTGGGGAAACACCAGCGACCGCGAGCCCAGGAAAGAGGCAGCCTGTCTTCAACCCTGGACCGGATCTTCTCCCTGCCCCAGGTAGGAAGCAGCCCAGGGGGCCCAAAGGGGTGTGCACTGGAGTGTAGAGAGGATTGAGTTGGCATTTTGGTCTGGATCCCCGCTGACTGGGTGCTGTACCCCTGGCCCCCATAGGGCCCTGGGCTGGGGCTCAGTGGAGTGGGAGGGCCTGAGCCCCCCTACCTGGGCACTGCCCATAGACTTGGTGGATACTGACTGTGGTGGTTAGGCCGTGCTGCCCTCATCCAAGGGCCACACATAGACTTTGCATATGCGGACTGTGGCAATGAGGTTGTGCTACCAGACCAATTTGCCCTGACTGCAGGGCTGGGTCCGCACAGGAACTGTGTGATCAGAGACTTGTGGGGTGCCCTCCCTGATATCCTTCCCCCTGTTTCCCCACGGGGGGGTGCTAGGGAGGGCCTTCCCCGTGACAGGGATAAACAACTTTCAATGCTATTCAAATTTGCCTCAGCTATAGTGTTGTTCACATCATTTTAATCCCATGATTTTTGGAAGGAAAGTAGAAAGAAGGAGGTATTCATGCTTGGTGCTGCCTGCAAGCCTGTGGGAGTTCAATGGCACTTTGAAGTGATTGTTTGAGGAAAGATAAGAAGGAAAAAAAAAACATAAAAAATGCCTGGAGAGATTGATGTTCTCCCATAATTGGAATAAATAGAGCCAGTGTGGTTTGTGTGACCTTGGTGAGACCTGTCAGAAGTGTTTAATAAAGGATTTCAGTGAGCAGAAAAATGTAGTTGGAATCACAAGACCACTCATTAAATCCAGTGTGAATTAGTGGATAAATCACAACTGATTGGTATAAATTATTTTGAGGGACACTATTAAATAGTTGAGCTTCTAATCTTTCCTACCTTAAAATTCTTTACCTCTAGCATAAGGCAGATGATGCCTACAAACTGAGGATCTGTTTCTCTTGTAAAACAGAAGGTGAAATTCTAGCCTTGTTAAAAGTTGTTGAGAATTGTTTCCTTCAATGGGATTAGGATTTCATCCATTGACTTTAATCCAATAACTCCTGATTTACACTGCTGGGAGAGGAAAATCAGGCCCTGAATGTGCTGAAAGATGGTTGGGACCAGTCACAAGAATGAAATTCCTACAAACTGCATGGAAACTTAAAAAATGGCCAGCATCATATAGACTCAAACTAAATATATGTAAGATGATGAAAAAATGTTGCCATGGCTAAACAGCACAAGACAGGTGGTTAAAAGGGAAAATGGTGTCCTTTAAAAACTGGAAGTCAAATCCCAATGAGGAAAACAGGAGGAGTATAAACTCTGACAAGTCAAGTGTAAAAATATAACAGGCAGGCTAAAAAAAGAAGTTAAAGAGTAACTAGCAAAAAGCCACTAACAACAAAACTGAAAAACAGCATCCAAAGCAGGAACCAGGCCAAGCAATCAGTGAGGCACTGGATAATGGAGGTGCTAAAGAAACAGAATAAAAGGCTGTTGCAGAGAAAGCTACGTGAATTCTTAGGATGAGCCTTTGCTGCAGAGAGTTTGAGGGGATTTCCCACACCTGAACCATTCTTGTTAGGTGACAGATCTGAAGAACTATTTCTAGTTGGAGGTGTCAGTAGAGAGGCATTGGAACACATAAATTAAACAGCAAGAAGTCACCACTACGAGATGGTATTTACTGAAGTTCTGAAGGAACTCAAATATGAAATTGCAGAACAGCTATAGTATGTAACGTTATCACTTGTATCAGTGTCTTTAAAGGATGACTGGAAGACAGCTAATGTGCCACCAATTTTTAATAATGGCTCCAGAGGCAATGCTGGTAATTACAAGCCAGTCGGCCTAACTTCAGTGCCACACAAACTGATTGAACTATGGCAAAGAACAGAATTATCAGACACATTTCTTGACGGGGAAGAATCAGCACAGCTTTTATAGAGGGAAATCACTGCTCATGAGTCTACTAAAATTTTTTTGATTAGGTCAGCAGATGTAGACAGAGTGATCTTTAAGTCCCAGTACACTACATTGACTAGAAGATTTTTATTTTTTTAAATGTCCTTACCCAAAGACTTGTAAGCAATTGGGGGATAACAGGGAAGGTCCTCTCCTAGAAAATTGACTTGTTAAAAGCCAAGAAACAAAGGGTAGGAATAAACAGTCAGTTTTCACAAAGGAGGAGGTAAATAGTGGTATCTCCCAGGCATCTATATGGGGACAAGTGGTGTTGAACATACATATAAATTATGTGGAAAAAGGGGTAAACAGTGACATTTGCTGGTGACATTAAATTATTCAAGATAGTGAAGTCCGAAGCAGACAACACAGAGTTACAAAGGGGTCTCAGAAAACATGGGGAGAAGGTATAGAAGGTAATGTTATTTACTCCCTCAAGAATCATGGTCATCTACTGAAATTAATAGGCCATAGAACTAAAGCAAATAAAAGGAAGTCTCTCACACAGTACACAATCGACCTTTGTAACTTGTCATCAAGTGGTATTGTAAAAATCAAAGGCATAACTGAATTAAATAAAGTTAGATAAGTTCCTGGAGGATAGGTTTATAAGTGGCTGTTAGCCAAAATGGTCAAGGTTTCTAGTTCTTTCCTATGGGTGTATCTAAGCTTCCAATTGCCAGATGCTGAAACTGGAAGGCCCAGCATGGATTACTTGAGAATTGCTCTCTTCTTTTAATTCTTTCTGAAGCATTTGACCTTGGCTGCTCTCTCAAATTAGGATATTGGGCTAGATAGACCCTTGGACTGGCACACTATAGACACTTTAAAGTTCTTATGGCCATGTGTCAAGGGTGGAGTGGCTGGCAGCTTTGAGAAGGGCTGCATGAGAATGGATATCAAGGGGAAAAGTTTGGCAGCTCATAAGTCATTGTGAGGTAGGAGTTGATTTGCTGGAGGGTTTGAGGAGGCTGAATGGTTTTGGAGGCAACCACCAGCAGGGAGGTGCATAGGAGAAGTTGTGTCTGTGTGGGAGGGGTGTATTTGAAGAAGGAACTAAAGAAGAGGTCCAGTACTAACATGTCAATTGTGAAAAGTGTGTGTCATGTGGCAGCACCCAGGCTCCTCCTCACCACCTTTGACTGCCTCAAGTTTGTGCTAGAAGTTCCCTAAAGTAACTCCACAAAGTCCAGAAAGGTAGGAGACAGACAAAAGTCTCCTGTGAGACATAGTCTGGACTCATGGAAGTAAGGTTTCTTTAGAACTGAAAGTCACAGAAGATTGGGGGGATAGCCATGTAGCCTGAGTGGTGCTTCTGGTGAGGCTGACTCTAGACCACTGTTCCCTCTAAGCTGCACGCACGTGCGCATGCACACAGGTCATAAAACCTGCACCCACAACAAAATAAAGTGAGCACAAAAAATTCAAGTGCTAATATTGGTGCTCACAAAAATGTTTTTGCGCACACAAAGAAATTGTTTGCGCACACAGTCTATGAGTAGTTAGAGGGAACATTGCTCTAGACTAGTGGTTTTCAAACTTTTTTCTTTGGGGCCCAGTTAAAAAAAGTCATTTACACCTGAAACCCAGCAATTACATCTTTGAGCAATGCATTCCAGCCTTTTGGCAGTGGCAGCAAGGGGTGCCACAACCCAGTGCTTGTCCTAAGTTTGACAACCACCGCTCCGCTCGACTGTTTCCATCTGGCTCTTCCTAGGATGAGTTCTGCTCTTAAGGCACAGGATGTACTCCTAACATCTTTGCTTTTCAGTAAAGCACTTCCAAACAATATAACATTTTCAGCAACTTTCTCTAGATATGCCATAACGTACTCAAAATTGTTAGCAGTGCTCAATGGTTCTTTCAAGTGCTCTGCATAGTCTACCAGAGTGATGAGACACCACTTCAGTTCTTCTACTAGCTGGATCACCAGACTGCTCCACTTGCTGATCATGAAGATCTTCAGTGGCTTTCTCAGCACTTTGTCCTATGGCTGTCAGTGAAATATCTGCTGCTTTATAGTTTTTCTTCAGGAAGATACTGCAGATCTCTCTTGACAAGTTCCAAAGGGGGCAGCAGTGTTAGTACAGTTGAGCAAAACAAGGAGTCTTGTGACACATTTAAAGACTAACAAATTTAATTATAAAGTTAGTCTTTAAAAGTGCAACAGATCTCTCTTGTTCCTCAAACATATATCTGCCATGAGATTGAGACTTTACAAGGCACTGTTGCCCTCGGCCCTTTGAGTACCATTATGAATTCATACAGCATTGCTGGGCTTCGCAGGTTCTAACACTAGATCTTCTGTCATGATGCATCTTTTGTTTACTCCTATGTTACTTGTATGCACCCAGTCAGTATTGTCATTAGAGCTTATTACTAAGTTAGTCTTTTTTCTCAAGTTTTCACCAAACAATCTGTCTGCAGGTGACAGTCCATGATTCATTGGTACTTTGCTATAATTCAGCATAGCTAAACATGGATCTGTAACTGAGTCAATGGGCTTCTTTCAGAAGTCTTAACAATCTTCATGCTATTCTCTAGGGCTATGTTTACCCTTGCAAATTAGTTTGAATTAAGGAGGCTTAATCTGAACTACCTTAGTCCCTGTCTACACTAGGCTTTCATTAGTTCAAATTAAGGAATGCCTTAATTCAAACTAATGAAAGCTTAGTTAAGACCTGTCCTTTAGGTTGAACTAAGGCCTTAGTTTGATCCTTAATTTGAATTTGGCACAGTGTAGACATTTAAGTCCACTTTGTTAGTTTGAACTAAGGGCAGTTAGTTCAGATTAACAAAGTGGGTTAAGTCAAATTAATTGTAATTCAACTTAGTCCACGTTGTTAATTCAAACTGATAAGTTCAAATGTAGTTCAAACTACGTTCAAATTTATTAGTTTGAATTAACAAATCTGAGCTTAGTTTGGGAAGCATAGACACAGCCTGCAAGACCACTGGATTGAGGGTATTTGGGATTAGAAGTTATACGATTAAACCTCTACCTCTAGCAAATTTTATCGATCAAACTGCAGACCATTATCAGGCATGACTTTTGGGATTCAATGCCTGGAAAATATGGCTTTAATGTATATTACATGTCTTAACACATTTTAATAAACCAACGTTGCTAACTTTAGGCCATGCTATTGACTGTTCCACTTGCTGATCATGAAGATCTTCAGTGGCTTTCTCAGTGCTTTGTCCTATGGCTGTCAGTGAAATATCTGCCTCTTTAAATTGGTATTTGTGATATTTCATATATATAAAGTTTTCTCTCTGTTCATTTGTGGCCAGTTTCTGTGGCTCTGTTTACATTTCTACATACCCAAGTCGTCTTTATGTGTTCTTGTGAACATGTCAGTTTGTGCCATCAGTCATCACTACCTATTTCTTCTAAATAAAATACCATCATAAACAGACAGTTCTGTTTGTACCTGGAAATATGGACTTGATACTGCTATCCTGGTCATACACTGTTCATAGCCTTAATGGCCTTCTCTAAAATCTCTCACCAGCTGTAGCCTAAGCAAATTCATTCCACTTCCGTTCTGAGGCTATGTCTACATTACCTCTTTTATGTTGCTCACTTTCTTGAGTGACAGGAGATACATTAGTGATTCATATAATTTCCAGACTACTGTACCCCTCCAGAATGTTGATTTATACTGCGTAGTCCATTTCACCTCATTTAAAAAGTACGTGCTTACAAAATCTCACATAAAATACTAAGATATCACAGCACACTACTAATGAAAAATTGCTTACTTTTTCATTTTTACCATATAATTGTAAAATAAATCGTGACCCCCCCCCGTTGAGACACACACGGAGGTTTCATGGAGGCTGTTATAAAAGTAGGCAAATATCTAGACAAGTTGACATACCCCCTGGAAGACCTTTGGGCTATGTCTACACTGACAATTTAGGTCAAATTAAGAAGGCTTAATTCAAATTAAATTAGTCTGTCTACACTAGACTTTCATTAAGTCAAATTAAGAAGTTCCATAATCTGACTTGATGAAAGCTTAATTTGAATTAATAAGAACTAAGTTGAGCTAAGCCTTAATTTGACTCCTTAGTTCAAACTAAGGATGGTGTAGACTTGGATTAACCCTTAATTCGAGTTTATTAAAGTCAAATTAAGGGCAGTTAGGTTGAATTAACTAAATCAGATTAACTTTAAGTCTACTCAGTCCACTTTATTTTGACTTAATATTGTTGAGTTTAGTTGGAATTAAAGTCAAACTTATTAGTTCAAATTAACAAATTCAATCTAACCTTTTCTAGTGCAGACATAGCCTTGCATACCCGCAGAGGTAATTGTACCTTTTGTTGAGAACCATTGAGTTACACTGAACTAGGTGCCAGTGTAGACAGCATTATATGTATCAGAGAACTTTTCCCACTGACATAGCTGCTACCACTCATTGAGGGTGGATTAATTAAGTCACTGGATGAGTTCTCTTCAGTTGGTTACACCAAAGATCTTGTAGAGGCAACTGTGCTGCTGTAAACTCTTTAGTGGAGCTACTTGGTTGGAGACAATTTTTTTTTATCAAGCTGACACTACGTCTGACTCCATCTCTGTTTCTACTATAGTTTTATCAAATGCTCTAGACAACATGCTCCATGTTTGCTCTACCATGTGTCAGCCCAAGGGATTGACATGGTTTTAAATGCAATATAGGAGCTTTATACCCTTTAATTATGATAAAATATATTAATTCCATTTGATCTCTTATCTTTTCTTCAAGTACACATGTACCTCTAGTAGGAACAAGTTTCCCATTATAAACTTTAATATGTTTGCTCACCCTGTTTTTAAAAATTTTTACACTAATAAATAAAAACATTTATCTGGGCACCAATGACCAATTTGTGGATTATAAGAGTTCCATTATTCTCTGAAGAAATTGTTCGTTCATCTGTTCCTTCCTCCCTTTTGCGAAACCTTTTGTCTCTGGCATCTGACGGCAATGCTTTTATCTGCAGTTCCCCTCACTGGTGGCGGCGGCAGCAGCAGCAGCACCCTGTGGGATGGGTCTGTGGACCTTTTTCCCACACACATACATCCCCACACGCCCCTGGGTTGCCCAGTGATGGGGGAAGGGCTGCCTGACGTCTGTGAAACTGGTCTCTGTGGCTCCCTTGCTGCACCCAGCATGGGGGTGGAAGGGCCAGGCTGGCACAGCTGCTGGGGACATGAGAGGAGGGCAGCTCATCCCTCTGGAAATGAAAATATTGAGAAGAGGGACCAGTGTTTTCCAGCTTCTCAGAAAAGATTAACATCAATGTCAAGTATCCTAAGCAAACAAATAACCCTTCATTTTTGCAACAATGATAAAACATCCGTTCACATTCTGAGCTCCTGTACTTCAGGAATGCTCTCTCTAAATGTTCTTTTCACTCATGGCAAAATAAACATTTTATCCCATTAGATGAAAAATATTTTTCATTTAATAACTTTGTGATATGCTTATTATAATTACAGTACACTTACTGTTGAAGCCAAATGTTTCTGCTAAGAAGCAGGTTATTTAAGAACTCGCAGTTTCAGCAAAGGCTTTTATGATGTGTAGAATCAGATGAAATGCACCTGGGAACAAAGGGCTGTGTGCTCTTGGCAATAAATCTGCAATCAATATCTGTCTGCAACTGGCAGCAAGAGCACAGCTCTTTATACTGTCTGGCATTCTCACTTTTAAAATATTGGCAAGTCTGCTATCTGTATTCAGCACAAAGACTTCCTAATCAAACTATAAAAATGTTTAGTTTGTCCTACTGTGTAAAATCTGAAGTCTCTCAGTGCTTAGTGCTAATCATTGAATGTATTACAGCTTATAGTTCAGAGCTCTTGAGTGGTTGTGTCCATATTTACTGTCAAATGTTTTCTTCTGGTTTTATGACAGATTTTACAGTGACACCTAGTGGCTTCTTGGGTTAATCACAGGCATATATTGGAAGTTCATTGCTTTGTATTCATAACAATTTCTGCATTTTTTGTCATTCATTTGGACTTAAATTAACTCTTTCACACACCACTGGTGTTTGTATATTTGTTGTAACAAATTCTATGAACTCCACACATGGATTTTTTTTATTTTCTGATTCTAAGTCAACACTTTAAAAATTGGGTCTACATCCAAATCCACACTGAGGAACTCACATTAGAAAAGCTACAAAGGTGCAGATGTGTTTAGTCTAGTTAAATGAAACAAGCAAGGAGTACCATGGCAGTTAAAGACTAACAAATATGTTAGAAAACTTTGGTTTGAAGTGAAAGTAATTGTCAAATGTGCATAATCTGTCATGACTTCAAAATTATTTCCATAGTAGTACTCTTTATTTTGGGACTAATTAAGCAGGTGTGTGTGTGTGTGTGTGTGTGTGTGTGTGTGTGTGAGAGAACCAAAGTTTTTAGATAGAGGCTGTCACTTCCCCAAGACCACAGACAAAGTCAATTGTCAAGAACCAGGGCTGGAACTTTGTACTCACTTCCATCTCTGTGCAAACATAGCCAGTTGAGAGTTTAGGGAGGCAGAAGATCACTTTGAGTATCCCAGTTTACCAACAACACTCAGTGATTTCATGATTTTAAGTGACTTCAAGCTGTGAAGTATGCAGTTCTACAGATCACCCTAAAGATTGCAGTAGTAACAGTGTCTCAACACTCAGGTTGTGCCTAAAGGTCAATCAAAAACTGGGCCCTATAGTGCTAGGCTCTGTACAAACACAAAGGAGTTCACTGTCCCTGCAAATAAGAGCTCATAATCTGAACAGAATCAGGATGGAGAAGAGCACATAAGCAGAGTAAACTTTGTTGTTGGCAAATAACGTGTTAGTTCCATGATTTATTGTTGGGATGGGTTTAGTTAGAAAATCAGCTGAATGAAAAGGTGAGGGAAGTGGGGAGAAGGAGGGACAGGTGCAGAGTGAAGCTGATGTTGAGAGACTTAATGGAGGAGGAGAGAGAAGTTTTGGAAAAAATGGCCAATCAGCACAGTGCCAAGTCTAAAACTATAGAAAGTTCTTTGGATTTCCAGAGGTTCCTGTTTTGGCTGCTTCTACTTCAACCAGCTGCACTTTCTCTGGCTTTTCTCTGCAGTTTTTCCCAAGCCACTTTTGAGGTCCCAGTTAGGGTTTAGTGGCCACAGAGTGGAGGAGTCTTTTGCACAGTTACAGGTCTGGAGGTGGATCCACTGACAGCTGTTTCAGGCCCCATGGCAGAACAGTTTGTCCTTCACCCTCCCAGAAGGGGGTAGGTGAGGTCCAAGTGGGCTTCCACCAGAAGTGCCTGCTTATTTATGTGTCATGTAGGTTCCTGGGCCACTGAGGAGGCAGAATCTCTTCCTCAGCTTTCCGGCTTCCTTGGACTTCTCAGGTGATTACTTGTCAATCGAAGAAGCTGAGGAGCAGATGCCACCTCCTCGGCCACTGAAAACCTGCATGATGCATAATAAATACACTGGGCTCAAGAGAGGAGCAGCAAGCATGAGTGGCAGTGGCCTTAGAGAAAGGAGGGATATGCATCTATCCTCCCATCTACCTGGTCCTTTTTAAATTGCCTGGCTCCTCTTGTCCCTCCCTCCTCCTCCCATCAGTAGGCCTGTCCAGGGCTGCTGATAGGAGGAGTGGCCCCAACTGGGCCTCATTTAACCCCTTAATCATAGAAGATTAGGGTTGGAAGGGACCTCCTGATGCCTTCTAGTCAAAGATGGCAGAAAATAGGACCAGCCACATCTAAATCATCACAGCCATGGCTTTATCTGTTTTCCTCCAGTGCTGCAGTTCCTGCTTTGGCTGTTTCTGCTGCTGCCAGCTGCAGTCTCTACTGGATCAGTACTGATTCAGAAAAGGCTGTGCCCACACCAGGGTTTTATTTCAGAACAACAGCTGTTTCAAAATAAAGCCTGGCATGTCCAAATGACGTTCTGTTATTTCGAAACGACGGACCCCTGTCATTTCAAAGCTGCTGTTTCAAAACTGTTACACCTCACAGGCAATTGAAATAGCCCTTGTTTCGAAAGGGTTGTTTTGAAACAACGCCGTTAGGATGGGTGGTTTTGAAACAAACCCTGTTTTGAAACAGGACTTTTGACCTTCATCCCAGGGTGCATGGCAGCCTGGAAGTAAGTCTCCCCCCCCCCCCAGCACACTGGCCAGGGTGCTGAGGGGAGGTGCAGGGGGGAGGCAGGTGCTCAAGCTGGCTTTGCCCGCTGTCAGGCTTGGTAGCTGCCTGCTGGGCCGTGGGGGCAGAACTAGCCGGGCATCCTGGTCCCCCAGCCCCTGGCCATCTGCAAGTGGCCAGGGAAGATGCTAGCTCGGGCACCCCTGACCACTTGCAAGAGGCCAGGGGTGGGTGCCGGGTCCCCCAGCCTCTTGCAGGTTCTATAGCTTCTGGTCCATTTCACAGAGCTGGCACCTGTGGCCCCTGCCTGGGCAGCAGCCACCCAGCTCTGGGGGCCACGGGTGCCCCACAGTCCCTCCCATGGTGCCCCAAGAGCAGCGGGAGAGTCAGGGCGGGGGGATCCCTGCCCTGGGAGCAGTTTTCCCCTGCCTGGGGGCCATGTTGCCACACCTCCCATGCTGCCCCTCTCCTGAAGCAAAATAGCATGTCCACACACAGGGCATGCTATTTTGCTTTCAGGGTTTCCCTTTTTTGAATTAAGTTTTTTATTTTGAAATAAGTTATTTGAAATAAGGATTCAAAGTAAGTTATTTCAAAATATATTATTTTGAAATAACCATCTACGTGTGGACATAGTGATTCAGTAGGGGATGGTCTTTTTGGCTAAGAGTTGTACTGAAATCCCCTTGAAGTTGCCCCATCCTTATTGTGACTGGAACTATCCCTGCTTAATTTTAACTTTGAGATCAGGGTTTTAAATAGAATGAATGTTTTATCTTTAAATGTATAGGGATGTAATTACATCTGTTGATTTTTGGTCTAGCATCTTCAGTCTTTATCAGAAAAAACTCCCAATGACTTCACTGGAAGCAGGATCAAGCCCTCTCTAATGATTATATAAGGAAGCCTAGTGCTCCTTTTGGCTACATCTACACTGGCAAATTAAGCAAGCTTAGTTCAGACTAATTTAGTGCTTGGCTTCACTAGGCTTTGTCTAGTCTGAACTAAGAAATTTCTTGATTTTTGGATAGGCAAAGCTTATTAGTTTGGAATAAGTACCAATGTTTAGTTTGGATTTACTTGCTTAGTAAAGCTCATGCAAAACTGGAACTGATGGTTGGTTCAGACTAAGCCATTAGTTTTAACTAGTCACACATTATATTTCAAACTAAAAAGCTGCTGTTAGTTTGAACTAGTCTGAGGTTAGTTTAAATTAACCTTGGACTTCTTTAGTTCAGACTAGAAAGTCCAAACTAAAATTGCTGATGTAGACGTAGCCTTTAAGAGTGAACTTGTTTTCTCTAGCTCCCTCTACTGGGGAGAAAGTGAGTGTAGAGAATGTGGAAATGGCTCTTAAACTGTGGTGTGGTGTCTGCTTCTTTCAAACCTGACCTTGATGGCTCCTTCATTAAGACTTGTCTTGTGTGGTATGCCTCCTGTAAATAAGGGTAGGCCATGTCCAAGAAACCCTATGAATGGTAAATCAGCTACCTTTTTTGTCTTGTATAAGGTATACATTCATTTACTTATCTGAATGTTAAAAATGAATATCTTGTGTTACCTGTTGTAATCAAATTGTGTAATTACTTTGGAATTTTAAATAGCCAATATGGGTCTTATCAAGCTGGTTTAAAGGATGTGGGCTCTAATCTGAACTTGGCCACAGATAAATCAAGATTGAAATCAATTTACTATGGACCTCCCAGGGGAATGATCAGAGGTACACGGATTTAAGGTATTTTATAACAAATTTGGTATTGCTAACAGCATAAAACATAGAATTCATAAGAACATTAATTGATAAACATACAATGAAATGACAGTGTATACATCAGTTCATCTAGGAAATCCCATACAACTGATAATGGGCTGTAACAAGTTATATTTTCTATAAAAGACCTCACTGGTTATGGTTGCTTATACTTACACTGCCCTGGAGTAAGAATGTTGATGCTTCAATTGGAGTGCAGGGGCTAGCAACCCTGATAGTTTTAACTCAGATAAAACAATAAACACTAGCTAAGAGAAAGCAAGCAGATGGGTCTGTGAAGATCTTTTCTTGAGGGTTGAGCTCAGATTTGAGGAAATGGAAGTTTCAAATCTCTCCTAAATCCTAAAGTCTTAAGCATTTTTTCTTGCACTTAACAAGGGCTATACCTTTATACTTCCCTAAAAATAAACTTAATTATCTCATTCTTCCTTGCCTAAATATTGGTCCTGACCTCAGAATTGTTGTGGTACCATTAGGTTATTGGTTCAGGGGTTCATACATATAACTGAGACTTTTTCCTACTAGAATATTCCTCTTCACCTTCCCCTTTTCTTGTTTAAGAATTTGGGGTGTTCTAGAGAAATGTCAAGGGTCTCACCTCGAGTTATTCACCTGTTGACCTATAGATTATGATCCAGAATAACTTATTTGAGGGTTTTCATCAGAGACCAAAGGCTCACCTTTGACCTCTTTTTTTTTTTTCACAGCTACTCCTACATCCTATTGCAAAGCTATTGCATACAAACTTGTCATTTCTACAAGGCCTGTAGGTCCCTTGCATATCAGTTCCTGATACAAGAGTTATGCTAACTTACTTATGGTAAGTATAATATAAAACCAGGATTTCTTAAACTTCTAAAGAAAGATAGAGTAATGTATGCATATGTGCTTACTATGGGTATAGTCAAAGGCTACACTGTGGTACCATTGTATGGCTTATCCATTTACACAATAGGCAGGATGTTCAGTTTGTTTCTTGTGGATAGAGATGTACATGAAATTCAGCTCCAAAATTCAGTGGAGCTAGAAAGTATATACAGAGGGGGAAAAAAAGCAGAAAATAGACAACTATTTTAAGTTTCATCAGATTTTCTTCACTGAAAACCTTTTGCCTTAAAGCAAACTAACATAAAGCACTGTAGGTTTTGACAAATATGGAAGTTTCAAAATGATGAAGAGTGGAGGTAACTGATTAGAAACTTTTTGCAATGACTCTTTAATTTATACATAGCAGAGAGAAGGAAGTAGCCCAGGGGGCCTGGCAGGGGACAACAGGGAGTGTTTTGAGAGTTGAGTCAGCATGTTTTGGTCTGGATCCCTGCTGACTTGATGTCATAACCCCCAGCACCAAGAGAGCCATGGGCTAGGGCTCAGTAGAGTGGGGTGGCCTGAGCCCCCTACCCAGGAACTGAGCCCCCTACAGGGAGACCTGTGTCCCCACTGACTCTGGCCACTAGGCCACATGGCCCCTTCACCAGAGGGCCCTATACTGACTCTGGCCACTAAGCTCAACTGCCCTGCACCAGGGGGCTTGTACTGGCACCGGCCACAAGGCCCTGAACCCAAGAATTTGCATAGACCTAACTGTTGAGCTGTACTGCCTCAGTACAGTAGATTAAGAGTAGTGGTGGTACCCTACCTTCTACTGTTCCCCCTTTGTGTTTCCCCATCAGGGGACACTGGAGGAAGTAAACCCTGTGACAAGCACTTAGGCCTCATTTCCACAGAGACTTACATGTGCTTAAATCAGTGAAGTGTTCAAAATTGTGTATTAGTCTGGTTGGGGTCGTAGAAAGTAGGATGAGGGGTGCTCTAGAAGTACTTTAGAGTGGTGGTTTTTCAAATCATAGGTTGGGCTTACTACTGAATCACAGAATCCCAGGTACTGGGTCACATCACCTCCTGCTGCTACCACTGAAAGACTGGAATAAATTGCTGAAAGATGTATTTGGGTCATGAGCATAAATGACTTTTTTTTTTCAACTAGTTCTGGGGAAAAAAATAAGTCTAACTACTGCTTTAGAGACCTTAGATGTTCTTCCCCTTAACTTTTCTGGTTTATCATAAATCACATCTCTACATTGTGCAAACTCCATGTAGGTGTGCAGAAATTTTTGCTGATCCAAAAGGTCAGTTGAACATTCTTCTATATACTCTGTTATGCTAAGGTACCAGCTCTACACTGTGTGAAACTGGATTTTTGGGAGCATGAAATTCTGCTCAATTTTACTTGACCTGTTTGTTTGAAATGTAGAGGCAGGGTTGGTTTGTTTTCTGATTTACAAAATTTACTGAGAATGCTAATTTGGCTACAGAATCACTTAAAATGGTTCTTACAGTGAAAACAATTAAGTCTGGAAAATTGAGTTTCATATTTCTCTTATGGTAGCAAGGGTGGAACTGATCTATATAATTTTTTGTGGCAGTAGAATGAATTGCCATACAATAACAATAGGTTTGGTTCAAGCTATCCTTTTAGCTGCTAGAAAAAATTTCTGATCAAATCTTCCATCAGAAAATGCTGTGTTGCTGCAATAAATGTCACAGGAATGTGTTGATTTCAATAAAATATTCTGTGAGGAAAACTTTGACATGTTTAGCAGTCACAATGCCATATTTCATTTCAAGTTTCTTGTTTTCTGTTTTCACTTCACTTAGGCCTTTATCATAAATTTATATTGAATATTTTGTTTTGACATTACAGGAACAAAACACTTTCATAATATCAACCAAATATTTCAATAACATTGTTTTAACATTCTGATTTAAAATTTTTCAAAATTTCTGTTCTGCAAAATGTTTGAAATTCTACTTTATCTCCTGATAGAGAATGAGAATAAATTTCAATGGGTTTGAAATTCTATTTTTCCTGCCTGCTTTAGTTTATGGTGACCAAATCCCATCGTATTCAGACCCAAAATAAATGACTGTTCTGACCCTTCAATTCAAGCATTCTAAAAACTGGAGGGAAAACATGAAAATAAGGCAGATTAAATAGATGCCTAATTATAGCAGATGACGATACACGTACAATGATTCTTTAACGGGTTTAATCAGATCCTAAAGTAGCTTTTATAGTAAAACAAACAAGGAGTCCTGTGGCACTTCTGAAGATTAACAAATTAATTTGTCACATGATATTTTGTGAGAAAATCCTAGTTCCTCAGACACTTCAAAGAGTGGGATTTTTTCCCCACCAAAGCTCATGCGTTAAACTAATTTGTTTGTTCTTTAAAAGTGCCACAGGACTCCCTGTTGGTTTTGCTGAACTAGACTAACACGGCTACCCCTTTGGAACTTTTTTATAGTAAAACATTCTCTTATATTTTTGGTTGTGTAACTACATTTGTTACAAAATGTAAAAGCAGTATGAAAAATAATCAAGTAATGTATTTTCACCATAATGCTTTAGTTTTCTGCTGGACTACATCAACTGTTAACTTGCTGCCCTCTGCTGTCCAATTTAGTGCAACTTCATTTTTTGTTCATTGGTTACAGCTGCATTGTAGCTTTAACAGCATACCTTATGTACAATATTGTTTCTAACTTTTCATAGGCTGTGTGCACACAAAAAATGTCTGCTAATATTAACACTGTTGAATTGGTTTTGTGCATGTTTTTTTGTTTGTGGATTTCATGACCTGTGTGCGAGCGCACACGCACACAGCTTATAGAGAATAGTGCTTATGTATTTGATTTGTGGATAGCTGTGATTCCTGTGAGTGTCTGAATATGTACTGTTTACTGTTCCATAAACTATCCTATTGACTGGTAGCAGGACTGTCCTTAAGGTGAGGGGCAAGCGGGGCGGTTGCCCTGGGCCTCATGGTTCAGTGGCCTGCCTACCCATCCTATGCTGCCTTGTCCAGCGTTTCAGGGGGGCATTTTATGACTGGGGGGCACCACACTTCTGTGGCATTTCTGGCCCTGCCCTTGGAGCAGAACATCTAGGTGCTGGCCCAGGGACAGGGCAGGAGTGCAAAGCCCAGCCTTTGGGCCAGCCTGCTCTTTCCTACCCCCTCCAGTGCCAGGCAGGACTGGGGGCCTCCACAGGCCAATTGGCTCTGACTTCACTACACCCCCCCCAGGGATGGCTCTGATCGGTAACATATTTTCTTGCACACAGTGTACTGTACTGGACATATAGTCAATTACAGTATGGCATTTGCAATGGCTCCACTCATGATTTGTTTTCGGTTTTCATTGCTGAACTCTAATGTGTCATGAAAAAGTGTAGGACTCAAGGCTGCATGCAAAAAAAGGCTGACTTTACAAGATCCCTACTGGTAGGGCAGGAAGGATCTATAACAATCCATGTTGAAAATAAAAACATCTAAACTTCTGGCTGAAATTTCTTCAGTAATGTTTTTTTGTCTAGACAGTGCAGCAAATAATATCTAGGAGCAGGAGGCATGTTCAGTCAAAACTTCAAGTGTTAATTTTTTCTGTCAATTAACTTTTTATGTATGGGTGTTTTTTTTTTTTTGTTTTTTTTTGTTTTCAGAGTCAGTGTTTTCTAGTAACTGGCAAATAAGACTTCTCTAACTGACATTGTTTAACCTTCAAACACCATTAAATTGCTCTGTTCCTGAGCATTCCCCTCTATAAAATGGGCATAACATGTACAGTATATTGCTGAGGTGTTTTAGACAGATTCCTCTATGAAATCCTCTGTGCAAGTGCACAGTATTATCTTTTTGAAGTGTCTCCTGCTGGGCTCTGAACTGAAGCATGTGGGGAAGTCCCTGGCATAGAAGGAATCTAATGGAGACCTTTGTTATCAAGTCATGCTTTTGTCAATGGAGAGTTTTGTAACAGAGGGAGAAGATGGCCTGGAGGACTCCTCACTGTAGCAACGCTACCAAGTCTCACTTATTGCCAAATGGAGGAGATTCTTATTCTCCCTTCTCTCTTCTAACAGCTAATATCAGAGCTCAGTGGAGCTTTGTAGGTGGAAGTTTGGGGTGGGTTTTTTGTCTGTTGTGCCTCTAATCTGGCTATTTGAGGGCAATAGCTTACTAATCATCCTTATTGTGTCACATCCAGTATGCATGGTTAGTGCTGGAGTAATGACCTGTGTGTGATGAGTTCCAAAGGGGCAGCCGTGTTAGTTGAGTTTAGTAAAACAAACAAGGAGTCCTGTGGCACTTAAAGACTAACAAATTTGTTTATTGCATTAGCTTTCGTGGGAGAAACTCCCACTTCAGCTACTTTGTAAGAAATTGCTGTGATCATTACAACAATACAACCCCACACCAATGGGAAATCCAGTCATTCCAGCAGGTGTTTCTCTGAAGTGACTAGGGGTGATGTATTGTACATATATAGATAATTAAATAGGCTAATGTCAAATGAGATGTATGGAGCATGCTTGAACAAGGTCAATGATAGCACATGCCACTCAGAGAAGCCCCTGGTTATAAGAAGGCCAAACTCAACTGTCTCTTCAGTTTTTTTCCAGTTATTATGACAATGGTCAGATCACATCAGTACATGGCTGCATTCTATCTGTGAAATGCACTCTTGCCTATTGCTTTGCTAAACCACATATTAAGATCATTCACAAGTGGACTGAGAGCAGAGTTAGTCTGAAAAGTATTATACTTGCCAGTATGAGAAACCACCAGAACAACATTGCACTGATTGTATCCCTGAGTGTTAGTGGGGAAATCTAGAAAGGTATTCATGCTGCTTGTTGTATTCAGTAGAGGATCATGATCTTTGAGTAAGATATAGTCACCTGCGAACAATTATTGGTGGTATCTAAAGGTTAAAAATGCAAGCAAATGGCATTGACTGTAAAAATCTCATAAAATAGCAATGATATGTAGGGAAGTATAATTTATCACTTCAGACTTCAAGCTTAGAACAACAGATATCTAGCCCATGAGCTGGATGCTGATCTCATCAATTAAAAATCACTACGTCTATCGTGAATCCACAGATCCCATTACCATCATAGCTAAGTGCTGCATAATGTTAACTCCTCTGAGTTAGGATTGTCTCCATATTACAGAGGAGAAACTGAGGCACAAAGAGGCTAAGGCCTATCTTTTTTGAAAAGGTATTTATTGTCTTTGGAGCTGGAGTGCCTATATCACTGTTGAAAGTGAGATCGAGGTTCTTAAGTCTGGTAGGGCTTGCAATACGGATCAGAATAATGCTTATATACAGTTAAAAATCTGGTCCTCTGTGACCCTAGACAACTACTAGGGGATGCTGTATTGCTTGGCTTTTTGGTGTCTATGATTTGGCTAGCTGTTTTTGCTTACTGATTGACCAGCTTTTTGATGAAACAACAAGGCCTGCTCATGTCTGACAGGCTCATGGTCACGCATTGAAGTCTGATTGATCAGAGACTTGAACCCAAGTTGTTTCTAAAGATCTAGGCTAGAGTCTGTCAGTGAATCATTCTCCATGTCTGAAAAGATCATCAGTGGACTACCCATAAATATTCTTTTCAGCAGCTTTGAGAAAAAAGGTTGGCTCTTCTGCATCCTAGAAGACTAACAGATCTGGTGAATCAAGGTGGGGAGTAAAACTACCAGCCACATGTAGCAAATGCCCAGCTAGCAGCTATCTCTTGTTGATACTGAGGAAGCTCCAGCTTCAGGGCCTTGGGTGCATCTGCAGATACACAAGATCAGCCATCACTCCTTTTCCCAAATACCAAAGGACTGAAGGGTACAGCAAGTATGAAATTGGCTGCAATTACAGCTACGTACAGGTCTCCCTATGAGCTATTCTGTAACGTGAAGAGTCAGTTCCTCCACATGGTGACATAGCTTTCCATTCAAATACCAGCTCAGGGATCAGCAACCTGTGGCATGCAAGTCAATTTTGAGTGGCATGTGATGCTCTGTACCTGTCCCTGCCACCTGCTGATATGCTGCCAGGAAGGAACTTCAGACCTGGCCCCCACTGCCAACACACCATTGAAATGGCTCCCTCCCTGCAGCCAACACTGCTGCTCTCACTGGGAGAGAGGAAGGGAGGAGATTTGGGACAGACTCTTCCTAAAGCTTGCTGATGCCTGTCTAGGTGACCTGTGGTGCAGGTGTAACTCTGCAGAGTGGAGGTAAAGCATGTGCTTAGAGGAATTCTGTAGCAAAGAATTGATATCTGACTTAAAGTATTTGCATAGACCATAAATTTCTATGCTTGCATGAAACTACAGCTGGATTTTTCTATAGGAGTTCTCTAAATTCTAAAAGTGGAAATTGTAATTGGATTGAATTTCTTTCCTTTAGAATCCAGGATCAATCTTTAAATCAAAACAATTATGGGCACAGTTAATAATCTAAAATTACTTTTATGAATAACCATAAAAATAAACTGTCCCAGCACAGTAGTTGCAATGCAATTTAATGCTACTAATGAGAATTTTCTTTTTAAAATGACAAAACTCTAGACCCAAATCTCCCCACTCCTCTCCCCCCCCCCATTTGGATACAGGGAGGGGATTTCGGCAATTGGAGATCTTCTGCATTTGCACAGGCTCCCCTTGGGTATAATACTCTTGGGTATTGTATTGAAAATTAAATAAAACAGTTATACTACATGCCCAGTTGTTTGAGCATCCACACTATTAAGCAAACGTGAAACCTGAAATAAGATAAGAAAAAAGTGACAGTGACTACCAGTTAGGCTCACACAGTACCTGTGGTTCAATGGTGTAATACACCATCTCAGGGGATTTTACCTCCAGTCTGTGATTCTTCCTTTACTGTAAAACAAACAAGGAGTCCTGTGGCACTTTCAGAGACTTACAAATTTATTTTTTGTGCAACCTATCATCAGTTTGAGAAAGTGGGACTTCATCCATGAAAGCTCATGTGATAAATAAACTTGTTACTCTTTGAAAGTGCCATATGACTCCTTGCTTGTTTTGCTGAAGTAGACTAACACAGCTACCCCTTTGGAATTCCTTAATGGTGTTTACCAGTCTCAAAATCACTGATTTCTGTAAAGTTACAGGAGATTATAAGTTGTCAAGTTCCAAAGGGGTAGTAATGTTAGTCTAGTTCAGCAAAACAAGCAAGGAGTCATATGGCACTCAAAAACTAACATTTGTTTATCACATGTGCTTTCATGGGAAAAAACTCTGCTTTGTCAGACACTTTGAAGTGGGATTGTCTCCCACAAAAGCTCATGAATTTATTGCATTAGTCTTTAAGTGCCACATGGCTCCTTGATTATTTTGCAGGAAATCATATGAGATTCAATGTACCAGTTTATTCCAGGTTACTCCTGGCAGCTCTATCTTTCCCTGAAGGGCTGGGCTGGATCTGATGGGTGCCCTATGAGTTAGAGGACAGCCATGCTTTGTGTCTAAACAACATATATAGTCACAAAAACACAAGTGCCCAACTTATTTTTATTCTAAGCTTGCTGCTTAGAATAACGTAGGTAAGGCAGCAGACATCCAAATCTCCTTAACATTCTTGTTATGACAATTTCCAAAGTCTTCTGTGTTAGTCTAGTTCACCAAATAAGGACTCTTGCGAGCTTTTCTGGGACTTCACCCATGAAAGCTCTTTCAAAAAATAAATTTTAGTCTTTGCAAGAGCCACAAGACTCCTTGTTTGTATGATGATGTCTTTTGCAATGTCATATGCATGGTTTTGTGGTTCTGCCAAGTAATATTCCTAAATGTGTTGACAGGTTCCAGAGGGGTACCACTGTTGCCCAGCAAAACAAACAAGGAGTCCTGCATGTGATAAATAGTTTCTGGTCTTTAAAGGTGCCACAGGACTGTTTTTTTTTTCACAATGTGTGACACCAAGGGTTTAAGGGGGAATGCACCAGAACGCAGTTGTGACCCCCAAATTTTCAGGCCAGCAGTGTTCTGGGGCTCCTAAAAATAGAGGAATGCAGCGTTCTGGGGCCCTGCTAAAATAGCACGAGCAGCCAGAACGCAGCATTCTAGTGGCTCCACCTTAAACCCTGTTCCACCTTCAGCCCAGCCAGCAGACAGCTGTGCTGGACCAGGAGCTTCTGAATCTCCCCTGTAGGATGGAGCAGCTTGAGGCCAGTCAGGCTATCTGCAAACAGCCCAGATAAGGGCTTTGGGGGGTGGGGTGTGTGTGTCTGTGCATGGGTGGCTGTGTCTGTGCCTGGGGGTGGGTATTGGGATGGGGTGGGTTCTGGGGAGAGGTATTGGGGGGCCCACCCATGCTGGAGGGGGGCCTACCTGTGCTGGAGGGTTCTGGGGCCCACCTAATTATACTTTAACCCTTCTGTGATGCATTGCTTGGAGCCAGTACTGATTGCAGAGGTAATTAATGTCTTAAAGAATGCATACCCCCCCCAAAGGAGGTGGCTAAATACCTGATAAGGGGATGCTCGTAGGTCAGGATGTAGAGCAGGGGTCTCAAACTCGCAGCCAGATGCAGCCCCTCAAGTTATTCCCTGCAGTCTGCAATGACACTATCACTATCAATGTTTGCAATATCGTTGTATGAAAAGGTTTCAGTGGAGTGGCTGTTGGGCTACAGTATTAGTCCTCATGCAGCCCTCGTGGTGATTTAAATTTGAGACCCCCCTCATGTAGAGAGAACCATGCATGGATACTTGCATTATCTGCCTCTGAAGGGGCTAGTGGGAGGTGAGGCCCCACAGGTGGGCACAGGAACATGTTAAATGGGGAAACATTTTGATCCTTTGAACTCTCTTGCAGTGCTACAACTAGATGCTCTGGCTCCTGAGGCAAGCAGACTCAAAGGCACTCTCCCCTGACCCGGGCCCTGATCCGTCCCAGAGCCTGAACTGTCCCCAGCTGCCGTTGGAAGGCAGCAAGGAGCCAGATCCATCCCCAGTCACCTTCTGGCGGCAGCTGGGGCTCCCTGCCGCCTTCTGGAGGTGGCTGGGGACAGATCCAGCTCCCTGCTGCTGGCTGGGGCAGCAGGGAACTGGATCTGTCCCCAGCTGCTGAGGGAAGGCAGTGGGGAGCCAGATCTGTCCCTGGCCACCATGGGAAGGTGGCAGGGAGCCAAATCTGTCCCTAGCTGCTGCTGGAAGGTGGAGGGGAGCCCCAGCTGCCACTGGAAGGTGGCTGGTGATGGATCCAGTTCCTCACCATCCCAGCCAACAGCAGGGAGCTGGATCCATCCTCTAAAATTCAGCACTTGGGTTTGCCTTGGTTGCCCTGCCCTAGTTATGGCCCTGCTCTTTTGCATTCTATTTATGTAAGGCAGCTTTAAAAGCTGTGCCTAGCAGCTCCTGAGGGGGGCAACTAATCTGCATGGATTTAGTATGAGCACAAAACATATTAGCATAAATACACTATGGGTGCAGGGCAATATGGGTAATGGTATTTGGGGTTGATCTGATCACAAATCTGTCAAGATCTATAATTCTACTGAAGGGAAATATGAAATACTGTCTTTGGTGATATGCTACTCTCTGATTGTTCCAAATCTGTTAGGGTTAGTTAGAGACTTATAAGAGAGGCCACCACCTGTTTCAGCCTGGAAAAAGACAAGACAGGGGTGGGGTTTGCATAGCTACTTCTGGAGCTATGCTTGAGGCATTTGCTTCACCCCCTGGCCCCCCTGTCAAATGATAGATCTGGCTGGGCTTCTTTTGAGGCCTTTCTTTGTTTTAATAGAAGTAGCTGTTTGCAGCTAGTTAAGGTTTAAGAGCTGAAATCAGTTAGAGAAGCAAACTCTCTGAGCTAACATCACTAGAGAGGGGAAACCCCCTCTCTCTCTCTGAGCTGAGATCACTGAAGAGAGCAGTGGATGGAGTGACCAGTTGGCAGAGCTGGTGGATGGTGAGAGTGGCCAGCGGCAAGCTGGGCAGCACAAGTGACTGGTGGATGGACCCAGCAGCCAGCAGGCAGAACAAGCATATGATGCTAGTGGATGGAGTGAGTGACCAGTTTGGTGCTGGTGGACAGCTGGTGTAAAAGACACCATACATACCCTAGGGTTGGTTGGGAGCCTAGTTAGCACTGATTCTCCATGTCAGCACCAATTTTGCTAGCGAATTTACAATTGCTGTTATGTTGGAAGCCTGATTAGTGCAGATTCCCCAGATCAGTGTGTGTTTTTTGCCATTAAGTTTTGTATGTTCTGTCATGTGGTGTGGGTTGTCAGGAACCTTGCTCTGTACTAATTTTCTAGATCAGTGCTGATTTATTTGACCTTTTACATTCTGTTTTTACTACTATTAAAAGTTGTGTGTACTACACTCACTTTGTGCTTGCTAGCAGGGAAGACTTATTCCTTTGGGGTGCCCAGGGAATAGTGCATGATTTCCCAGAAGTCTGGGTAGGGGCTCGAGCTGGTCAGTGGTATTGCATTATTTGGAAACCCCTAGATGTAGAACCTGGTCCTTGTCCTGCCATCTTGCCCTGGCAGAAGGGTTACATTTACAAAACAACATGAAGCAGCTGAAAGACAGTTCACAGGGGGAGGACCTAGCTGAAGGTGTCAGCCAGCCTGTGGTAAGATAACATCAAAGACTAAGGGTCTGATGCAGTGGGATTTTCTCCCACAAAAGTTCATGCAATAAAATAAATTTTTAGTCTTTAAGTGCTACAGGGCTCCTTGATAGTTTTTTTTTTAATCAAAGACTATAAGGCTATTTAAATGTTAAGTTTAGAATGTTATCTGATTTATATTTTGGCTTGTAGTTATTAAAACCTTTCTGTACTTGTTTATCTAAAGCAATGCTTGCAGGTTGGGTATGTGTAGACACTTCTGTTAGAAGGACAGAGCTGGCACATGTCAATTTCTTTGATTAACTAATGAACTTGCAAAACAAACAAGGAGTCTTCTGGCACTTTTAAAGACTAACAGATTAGTTTATCGCATGAGCTTTCATGGGAGAAAATCCCACTTCATCAGACTGGGCAGCACTGAGCTCTGTAAAACTGCAGTTCCTAAGGTTGCATCTGGAACTGGGGATGTGACTGGGGAAATCACTCCATTGCATAAGCCCATGAGGATTGCCCAGAAACACTCATTCGCTAGATCAAGGACCAACGTTTCCTCTAAGCTGATGATGCAGCTGAGCAAGTTCCCTACCAGTTCCCTGACCCCATTGGGCCCCTTCCCCACTGCCTGCCAGCTCCCTGAGTGCATCCATAACTTGCTCAGCTGCAACATTGTCCTGGATCCCCTTCCCTTCCTCGCCCACCCACCAGCTCCCCTGTCCCCTCCATGTGCCTCAGAAATGTGTACATGGAAACTCTTGTCATCTGAAGAATTTCATCTCTCCCAGGCAGTGTGATACACGCTATTATTTTAGTGTACACAGAGAGAGAGAGCTCCTGAGATGCAGAATACATAAGCACACACATAGGCAAGCCCTGTGGAGGGAAATAAAGCCAAATTAATGCAAAAAAAAAGTACACTTGTGTTCCCTAAATCCCTATTAAAAATGCCATTGTGTTAAGCATTTAAGAGCTGAACTTGTACTTTTTTGTTGTATGCAGTCCTTATGTGCACCAGTATTTTGGTTTAAATCAATGGGGTTAATCATCCCAGTAAGGATAGCATCACACAAATGAGACTGGACAGATCAGGATAAAACTTTCTATTTTCTTGTTTATAATGGGTTTTCCTTTGTCTACCAACATTTGACAAACTGTTTAAGTCACTGGCCAAAAATCTCTCCCCTTCTGTTGGCCATTCTCACACCTTCTTGTGTTTGTTTTATTTCATTTTATCTTGGGGCTGAGGGAGTTGGGTTTGCTTGTTCTAGGAGAGGGGTTCTTTGATCTCAAAGCAAAAAGGGATGATGCTGGTTTTGGAGACCTCTGGGGAATAGTACTTAGAGGGAGCCTCTAGAAGTCTGACACAATCTAACTCTTCAGTGTAAAATAAACACAGCAGCTGAGGGAGGTTAATCTAAGTGGGGGGTGAAACTCCCAATTCATCAATTGCAGCCTTTGTGCAGATTCTGTATCCCTGTCTGTACACAAGAGATTAGCTCCCACTGCCTTGAGGGAAAGGGGTATCTTGTTTCTGAGGTGGAAATATTAGCTCTAACCCACTTTCATGGATTCCAGGGGTTGCCTTGGGGAGATCTTCTTTGACTTTAGTGCATTTGGCAATGCCTGGTTATTGTGCCCTTCAAGAAGGGAACTGGGAGAGGTTGAGGCAAGCAGCTGTAGCTTTGGGACACCCCAGTCACTGACTTGCACCTAGCAAGTGCAGCCCAGAGTGAACCCATCCCACCTAGTAATGAGAGCTTTACAATTTGATTGTTTGAATAGGATAAAACCCAGGAAGCTGGATGCCCTGGGAAGTTAGTGGTTTTTAATTCCCCTTGCGGTTTTTAAAATGAAAATGTTACTGTTTTAGTCTCTCCCTAGGAATTTTAAAAGTTGGCAGGTAATCATCTCAGAGAGCAGCTTTGGCAGCCATGTAGAGAGTATTGTATTCACTGGTTGGTTTAAACTACTGGCTGGAAATTTCCCTATCCTGATTTTTCAAGCAGGATCCACAGCTGGGGGTACTAAGATCTGATCTGAACAGCAGGAGTGAGTCCAGATCACTCTTCCAAGGCAGCTGGAGCTGCTCTGAAGGTTTCTTGGGCAGAACCTGTCCTGATTCTCCCCCCCCCCCCTGTCTGCATGGTGCTCTATCACTCTGCAGTGACTGTGCTGGGAAAGGGACATTTTCTCCCACAATGTTTTGATCCTTCTCGCTGAAGTTTGGAGCTGTTTGTGCCAAAGACACTTTAGACTGAGTTCTTACTAATCTAGCGTTGCTGACGGGGATGGTGATGTGTGCAAACTGGTTGATGCTGTAGATGCAGCTCTTAACACCGACCCCTTCCTGAACCCCTCAGCTCTGCCACTGGCTCCCCCAAGTCACCCCAACCCCTTCTTTAACTTGCCCACCTTGTTACCGGTTCCCCGGGCCTTCTCTATCAACCCTCCTTGCCCTCTATCCCTTTTGGCTGCCTGTCTTCAGCCCCCTTACCTGGCCACCCCATGCCACAGGCTGCTGCTTCTGCTCTGGGCATGCTTAGGGTAGTGTGGGAGATCTAAAAACACCCAGCCTGGAACAGCTCCCTACCGGCTGCAAGACTGTCTTTTGGCTGGGTAGGAGCTGCAGCTGCTGGCTGTGTGCAGCTGGAAGTGTTGCCTATGTGGGTGAGTGATGGGGGCTGCGCACCTGTGCAGCCTACAGCGAACATTGTCAAGGACCACTTGCTTACAGGGCACTGTGCATGGGCTGCCCCAGGAATGGGGGTTCACATAGCACGGCAACTGCAGGGTGGTTCCTGGAGTGGGGAGATTGGGAGGACAGTGATATAATCAGATGAGCTTTCATGAGGAAAAATGCATATGATGCACTAGAACAGATTGCAAAGAGGAGTGTCCAAATGGAATACTTAGTGACTTGCTAAATTCAGGCCAAGTTCTTCATCTGTCTGTCTGAGGACTGGTTGACATTGTTCCAGTTAAGTAGTTAAAAATACTGTACTAGTCAATCAGTCCTCTGTCAAGTCATTCCTTCCATCCAGTCACCAAGAGACTTCAACTTTGATACAACTTCAGATCCAACACCTTCTCAGGCCAAGCTCCACACATAATTTCAGGAGGAGACCTAAGCTTTTACTATTACTTTGAAGTTGAGACTATGGAATCCAATCTCTTTGAGCTAATGTCTTTGCTGATATTGTCATTCTCTGAGATCTATCTGTCTATTTAATTATCAGTCTACTTCTATACCAATGTCTAGCTAGTTGTCTGGGTGTCAGGACACAGCAGAAGAGCACAAGATGCACATATCAATGTCCAGCTAGTTGTCTGGATGTCATTGTCACCTGTCAGCTCTACTGGCTGATGCTGTAACATGCATTTTGTATCCATCATGGGCTGGGGTTGTGCCTGCTCCTTTTTTGGGGGTGCTTGTGTGTGTGTCAAGTCTCTTTGCTTAGAGTGCAGGGGCTGCTACCTCAAGTGACCTTAGAAGCCCAAGAAAGGGAGCAGGACAGTGGTGCTGGCATAGCTCCTATATCTGGCTAGCTCACTGGCTGAGCACAGAGAATGGCACATGTAGGAAAGTTGTCTCCTGGCTCTGGAGTTGGACCAGCCCAACAGCATGGAAATGTAGTACATGCACACTCTAGCTTGACTCTTCCAAAAAAAAAAAAAAAAACCCCCACAAAAAAACCCCCCATGAATTTGCTGGTGAACATTACAGGTCAGTAATCCTGCCTTGAACCAGACATGGGTAAAGACTGGCAAGGTGCAACACCCTCACAGCACTTTGTTTCACCTAGGTGTTTTCCAGAGAGTATTCTAAATCTATTATGTTGAGTAGTCCTTAATGCATGGAGGTAGTTCATTATGCAATTCTACAAAGCCACTATGTTATCCTTCTTAAAGAACACCTTTTTCACAGGACCAAAGGACTACTTGCTTGTTTTGCAAAACTAGACTAACGTGGCTAGCCCTTTTGGAACTTGAGTGTCTAGGAATCTGGTATGCTGTGAATGCTGCCTGGTACAGTAATTGTAATTGGGGTTGCCTAGAAACAAGTACTTTGCAAAATGAAATTCTTGTTTTGGAGATACACTTTTTTTTGATTCTGCATCAGAATGAAAGTGAGACCTTTCAGAGTTTGTGTGTTGGGGGGGTGGTGGCTGGAAATAAGACTCCCTTCACCCCTTCCTAACCAAAAAGCCCCTAGTTCTCTGGTTTGGGCACTAACCTGGAATGTGGGAGATCCTGGTTCTACTCTACCTGTTTATTTCCTCCCTCTTTCTGCTCTAGTGAATAAACAGTTAATTTTTGCACAAAACTGAGCAGCTTCCACTGACTCAGGTGGAGCAGGGATGTAAACCTGAGTCATCTCTATCACAGATGAATGCTCTAGCCCAGTGGCTTTCAAATTTTTTTTTTTTTTTGTCGAGACCCAGTTAAACTTTTTTTATGCCCCTGACCCGACAGTTACATCTCTGAATAATGCATTCTGGTCATTTGGCAGTGGCAGCAGGGGGTGCTGCAACCCAGTAACTGAAGGTCTGCGACCCTAAGTTTGAAAACCACTAGCCACTACTCTATAAGATCAGTTTTTCTTCCTCATTTGATTGTACCCATCTGATGTCTCTCTTCATATACTTACTGTGTGAGTATTCAGAGGCATTTTTTATTGTGTACTGTAGAGTGCCTTAGCTTCTAGATGTGGCCACAGTACAAATAATAACAGCTGGGGTCAAATTAATCCCTAATGTAGTTCTGCCAATGGCAAGGGATATATTTTGCCCCAAATAACTGCTTCGAATTTTGTGGCTTGTATTTCCCTAGTCTTAGGAAACCTATGCTCAGGTTCAGGGCCAGGATATCTCAGGGGCTACAGGGGCTGACTGGTCAGAGAGGGCCCAGAGTGCCCTCTGGCCTGGTCCCTAGGCCTGGGGGGGGCCTGCCCCCACAATGGGGCTCCAGGTGCTGGGGAGCAGGCAGTGGGGGGCAGCCCAGGGCCTGCAAGTTGGTTAATCCAGCCCTGCTCAGGTTTAAAATGGCTATTGGAGAGGTTAGTTTCTTTCATGAGTTTGCTAGTCAGTCTGAAAGAGGTTGATGGAGGACCAGTGGCTCCCTTTGTTCCATGCACAGATTTGGTCTACATGAGTATTAAAGCTCTTTTTGGCTTGGAAAGTTTGACTCTAATCCATCGAACACAGAGTGGCTCTGGGCAGTCCTGATCTGTGTTATGTGAGGAACCACTCAATTAATTTCTAGGGTTTATTTCTTTCATTCCAACTGTTCCTTTCCTCATTTTGTTTGGTTCTCTTTCTTTCTGCTAAATGAAAAAGTTCATTTTGGGCAAGAGATCGATTTTTTTTTTTTTTTTTTTTTTTTTTTTTTTTTTTTAAAAGATGGACTGGTTCCCCCCATTGTCAGTAAATAGATGCTGAGATAATACTAGTTAATAACTTGGTGCCCAAAAATACCATGTTACATTGTTTGGAGACATCAGTTAAACCACACTTTGGAGGCTTTGGATATAGAACTTGTGTTCTTCTGCTGACGAAGTGGGATTTTTCTCTCATGAAAGCTCACACAATAAAGAGATTTGTTAGTCTTTAAAAGTGCCACAGGACTTCTTGTTAATTACACATAGGCTTCTGTTGTTACATGAGACTCCCCACTGGTTGTTATAGTAGGGCTGTTAAACTCTTTTTGGGTCATCCATTTAAGCAGGCACAAGAAAAGACAAAAGGTGTCTTCTGGCCCCACAGAACTCAACAGGAAATCTCCTACTGAATTCAGTGGTCCCAGGATTTCATCCACAACCTTGAAGGAGCTGACAATCTAAGGGATGGAAGGTGCCTGGCCCTTACACAAATCCATAGGGAACAGGGCATAAGGCTAGGTGCCTCCCTCTTCACAAGCCCCATGGAAGAGCTAGTCATATCACACCAGAGGCATCGCTGGCACTGGGCACCCAGGGCACGTGCCCCAAATCCCAGCACTGGTGCCCCGGATCTGGCAGGGCCACCGCTCTCCTGGTCTCTGGGAATCTGGGGCCTGGCTGTCTGTGGCCGCAGTGGGGAATCTGGGGCCTGGCTGTCTGTGGCTGCAGTGGGGAATCTGGGGCCTGGCTGACCATGGCAGCAGCAGCCCCATCCCTGGCCGGGGATGCGGTGCCTAGCCACCCACGGCGGCATGGCAGCTTCTGGCCCTATCCCTGGCCTGCGGGATGGGGGCAGGGCCTGTGGCCCGGGTCCCTCCCCGGGCCGGCGACACCTCTGTATCACACCCATTCCATCCCTTGGGATGCTGAAACCACAGAATGACAAAAAGCAGGCGGACATGCAAGCGTACCTAGGATTGTAGTGCACCCCCACCCCTGCCTGCCTTGAATGGGAAGCAATGTTGTCTGGGGAATTACTGGAAAGACCAAATATCTTACTGGAAGGCAGTTGCTTCAGCCTCCAAAGAGTCTTCTCACACTGAAAGTGCTTGGAACAGCTGAGACACTAAGTCAATGATGAGGTCACAAATGTACTAGAGATATTCCTATGCCAATTTTACCATTGGAAGATTAATATTATGGCACTTGCAGACCTATGTTGGTGGATGTTTTCCATAAAGCAGGCAAACAGAAAAATTACCACTGATAAGGGATGCATTTATACTGGCTATCAAGAAGGCAAATGATCAAGCAATTGAATGGGTCCAGAATGATTGAGCACATCCAAAAGTACCTTGTCTGGTCAGACATGATGGGTTCTGGAGGATGGTTTGATCACATCAGTTATGCGTGAAATTCTATGAACTCCTTAATCAGTCCTTCATCTGATCAAATGCTTGGGTGCAAAGACCAAATGCTAAGCATCCTGCAAACATTTGGCCAGCTGCTGGCCTTGTGCAGAAATGTGTGAATGAGGATCAGTGTAACAATGGTGCCCTAGATGGAGGTTACACTGAGGGCTTTGATGAATTCAAGTGTTTATGCCAAGCCTAGATCACTTAGGATATCAAAGACCAATGGCTTCTTTAATGTAAGCAACAAACTTGTGTGTTTAAAGTATAATTAAAATGATTTAAAAAAAAATCCTTTGACATGTATCTATATAATTTTTCTAGGTTTGTCATATTTGCATTGTACCATTAGATTATGGTACAAAGGGCTTTTGAGTGATACCCAGCTTGGCCCACTTTGGATGGCATTGTATTAGCAAAATTTCCACCAATGGGAGGGCCAGTGGCTGGGCACTAGACAGTAGGGACAGAGGGCAGCCTCCCCCCCATTCCATGCCTTAGAATTTGATGTTATGGAAATTTATGATTTTGTAAAAACAGTCCAGTGGCACCTTAAAGACTACTACATTTCTTTCAGCATAAGCTTCCATGGGCTCCGACCCATTTAATCACTGTGCAGAAGTGCATCTGACAAAGTTGGTTGGAACCCACAAACTTATGCCTCAAATTTGTTAGTCTTTAAGGTGCCACAGGACTCCCGCTGTGTTTTGCTGTACACAGACTAACACAGCTACCCATCTATGATTTTGTAGTTTTTTTTACAAATCCAATGATACCTCCTTTATCTTTCTGTCGCTAACTTGTCTGTGGAAGGATGTTGTTACTACATTTTGCTCCTGAACTAATAACTCCGCTCCCTGAAGCCAACAGTCTTTGGCCACACGAGCACCGCCTTGCAGACCTTGCCCCTCCTGTTCAGGATGGTGATATGCACATATTAATCCCCAGGTCCTCGGGCCACTCACTGAACATCTGGCTCTTAACCACTGGACAAAGGAGTAGGCCTAGGAATAGTGCACACACCAGATGGATGGATTAACCTAAGATCAGCTTCAATACATCATCACAGCACTGAGATGTCTTTATCAAAGATTAAGGTTTAAGAGAGAGTGGGTATGTCTACATTTGCAAGTTAGTTCAAATTAAAGAGGCTTAATTCAAACTAATTTAGCACCTGTTTACATTAGGCTTTCATTAGTTTGAATTAAGGAATACCTTAATACGAACTAATGAAAGCTTAGTTCAAATTAGTAAGACCTGCTGCTCAGTTCAAAGTAAGCCCTTAGGTGGATCCTTAGTTTGAACTAAGTACGGTGTAGGCTGGGATTAACCTTTAGTTTGAATTTAAGTTTGAATTGTGTGGTTAGTTCAAATTAACAAAGTGGACTAATTTTACTTAACATTAAGTCAACCTGGGCAGCTCCATTAATTTGAGCTAATAAGTTCTTGTTTAGTTCGAATGAACAAATTCAAACTAACTTTTCCTAGTGTAGGCATAGCCAGTGACTAAGGGTAATGATGGAAACAAATGGTCACATGTAAAGCAAGAAGAATAACACACTTTTCAGAATCTAAACTTTAACAGACTAAAAGCTTTTGTTTAAAGTAGCTTATCTCAACCAAAGCAATCTCCCAGCATTTCCAGCCAACATGGCTGGGATCATCCTTTATGAATGCAAATAGTGCTGTCCTTTTTGCTCCTTCAGTGCAGGAAGAAATGTGCCCTTTTGCCTTTTTCTTATACACCTCAAAAGTTCATGGTTTTGTTCCCAGAGTTAGGATTACCAGTGAGGTTTCTTCTCTGGTTTCTTCTCTTCTCCAGACTTCTCATCCCTTTGACTTGTATGCAAGTAGGAAGGGACAGATGAATTAACCTTTTCTGTTTGCCCCCTAATGTGTGTGTCAGCTCTTCCTGGGGCACAGTTTTTATAACATTTTCAGTACATATGCACAGCTCCTTAGATATCTTTAGATACATCTTTCAATGCTTATTAGAATCAGTAAGACGTAAGTTTTTGTTAGATACTTCACTTGAACCTCCTTGGTTTGCCATATGTGCATACATGACAGAGCAAGAAATTCTCTTGAATTGTTTTTCTTTTATCTCTCAAATCTTTTAACTGCATTATTTCTTTGTACTGAATTTGTCGTCCTTTCCTCATCAGCAAAATATAGGTTTGTCAGTTATGGATAAGCATGGGCATGTCAGTAGGAAGTACTACAGTGGAAGTCCATCCAGAAGAAGCAAGTTTTAAGAATGGATATGAAGAAGGAAGGTGCATGATTATAAAAGGAAAAGTCAGGGAGCTGCATAGAATCATGCATTTGGGAAAGAAGACAAATGGAATAACTAGGAGAATGGTGCATAGCTTTAAACAAAACAGTCCAGGCACATGAAGTACAACAGCTGCTGCTTGTATGAATTTGAGGAATCTCTGGTGGTAAATATTGAAAGGCTTTTCTGGTGGAAGAAATACTAGAAAAGTTAAATAACAGCTCTGAGAGCTGAATAAGGAGATGGAATTTGTTTTGGCTTATAACAGGGAGCCTGTAATCCCAGTTGTGAGAGGCAACGTGGAAGGTGGCACCAAAATGAGACTAAGTAGAGGAAGCAAATAAGAGAGAGTGCTCATTCTATTTAGTGGGGATTAAAAAAAAAAAAAAAATCTGACGAACTGGTAGGTCCAGCCACTCAATCTCTGATTCTGAAATAACTTTTTTTTTTTTGCTGATGTGGCCTGGCTTAAATTTAATTGTTCTTTGTTTCAGAAATTACCTCATCGTAGTTTACTCTGAAATATGCACTGGAAATTGAGTTAGTTCATTTTTAGTACTGCATTCTCAGTGGGCATTGCATACTCTTGCCTGGAAGCTGGCAGGAAGCAAAATCAGTATTTTATATTCAGTTGCTGTCAAGACTCCAGTGGGTAACACAGACCCAAAACAAAGATCACAAAATGTTAATATAGGAAATAAAATGCTGTGGGATTCACCCTCTTCCTGACAAGTTCCAAAGGGGCAGTTGTGTTAGTCCAGTTCAGCAAATAGTCCTGCTATAATTTTGTCTTTCTAGCACCTTCATTTCATGCGTCTTTATTTCTGATGTAAATAACCTTCAATAGTAGAAAGGAGGGGCACCAAATGCTTGTGTAATATAGGTAACTTTTGGGCATAAAAAGAGGCATGACCAGCTGACCCAGCTATATGTACTTGGCTGGACTTTAAAAACTTGTTTGGAAAAGCTGTCTCACACAGCCAAAGCAAACAGACTTTTACAATAGGGATCTTTAGTCCCTATTTCCTCACTTTTTTCCTTTTCTTGGCTTTGGCTACAGCCATAAAAGCTCAAGAAAAGACAGCTGTTCACACCTCTCAGCTGGGAATCTTAGTTAAGGCACATCTATAATATTTTGCTTGAATTCAGTCATGCCCATCATGTGAAATGATATGGTGCCAGCTTCCCATTTGATTGGAAATTTGCCTTAGAGCAGAAATGCCAGGAAATAATGGGTTTAGACAGGATACTTTTGTAACACTGTAGGTGCCATTTCTTGTACAGTGAGTCCTGACTTTGTTCCAACACTCCCATGTTTAAACTACTTGCATCCATACACTTGATTTCTAAATGTGTCTGCCAGAACAATGGGACATGGAGCTGTCTAACATATTCAGTGAGAACCTTTTCAAATGGAAAAATGCCTTCTTCAAAATAAAAATTCATATGGAAAACTTGTTTAATGTAAAATGCTCTTGCTTTTTAGCAAAAAAGGAAACACTTTAGCTTTTTAAAAAAATTAAATCTTCAGAATTTCTCTAAAAAAAAATTTTTTTTTGACTAGCTTTCCCTTTTGGTTATGGAGGTGGTTTAACAAAACAGCTTTTCCTGAAGTAGATGCCTTACAGAATCCTGATTAAGGATGTAAATCCAGGATATAGGAAACCTTAGGACTAATGCAGACTCCAAGTGACATTATATACCACAGAATGAATACTGCAGATTTCAACAGACAAGTTGAACATTTGGGGACAGGGTGGCTTAGGGGACTGCATGAAAGCTCTCACTTCTGGATAACTGGGATTTTGCTGGCACATATTGAAGGAAGTTCACGAAAGTGCTACAGTATTTGGTGGCCATCTAACATGGGTTTTATGGTTTCGGTTCAGTTCCTACTGGACAGATGACCACATGACAAAATCACGTTCATAAGTGGCACCATCACAAGCATCTCAAAAAGTGAGAGCAAAGAATGAAGTGATCTGGATTGAGAAACACTCACCTTTAATTGCATATACTCCAATACCAGGACACTGGGTAAAAAAAAAGAGGGGAATTGAAACTGAATTGGTGCTTATAAAAGAACAGTCTAGTTTCTGAAACCTGGTGGGATGATTTGCACAACTGCAATGTTAAAAGCAAACTACTTAGGAAGGATTGAGTGGGCAAAAGGGGCAGGTGAGTGGCACTCTGTTTCAGGGTAAAAGTGATTAAGTCATTAAGAACTTGGTAAAAATATCTTGGATGCTTGAGGATCAATATAGTAACAGATAAAGCACAAGATTGTGTAGTAGCTGATGTCTCTTAAAGACCACGAAATCCCACTAAGAAACAGAACACAGAACTTTGGCTTGTAATTCATAGAATCATAGGGTTGGAAGAGACCTCATGAGGTCATCTGGATGATGGGATAGATTGCACACTTAGTAAGTTTGCAGATGATACCAAACTGGGGGGAACGGTAGACACCCTAGAGGGCAGGGACAGGATTCAGGGAGACCTAGACAAATTGGAGCAGTGGGCCAAGAGGAATCTCATGAGGTTCAGCAAGGATAAGTGTAAAATCCTGCACTTGGGACGAAAAAACCCCATGTACTGCTACAGGCTGGGGAGTGATCAGCTAAATAGCAGCACTGGAGAAAAGGACCTGGGAGTCATGGTGGATGGGAAGCTGGATACGAGTCAGCAGTGTGCTCTTGCTGCCAAAAAGGCCAATGGCATACTGGGCTGCATCAGAAGAAGTGTTACCAGCAGATCGAGGGATGTGATCATTCCCCTCTATTCTGCACTAGTGAGGCTACATCTGGAATACTGTGTCCAGTTTTGGGCTCCCCACTACAGAAGGGACATGGACAAATTAGAGAGAGTCCAGAGGAGGGCAACCAAAATGATCAAAGGGCTGGAGCACAAGCCCTATGAAGAAAGACTGAAGGAACTAGGCTTATTTAGCCTGCAGAAGAGAAGACTGAGGGGGGATTTGATAGCAACCTTCAACTATTTGAAGGGTTGCTCCAAGGAGGAGGGAGCTCGACTGTTCTCGGTAGTAACAGAGGGCAGAACGAGAAGCAATGGTTTCAAGTTACAGCTGGGGCGGTCCAGGCTGGATATTAGGAAAAACTTCCTTACTAGGCGAGTGGTGAAGCATTGGAATAAGTTGCCTAGGGAGGTGGTGGAATCTCCATCTCTGGAGGTGTTCAAGTCCCAGCTGGACAAAACACTGACTGGGATGATCTAATGGGAGCGGTCCTGCTTTTTTTGGCAGGGGGTTGGACTAGATGACCTCGTGGGGTCCCTTCCAACCCTATGATTCTAACCCCCTGCCAGAGGCAGGACCACTCCCACTAAACCATCCCAGTCATGGTTTTGTCCAGCCGGGCCTTAAACATCTCCAAAGATGGAGACTCCACCACCTCCCTTGGCAGCTCATTCCAATGCTTCACTACTCGCCTAATAGTTTTTTTTTTAATATCCAGCCTCGACCTCCCTAACTGAACTTGAGACCATTGCTCCTCGTTCTGTCCTCCGTTACTACTGAGAGTAGTCGAGCTCCCTCCTCCTTGGAGCATCCCTTCAGGTAGTTGAAGGTTGCTATCAAATCCCCCCTCAATCTTCTCTTCTGCAGGCTAAATAAGCCTAATGCTTTCAGTCTTTCCTCATAGGGCTTGTGCTCCAGCCCTTTAATCATTTTGGTTGCCTTCTGCTGAACTCTCTCGAGCATGTCGCTGTCCTTTCTGTAGTGGGGAGCCCAAAACTGAACACAGTATTCTAGATGTGGCCTCACCAGTGCTGAATAGAGGGGAATGATCACATCCCTCGATCTGCTGGTAACACTTTTGATGCAGCCCAGTATGCCATTGGCCTTTTTGGCAGCAAGAGCACAGTGCTGACTTGTATCCAGCTTCCCATCCACCATGACCCCCCAGGTCCTTTTCTACACTGCTGCTACTTAGCTGAATGTTCCCCAGCCTGTAGCAGTACATGGGGTTTTTCCATCCGAAGTACAGGATTTTACACTTGTCCTTATTGAACCTCTTAAGACTTTTGGTGTCTACTGGTCCCCCCAGCTTGGTGTCATCTGCAGATTTACTGAGAGTCCAGTCTATTCCATCATCCAGATCACTGATGAAAATGTTGAACAGAACCAGCCGCAGGACCGACCCCTGGGGCACACCACTCGTGACTGGCTGCCAGCTAGACATGGAACCATTGATTCCTACACGCTGAAACCGTTGATCTAGCCAGTTTTCTATCCACCTTATAGTCCACCTATCCAACCCATACTTCCTTAATTTGCCAATGAGAATGCTGTGGGAAACTGTATCAAAAGCTTTGCTAAAATCAAGGTATAGCTCATCAACGGTTCTTCCTGCATCCAGAAAACCAGTCATTTGATCATAGAAGGAAATGAGATTGGTCAGGCATGATTTACCCTTGGTGAATCCATGCTGACTGTTCCTGATCACTTTAATTTTCCTCTAAGTGTTTTAGGATGGATTCTTTGAGAACCTGCTCCATAATTTTTCCAGGGATTGAGGCGAGGCTGACAGGTCTGTAATTCCCCAGATCCTTCTTTTTCCCTTTCTTGAAAATAGGTACTATATTTGCTATATATTTTGCTATATAGGTACTATATTCTGCTCTTACTCTACTTTGTCAGTGCAATTCCTAATTTACCCGAGGTTAATGAGAGTGCAGTCAAACCCTCTGACTGCAAGTCAGTTGGATGATAGCAACTCACTGGGACAATTTGTTCCTATGTGAAGCAATTATGATGGTATATGTGTAAAAAGCATCTTAGCAAACTTGGCATTTTTCATCTAGTATCAGTAAAGACAGTGAAAGTAAAAGTAAAATTTGTTAGCTATATTGTATGTACTGTGCATACAAGAAAAGAAAATTAAAATGGAAAGATGCATACTGTATATGAGCAAAGCATGAGGAAAGTGGTGTGATGAATGTAGAAATTGTTGTTGCTGCCTTGAAACAAAAAAAGGATAGAATCCTAGTCTTGCTGATTTGCATATATGAAAGAAGGGTATGTTAGTGGAAAATAGCTAACAGCTCCTGTCCACTGTGTAATTCAACAGATAAAAAGAACCATAAGATTAAAGTACTTTATGCTAAATTCATCTCCCTGGTGTAAACTCCACTGAAATGACTTGTTTCCTCCTCTTGTTTCTAAGCTCTTTCAGCATGATGCCAGTCTGTCTCTGGCACCCGCAATTTGATAAGAGTTTTCTTGCTCAGTAAAGAATCAGACTGTGTCTACATTGACAAGATGGTTCAAATTAAGGAGGCTTAATTCAAACTAACTTTTTAGCTGTCTACATCAGGCTTTCATTGGTTTGAACAAAGAAATTCCCTTGTTCAAACTAATGAACGCTTAGTTCGAACTAGTAACTACTGTCGCTTAGTTCGAGCATCAGTTCAAACTGAGTACAGTGGAGAGTAGGACTGACCCTTAGTTTGAATTTAATAAATTTGAACTAAGGGCCAATTAGTTTGAACTAACAAAGACTAATTCAAACTAACAGTTCAAATTAGTCCACGTTGTTAATTTGAACTAATAAGTTTGAGGTTATTTTAAACTAACCTCAAACTTATTAGTTTGAACTAACAAGTTTGAAGTAACTTTCAGTAGTGCAGACATAGCCATAGACATCACTAAGATGCACCACAGGGGCAGTGGTGTGGCTTTGTACTAGTTGGGTGTGGTGGGATTGAGGGTTCCCCAGCATTGCATTTAGACTGAGTAACATAGAAGTAGTCCAGAAACACTGGACAAACACTTTATTTAGTGCCAACTGCATGCATAAACACTCTGTGTGACTCTGTCCAAAGTGCGGAAATCTGATTGTATCACAAGAGACCTTGTATTTACTATGTGTATGCCCCCTAAAATTCATTTATTTTTATTTGCATGAACTTTCATGGGAGAAAATCCCAGTTCTTCAAAACATCTGAAGTGGGATTTTCTCCCACAAAAGTTCATGCAATAAATAAATTTGTTAGTCTTTAAAAGTGCCACAGGACTCCTTGCTTGTTCTGCTGAACTGGACTAACACTACCCCTTTGGAACTTTTAAAATTTTTTGTTAGTTTTTAAGGTGCCACAGGACTCCTCTTTCCTTTTGTATTTACTAAGGAGCTTCATTAACATGGGGGCATTTCTAACATTGTATTATGAATTCTTTAGTTAGAGTTCCAGTGCACTCTTTTCTCCCTGCACGTGTACAGCTCCCATTTATGGAAGTAAAACATACTTATCAAGAGGGCAATAGGCCCTCCTAAACTGCAGAATTTTGTTTAAGGAAATATTGACCCTTGAGCCATGATCTTTATTTTCCAGCAGATGGCAGTATGTGGCCTCTGAACAGCAGCAGGTAAACCGATTACTAGAAAGACACAGAACCTAAAGGCCATGAAGTTGATACTAGTCTTATTAAAACACCGATTCTAAAGAATTTATCATATACTACCTCTTTTAAAATACACGACTATTACTACATCCATTAAACGATAACATTTTTACTACTTCTGTAAATGCATGTGGGGTATAATAAGATTTGTGGGTGTTGGGAACAAGAGACGATAAATTGTGAAGTGTGGTAACCTGTGTGATTTACATGGTAATCTACACAGGTCCGATTCCATAGTAATCAAAACAGTTTCTTGCTATTTCAAAAGGAGCTGGATCAACTGGTACTGAATAATTATAATGGAATAAAGTATATTTTATATGTCATAAATGCAGTTATAATGAGTTAAACCTTTGGAATGACTTCCCCGTTACTTTAGGGCTCCTCTGTTCTAGACATGAGAATCCATACAGTGCTCTTTAAAATCTGCCTAATAGCCTTCCTAATGCTATTTCAAATTCTGGAAGCTCTTAAAAGGTTGCACGGTGGCTATGTAATCCTCTCTCCCCATCATATTTAACGAAGTGCAGAGCCCTTCTCTGGATATTAAAAGAACATTGTTTATTGTGCCCCAAAGCAAGAAAAGGTAGAATGGCAAATGCTCAGTTTGTGCCATTAACTCACTTGGTTGTAAAATTCAAGGTATGAGTGTGCAAAGGAGGCTAATAGCATCACCTATGCTATGAAATTCCTGGCTATTATCAGCCTTTGTGGTACCAAACCTTAACAGTAGTGTGTTTATATATAGTCTGTATACTTAATTTCCACATTAAAGAGGAAATCTGTTTATGGAAAATTATAAATCACTCACTGTTTACCCATGGGAACACACCTGCTCTCCCACAGCTGTTCTAATCCATGTGTAGATTCATACTTAACCATCTAAAAAAAAAAAAATTACATAGCTAGCAACACATTCAGTCAGACTGATGGGTGCTGCTCCAGTTTCTCTGGAATCATTCTGAGTGTACCTGTGTTTTCAAGCTGGAGTGCAAAAGAAATTGTCTTGTAACTTGTAAGAGCTTTTCTAGCTGTGTTCCCTCTACACGTCTTGAAACCTGCGCACACAACAAAATTAAGCCTGCACAAAAAAGTTAAACAGTGCTACTGTTTTTATGCCACTTTAAGAAATCTGTTTCAAGTAGCATGTTTCAAATAAGGTTCTGTAATGTATAAAATTTAGATATTATTTGCATCATACACACTTACTTCATTGCATTCACAAGTTTGACCACACTTACTGGAGCATGCACAAATTTGGATGCTGGTTCCAAAAATTTGTACAACAGATTTTTTTTTTTGAGCATACAGTCTATGAGACATTAGAGGGAACACTGTTTTCTAGTCTACAGGGTGACCGTCTACAAAGCTGTTAAAATAAACAGGCCATAGCAACTTTAAGAAATAAGCAATAAAAGTAATCAGAAAGTTGTTACTCTACAGCTAGCTTCTTAGAAGTTTTTCTAGCATCCATAGCAAACAGTCATATTAGGGGACACAAATGATAACCAATATACACTGCATATCCACTTATGTACTGTAGCAACTTTTATTCAAGGATCTCAAAGTACATTACAGAAATACATTAAATTAAAACTCACAAGCCTATGAAGTTAGATCCAGTTTACAGGGTGGTAAAGAGAAAGAAATGACTTATGACAAGGAAGGAGCTGGTAAAGAAATACAGGAATCCCAGCTCCCAGTTCTCTGCCTTAGACACTTGGATTTAGACACTAAACCTCTCCCTCTTGACATAAATGGCAGCTGCTGCAAGTTTAATACCTTGTTATAAAAAGGTTTAAAAAAATCAAACTCTCAAAACATTTTGTTTTACTTAAAATGAATTTTTTTCTGTTCAGCAAAATCTTGTTTTAATACTTTTGGGTTGACCTGAAACCATTTAAAACATTAATTTATTTTAAAGTTCATCCATTTCACCTAACAATTAGTTATTCACACAGCTCTTCTTGGGACTATAGAATACCTGGCTATGAAGTTATAGGTCCAAATCAAGCATTGTTATTTTTCTGTTGGAGACAATATCTATTCCTTTCATATTCTGCACAATTGTCTGGCTTAGTGAGGGACTTGCCTGCTGGGGAAACTTTCAAGAGTGTTAATAAGATCTGGCTCTGATTTAGTGATTTTTTTTTTTTATCCATAAATCTCTAAGTGCTTTAATAAAGTCAGATCAATATTACTGTAATTTTCCAGATAGGGGAGCAAAGCACAGAGGGGGAAATGTTGCCCAAAGCCATCTAGCAGAAATGGCAATACAACCCAAGTCCTAACCCAGTTGTGTAGCCACTGGACTTCAGAACTTAAAGCATAAATTTGTCATATTTTTCAGGATTTTTGTCAACTTTTCTGATCATTTTTGTTTGTTTAAACAAAGTTTTAGTGCTTCATTGGATCTTTTCCAAGAAGAGATCTTTTTCAATAAGAATTAATTGGGTCACAACTTAAATGTTTTTCTTCAGTTTCAATTTTAAACACCTAAAAGCTTTAAGGTCATGAAGAGAAGGCTGACTGGAGTGACGGTGTAGATGTCTTGTTTAAATCTGCATGAGACATGCTAGTCATGACGGTGTCTCTTGCCTATCTGCATAATGCCCCTTCTAAACATATGAGTCAAGTTCTTCCTTTTTTCCCTATGAGCTCTCTTCCTCTTGTTTCTGCTTCTTCCCTTTGCATTGGCTTCATTAAGATTCCTGGTTTAATGGCAAAATTCATTCTGGTTACAGTGTAAGTGAGAGGCTCAGTAAGTGGTTCCAGTGCTTTCAGCACTTTATCGTATGAAGTTCCAAGAAATCTTAAATCTTACTTTTGTGCTACATGGAGGCCAGACAGGCACACGCAGCTTCTGCAGTGACAAATGCTTTATTAAGGCTTAGTTGTTGGTAGGGGAAAGCCATCCCCTTACTTCTCTAAATTACTTCTTATCTGTATTATCATAGCTCCTATGAGTTCTGGTCATGGCCATGGACCACATCGTGCTAGGCACTGTATAGATGTTGACTGAAAAGATGGTCCCTGCCCCAGAGAGCTTACAATATGTGATCCTTTGTGAGTCATTCCTATCGGTTTGTGTGAGCAGGCCTGGATAAAGGCCATTGGGGCCATGGGCTACTGCCCCACTGTGGGGTTCCCCCTCCTGCCTGTCTCCCCCCAAGCCTGGGTCTTCACAAGCCCCCAACCACCATGGGGGGCCCCACCTGGGCCAACACTGGGGAAGGGGGCAAAGGCCATGCCCCTGCTCTGCTCCTGGGTCCTGGCCTGCTCTGTTCTCTCTGCTCTTGGGGCAGGGTGAGGCCATGGTCCTGGAGGGCCTCACTGGAGGCCATAGTGAGCACCAGCTGGCCCTGGCCCAGTCCCACCCCTGGAATGGAGGGGGGCGAACAGAGCTGGCCTACCTAGGGGCAGGGAAGGAGTGTCTCTAGCCCAGGGTCCCCACCCCCCCCAGCACCAGCAGGGCAAAGGCTTTAGCAAGGTTGGGGGGGTGGATATGGGAGGGGCAATAGGGGCTGAAGCCTCAGGTCCCCTTTTAGTCTGGGATCTGGGGCCCTAGCCCCTATAGTCTCTTTGTTAATTCAGCCCTTTGTGTGATGGAGGGACACCACTGGACTGCTACTTAAGTGGGCAGTGGGTGGTGTCTTGGCTGTGTCATGATAAAGGGGCAACCAAATAAATTTGGGAGTTACCTGGAGCTCACCCCTTCTCCCCACTTCTCCATAAGCACCAAACTATCAGAAGGCTCTCTGCATCCCTCCAGAAATTCCCACATTTCTTTCTCCATCCCAGGTTGAGCACCTGTTCTAGATGGGTCTGACATGCTGAAATTTTGCCAGGGGTGTTAATTTTCTTACGTTATCACATGTTTTGTCTAGTTCAAGGAAGGTGGGGTTCCTCACAATTTGCATATTGTACAGGGCACCAATAATTTTTAATCCGCGTTCTGATGACAACTAGATGTTAAGCGCACCCAGCAGTTTCACAAGACTGACCCTCTAATCACCAAGGAACAGATTTATCCTGGCCAGTCAACCGAGGAATAAAGTTAATTTTAGCTTCTCATCACAGATAAGAAGGATCAGTGGAAAATTTTATACAAAATTATTATGCTTATATCATGTTTTTAAATGTGTAGGCTGTCCCTTTTTACAATTTTCCAACTTACTGTGATGGTCACTAGCTACTAAATCAGTCACTGCTGCTTTACAATGACATTTGCTTGAAAACACAATTTAGTAAGGGCTAAGAGAAGTTGCAGCTAGGGTTCTTTGCAGCACACAGCAAAACAGGAGACTGTGATGTGTACCGAGTTCTGTATTTTACCTTGAAAGTCCGTAGACTTTCTATTTTCTAAAGTCCAGGCTTTGTGATTCCACAGTACCCCCTGCTCATGTTCTCCAAATGACTCCTTTCCTTTTGCTTTTCTCCTAGAATAAGCACATAAATGATAGAAGGAGATCTTCTATTCTTTGGTGCTTCAAATGCTGCTTCATAGATTTAGTTAAATAGGTCAGGGTCCTGCCATATACTTGTCTCCTATTTTGGTGACTGTTACAGCTACCCCTGGATCTGTTTCACCTGAAAAGACTATGAAACTCTACCAGGACTCAGAATTTGTCTTGGTATTGGTTCTTCACTCTCCTCTAGTCTAGCCCCTTCTTTGAGGCAATATCCCAGCACCTTGAGAGGTAGGTAGACATTATGAATCCCGTTTCATAGGTGGGGAGTAGAAGACTTGTGGTATGGTGTCTATCCCATGCAGGACTGAAAAGAGTAAGGGGGCCAGGAAGCCAATTAACTCCACAGACTGCACCTGGAGGAGGAGCCAGGCTGCAGAGAGGTAATTAAAAGCAGGCTCAGCTATGCAGGAAAGGATGGAGAGGTTATGAAGCTAGGTATTATATAGCAACAGAAAATATTGTTGCTGGGAGAGGTTATGATCAGTCTCTGAGAAGATGAAGGATTGTTGGATATTGAAGAGATGCGTTGCTTAAAGGTAGTCCGTAGGAGGAGGTTGACAGGCCCAAGGAGGTGGGAAAGGCCAGGAGGTATGAAAGTGGCTCAGAGAAAAGCAGCAAGGTGTAAGGGAGGGACATTATCTGTTGTGTAGAGGTTCCTTGAGCTGGAACCCAAAGTAAAGGGCAGGCCTGGGTTCCCCTGCCAGCCACTATGGGAATGGCTCTGTGAGGTAGAGAAACAGAAAATTTTCTGAGATGGCTTGGAGATTAGGCACATTCATGTACTGCCCTGGAAAGTAAACTACAATGGTGACTTGGCTGGAGGGCTCAGTTGTGAAGAAATGTGCTGTGGCTCTTGAGAATGAAAGGGGGTTGTAGAGAAAGAACTGGTGGGGTATAACTGCTGAAAGGGTGTTGGTCTGACCCAGCTAATCCCCAGAACTGCTGTACGGTGATGCTGTCTTCGTGGTGAGTAGAGCCACCTGTGACAAGTCTGGAGAGGTTAAAAGATGGCTTGCTTGTACAAAGGAGCAGTGCTTTCTTCAAGTTCCAAAGGGATAACTGCGTTAGTCTAGTTCAACAAAACAAGCAAGGAGTCCTGTGGCACTTAAAGACTAACAAATTTGTTTATCACATGAGCTTTGGTGGGAGGAGAATCCTACTTTGTCAGATGCTTTGAAGATGGGAGAAATTATAGAATTCTGTAATTCTACAAAATTTGTTAATCTTTAAGTGCCACAGGACTCTTTGCTTGTCTCACTTTCTTCAGTGGGGGCTGTTTGTGGAATGATGTAGAGGTCCTCCTGTGTACCTAAGGTGTCTGCTGGCCTGAAGTAACTTGAACAGTCACATAAGTCTGTGGCAGAGCCAAGAACAAAATTCAGTTCTCTCAAGCCCCAGTGCTTTAAAGCAACAGGCAACTGTTTCTTCTGATGTGCTCCCCATAAATGGTTTATATTTTCCTAATTATAATTGCCTTCAGAAGGAAATGGGACAGTAGTCACTAGTCAGAAATAAGATGAATTATGTCAACAATGGGTAATGGGGCCATATAAATCTTATGGACTAGTTTGGTTCCCTATGGCCAGAATTTTTTAGATTAAAGAAGTGAAAAAGGTTATTGCATTAGAAACATGACCTAGCTGCAAAATGCAATTCCTTTAAGTTAATTTCTGTGTAGGGCAGTTGACTCTAATGGACTGAATGATGTTGGAGGTGTGTGTTGTGTTTTTTTGGATTTGAGGTTCACCTGCATTTTTTCTTTGAAAGATTTGTTTCAGTTGATAAGTAGCTGTTGACTTGTGGCTGGCAAAGTGATAGTGTATGATTCTTTATGATATTTTTTTTTGTCAGCTAAGTGTGTGGAGGTGTTTTGTAAATCTGTTTGCCTGATTGATGCACAAGCTTACCAATTTAGGATATGGCCACATTGGCTTACAGTGGCCCAGCTGTTCTGCCATATGTTGCCTGGTGTAGCTGCTCTAAGGGGACAGGAGGGAGTTCCCCTGTCAATTTAATTAATCCATGCACAAGTAACAGTGGCAGGTTTGTCAAGGTATGAGACACTTTCTGCCAACAAAGTGCTGTCCACTTAGGTCAGTGTACCTTGTGTAGCTCAGGAGGGTGTCTTATCTTTTTACCAGTGTGAGTGGTGGTGTAGTCAGCTTCCACCTCATAGACTATGAGGCTGGAATGAACCATCAGGATCACATTTCTGATCTTCTGTATATTCCAGGTCACTGAGTTTCCCACCCCCTGAATACATGAAACACATCTTGAATATCATAACCTAGTTAGTTCATGGGTCTTGCTTAGAAGTTAACCTTCTTAAGAGGTATCAGAAATTGTATGATAACTTGAAGAAGGAGCCAACTTGCCTGTTGTGTATTAGTAGTCCATTGCATGTATGAACCATACAACTTGGCAGAAGTGGTAATCTATCTTTCTGTTATTAACTACTTCAGGCTTTGACTACAAAAAATGAGCTATGAGGCAGTGAAGGCAAAATAAGTTTTCAGTATTGTATATGATAGAACTGTGTTTATAGCAGTTGTGTAAAAGTATTATTGTGTTAAGGAATTGTCATCTGTGCATCCATTACACATGCAAGCAAACAATGTAGCAACCAATGAAAATACAGCTTCTGTAACAGGGCAGTCTACAAAGGATCAGAGCCTGAAAGGAGCCAAGCAATGCCTGCATAGTGCAAAGTATTCATTCTCAGTAAGAGGCAGTCTTAGGGTGCCCAGGGCAAAAGTCAAGGATGGTAGGGCCTCATCCATGACTTTCAGCTTCTGTGGCCTCTGGTCCCTCTGGGGCCTCCCTGGCATCAGAGTGGCCCCTGCTGGGGGCCCCAACCCCTTCCTCCAGGGCTCCAACCTACCCCTGTGAGGGGTCCCAGCCCCAGTGAGGCAGCAGTCACAGGCAGTCTTAGTGGTAGCCAGGCACTTCATAGGGCCCCTACCCCTGTGGGGCCCTGGGTGGTTGCCTGCACTGTCCACTTGCTAAGACCAGCTATGCCCTCAGTAGAGTCAGTGGGAGTTGAAGACATAGTACACTTTGCAGCAGAAATTTAGCACATGTAATCAAATCTATTTTTACTACACCCATTGCTATACTGGATCATGCTGTATAGGGAAACAGCCTGCAGCAATGTGTTCGTTGTCAGTGACATTTTGCATGCAAAGGTAGGATTTCCGTAGCAATGTAAATTGGCTGCTTTGAGCATCTTGAAGTGTTCACTCCCTTATGACTTTTGATAGGAAATAAGTCAGAAAAGTGGGCAAGCATGTTCTGTGATCTTCTGTGTTTGAGTTGCATTATACTAATCCTTAATGTTGGTAAGTGGGAGGATCCACTGGTCTAGAGCCTAAGTCTACTGGTCCGTCGGTGGCTACCACATTCACCCTTCCTGACCGCTCTCATAGTATAGTGATTGACAGGCTATGAGATATGTGGGCCTGAGCACCACAGACTGTGCTGTACGCAGAGGGCTTGATATGAATGCTCCTGGATTCTTGATTGGCCCAGGTGCCTGGAGGGAGCACCCAGTAATTGTCTGTCTGTGAAATGAGGTGGATGCTCAGCAGGCTTTTGTGACAGACCCTGTTTCTTTGCCTTGCTTTGATCCCTGGGTTCTGAGTTCAGCTGTGACCCTTAGGCTGGGTTCCTTACCTCTGGCACCACCAGGGTTTAAAGTATGCCAGAACACGTGGGAACATCGTTCTGGGGCCCCTGCAGGAAAAGGGGAGGTGTGCCTGCCCTGCTGTGAAGGGCTGGCTGGCCCCCCTTGTGCATGCACAAGCTGTGCTCTGGGTAGAAGCCTTGGAGCGCAGTCTGGAGGGAGAGAAATGGGTGATTTTCCCTTGCCCCTGCCCTTGCCCTCAGGAGTCTGCGCATCGCTGGAGGTGAGCAAGCGTGGTATGGGGTCTGGCTTCCCATGGGGCAGCTCAGCATGGGGGGGGTAGGGTGGGAAGAAGATGTTGTGGGATGGTGGGCTGGAGAGGTGTTGGGGGGCTGAAGGAGGTGAAGGGAAGCTGGGGTGGGGGATTAGGAGGGCTGGAGTGGGGACATGGGCGCAGGGAGCTTAATGAATGGGGGTGGGTGCTGAGCAGGATATGGGCAAAGAGGGGGTGGGGGGCAGGTGTTTGGGGGTAGTAGCAGGGGTGTGGGGCGGGTGTTTTGGGGGGCAGAGCTGGGGTGCATGGAAGGGGCCCAGACATATATGAAGAGGGCCTGGAAATTTAGGAGGGTTCTGGGGTGTGCCAAATTTTACTTTAATCTCTGGGCTCACCCCCTAGGCCTGACTACCTAGACCTCAGGCTGTAGCACAGTTAGCTGTGCAGCTCTGAATAATATATTTTTCTTGAGCTCTGATTAGGAGGAATAGACCTTACTTTTCTCCCACAGAAGTCAACAGTTTTATTGGTGCTGTCGGTGACTGAGCCTAGTATCTGATATTTGCTGCGAGACATAGGTTTTAAGGCGAGAGGGACCACTGTGGTGATTAAGTGTCTGCCTGCATGATACAGGCTAAAGTGTATAAATCCATACACTGTACCACCTCTGATAGGTGGCCAAACAGGGGTAGCAGAGTCCGTCTACACGGGTGGGACCTGTGTGTATGCGACTTAGGACACAGGGCATCTTAGAACGTGCTCATAGTCTGTCTCCTATCTGGCATTGTATCTTTATTTGGGCAGTAGAAGAGTTGTCTGAGACCAGCTGCTCTTGGCTGTAGTTGTCAGGTGTATGAAGGTTGTTGCTTGTCTTGCTTCGGCATCATACTGAATCTGCAAGGTGCTTTTGTTTCCAGTGATGCGGCTCTTGCAATCCAAAAACCTCTTCCTCTTTCCTGTACCTGCTTTGTGATGCTCTGGATAAGCAGGTGAATGGCTAGCCAGCAAGTGTAAACCTGTTATTTCCAGACCTTCATCAGCTGGAGGATTGGGGCACTCTCTTGGTACTAGCAGCTGTGATCATGATCTTTCTGTAACACACAAGTTGGCTCCACAGAAAAGACGCAGGACTTTTTTTCCATTTTGGTGTTCCAGGGCACAGTACACTGGGATATTTCCTTCTAGCCCCCACATCACCAAAGTAGTTATGATTTCCCCTAGAAATAATGGTAGGAACTGGGAAACACTGATTCATTTTAACTTTAATTTAAATTGAAACAATTGCCCTAATTGGAGCTTTACTTTAAAGGTTCACCCCTTATTTGAAAGAGTGACTGGAGAATAACCAGCAGACACTTTCAAATTTGTATGTAGTGATGCTTAAATCCTTTCTCTCAGATTTGAAAATGAATTCAGAACCTGTTGTCTTTGTGAGTGAGTGATTTTTTTTTAAAAAACTGTATCAGGAGCTAGGCCAGGGTGTAAGACAACTGGATTCATTAGGAATACCAGACACAATGGAAAGCAGCCAGGCACGTCACAATAAAAATGATTTTCATACTTTGTAATTAGAGTAGCCTTTGCAAGATGTGCCCTGAACGCAGGGCCAGATTAAATCCTCTGACTGTGGGTATTTCCCCAGGGATGAATTTGGTTCATGGTATTAGTCCTTTTTGATACACCAGGTAAACTGTGTATCTGCTCCATGTTCATCTTGTATAATTGCAAAAGCAAGCAACGCAGTATGTACTGAATTCTCATTGTTTGGGATTCTCATTGGGTACAAAGAATGTTTCACTGCATCCAAAGAGTACAGAATGCCATAGCTGCTGGTAATACAGCCAAATGAAGCAGCCTATGTGCCATATAAAAAGAAAATAATTGTCTCATTAATCTTAACAAAAACTACTCTGCACATTCTTAAAGTTAAATTGAAGACTATATTGTGAATGTTGAATAGATAGCAGTTTGTATGCATAGGCATCAAGCACTAATCCTTCTAGAATAAATGCCCAATGATTCCTGAGGATTTAGGGGAAAAAAGATTAGAAAAGTCACATGCAGAGAGTGGCAAGGAAACAGACATGCATACACAGTGTCTGAGATAGAGTAGCATTTATTAATAAAAAAAAAAAGACATACATACAGTGCTAACTGCTAGTAAGGGAGACACTCCCACAGAGTGGAGCAAGTTTCCCATGGAATTAAATTAAATTCTATTTAATCCCATTTGTTATTAAATTAAATGGCAGAGTAGTGGGGAACCCACATCATCTCCATAGGAGCCCTTCACTTTTTAGTGTCCAGCACTACATCATGGGGTGTGAGCTAGGCAGAGAGAAACTGTGCAAACAATATCCTGTGTTTTAGTGCACAATTACACTGCTGTCCATTCCTTATAAGAACATTTACTGTTATATATTGTTGCTCCATTAGTTCTGCTCAAGAGAAAAGCGGAGGGAAGGCAGACAAAGGACTTGTAGACAAAATGGACAGACAATACTGCCAACAGTTCTTTCAGTATTGGAGGGGCATTTTCAAAGATTTCTGATCTCAGAGATGGAGGGTAGCAACCCACAAAGCCCTCCCTTTTTTTTTTTTTTTTTTTTTTTTTTTTAGTTTTACACAAAAGCAGAAACTAAGTACTAGTACAAATTTTTGTTTTCTGTTCCATACTCTCACTTAGTGGTTTTCAAACTTTTTTTTTGGGACCCAATTTAAAAAAAAATATTTATGCCCATGACCCAACAACTATACCTTTGAGGAATACATTCCAGTCTTTCAGTGACAGCAACAGGGGTAGCCACAACCCAGTTCCTGAGGGTCTGTGATGCAATACTGGGTCCCAAACCGTGATCTGAAAACCACTGCTCTAGGCTAGTGGTTCCCAGCCTTTTTGGCTTGAGGGCAACAAATACCATTTTTACAATTCTGAAGGATCACTGGTCTCTGCCTGCAGGCTGTCCCCACTAACCCCTGCAAGAGAGGCTCATTTAACTACTTCCGTCTGGCTGGGGACAAAGTATAATTTGGTGGGCCCTGGAACCTTCCTGCACTGGTGGGCCTGACTCCTGCCCCCCAAATGCTAGCCCCCCATCTGCCTATCCTGCGCCCTGGCTACCTTCTCCCCAACCCAGCTACTACCTCCAAAATCTGCCCCTGCTCCCAATACCATGTGTCTTCCGGTGCAAGCCAGGCTGCCCCAGTACATACTGCTAGCTGTGTGCTGGGCTGGGAGACAATGCAGCCTGCACTTGCGCAGGGGAACCAGGTATGCCCCCCGCTGCTCTCCCCCTGTCTGTTGGAATGCTGCAGAATGGCATTCCAGGGCCTGCTATTTTTAGGCGCTCAGCATTTGGGCCCCTAAAAATAGAAAATGGAGCCTGAACGCTGCGTTCTGGGGCCTGCTGTTCTTGAATGATGGGTCCCGGAATGCAGCGTTCAGGCTCCATTTTCCATTTCTAGGGGCCTGGAACGCTGAGCCCCTAAAAATACTGCGCCCTGGAATGGTGTTCCCCTGCGTTCCGGCCCACTTTAACTGCTGCTCTCCTGTTCATCTGGCTGCAACAGGGAAACCACACATCCTATAACTGCGTGCTCCACCTGAGTCCATAGGCAGTGGCTCCCTTCTGTCGCTAGGGGGAAAGGAGATCAGTGCTCTCCTCCCTCTGGCTCTAGCAAGGACACCAGAGCCAGCGGACCCAAGGCAGAACACTTTGCTGTGTTGCTCGCTACAGCCAGGGAGAGGGGAGCTCTGATCTCCAGTTTCTTGGCTACAGCAAGGAGTCTGCACTGATCTTATAGCCACACAGCAATGTTCTCCACCTGAGTTTTTCTGCAGCCGGCAGGAGGAGAGTGGTGGACCACTTTGAAAGCTGCTGGGAGTCCCCACTCTCAGTTCTATTTGAGTGTACTGAATGCGGGTCATAAAGACTACATTAGAGGCTTGTGTCAGAGCGTCTGCACCACACAAGGTCTGAAGGAGTGAATTAGGTCAGTTAACCTACAGGAAAGCCAGGAAGTGCTAAAATCTAATTTACTGATGAAGTTCAGCTGAGGGAGGAGAGAGGCTGGACTTAGCTGGTGACAGATTTTAGGCCTGCAGGGATGTAGTTTCTCTCTGTGAGGAGGGTGTTTTGAGCTGGCACACCCAGCATATGAGGAAGTGGAAGCTGTAGGAAGAAGCTCAGTGAAGGAGCAACAGGGTTTGAGTAAAAGCAGAGCATGGTTGCCAGCTCTATGTTCCCTGGACTGGAACCTGGAGTGGTGGGTGGGACAGGTTTCCTAACTGGACGCTGGGGAAATGGTACCATCAGGACAGTGCTGGAGAAAGATTGCGTAAGACCACTTGTGCAGAAAGACATTTTTGATGATCGACTGCCATATTTGGGGTTGGGAAGGAATATTCCCCCAGGGCTGATTAGCCAGGGTTCTGGGGGTTTTTCGCCTTCCTCTGTAGCATGGGGCATGGCTCACCCACTGGTGAATTGTCTGTGTCTTAAAGTCATTAAATCTCGATTTGAGGACTTAAATAACTCAGTCAAAGATTAGAGGCTCATTGCTGGGGTGGATGGGTGATGTCCTGAGGCCTGCATGGTGCAGGAGGTCAGACTAAATGATCATTCCTTAATCTGAGCCTTCCCTGGGTGGGGTGGGGTGGGGGCTGGGATGATATATGCTGTGCGCCCTGGCCAGAGGACTGAGTGAAGTGCGAGAGAGAGAAATGGAGAGACAGTGCACCTGTGGGAAGGATGTGGACCTCAAGCTTATCGCTAGCGTGGCCCTGGGGAGATGAGTGGTACCATCTGTCGCAGGGTTAAATTCAGCTCTTACTCAGGGTTTACTTGATATGACTGTGAACAGAAACTGGCTCTAGATCCTTTCACGAGTTATAGATGCAGTGATAAGGCGACAGTATATAAATATTTAACATGCTGTATAAAGGTCAGAATGTGTCATGCTTATTTTTACTATCTCCTGCTTGCTGCACTCCACAAGGGGCAGAAGTAAGAACAATCTATATTCTGAAATAATTTCATGAGAAATCAGGCATCTTGAGACGATCTAGAGGAATAGAACAAATAAACCAGGCCTAGGTATACAGGCTGTCTGTAAAGTTAGTGCCACCACCATAAACACCTTAGTAGGGCAATCTTTGTATTCATTTTGTGGACGTTTCAACTTAGGTGGTTATTAGAGTAATCTCTTCTGTTTCCTCATTAGTGTGGAGCATAGCTGTTTGGGGGCAATGACCAGCTTTCATGGGGGGTGTGGGTAGGATGCACTGTGCCCATTTCCTGATTGGGGTTGTTCAGTGTTAATGCAAATAGCAATAATAGGCCACCGGAGCAGAGAGAGATGCCTGGGCTGCACTACCATATATATGTGTGTGCATGTATGTACTGGGGGCCCTTGGCTCTACCATTGCTTTTCATTAGACTGTGAAACTATAGTGTCTTGCTTTTTCAGTTCTGAGCAAATTGACAATTAATCTGAACAATATTTAGGTGATGCTGGAGGGTAAGAATAGTTGAGTGAGTCTGTGATATCCCCCCCCCTTCCTTTGAAGAGGTGTGCTTTAACCCAGGACTTGACAAAAGTGCTGTGTACCTAGGGGCCAGCCTAAAAACCTAGACACATAGGTGTGGGTCTCCTGCCATCAAAAAAACCACTGCCACCTCCAACACTTGTGGCAGTGGTTCAGAGCAAAAAAGACCCCTGCTGCTGGAAAAAATGCTGCTCCGGGTGCTTTTGGTGGTGGGAGTAAGGGGAAAGGCAGCGGTGCTGAAAGTCTTGGTGCCACTGCCTCCTTTTTTAGACCCTAGATATGAGACCAAAGTTAGGTGCCAGAGGCAGACTCCTGGGCACCATGGTGACCTGGTGCATGGAATTTGTCGAGCCCTGGTTTTGACTTCTTTTAATGAGGTTTGTGGTCTAGGTGGACCTTTTTACGTCCTTGTTTATTCCTGGCTTCTCACTTAATGTCTGCGTCTGGCTAACGACTCTTAACGCCACTTCTATGAAGTTGCAAACTTTTCTGTTGACTGTGCCACAGTTCATCCTTTTTTTTTTTTTTTTTTTTTTACCTTGGAAATTGGAGGTGGTATTGCAGATAATTTTGGTTTGCTGCATTTTGTGCACTGAGTATTGCACTGGTTTTCTTTTAGTTTCCAAGTATATTCAAAGCACAGACTCATCTGTAAAGCCTGTAGCATTAGGGTCCTGACTACCTTACAGGTGTAATCTTACTCACAATTTTAGTAGAACTTCTATGACTTTTCTGCTAATAGCCCTTTGCTTTGAACTCAGGCAGAAGGGGGAGATAGGGCCAGGCACAGTGAGGAGGATATTCTCAATGAAGTCATCTTAACTCCCTGTTGGTCTGATAAAGCAAAACCCTTGTGTATTGACCTTTCATTTCAAGGGGCCAGCAAATATGTGGACAAGGGTGAGCCAATGGATATGAAACGCTTAATCTTTCAGAAAGCCTGTGACAAGGTCCCTTACAAAAGCTCTTCAGAAAAGTAATGAATCATGGGATAACAGGAAGGTTTGCTCATGGATCAGTAATTGGTTGAAAGATAGGAAACAAAGGGTAGCCATAAACAGTCAGTTTTTAGGATGGAGGGAGGCAAACAGTGGCAGTCCCAGACTTGAGTTCCTCTGAGGGTCCCTCTCCTCTGTCTGCTGGAAGTTGGGAGTGCATGAAAGGGATGATCACTCAATGGTTGCCTGTTCTGTTCATTCCCTCTGAAGTACCTGGCCTTGGCCATTGTTGGAAGACAGGATACTGAGCTAGATGACCCATTTGGTCTGATCCAGTATGGCTGTTCCTATGTTCTTAAGGCTTATGTATTTGTTAATGAATTTTACTATAGCCAGGATAGGGAAGAGATTGTGATCTTCCACTTTGCACTGGAAAATATTCTTGTATTTGTTCAGTCAAAAGGAGAGAAGGTTTATGCTTGTTTTCTTGCATGGCCAGTAAAAAGAACAAATTGCCTGTATTTCCATAGCTGCCGCTGGCTTGCCATGGAAATAGATGTGTTGCATCAGTAAAGTGACTTAATGGATAAATGTCATATCTAATTCATTTATACAGCACCCCTGACTTACTGTAAGTTGTTGTATGATTTTTTCAGTTGCTATTTTCTAATGTAAATGTGTTTTTTGTTCCTTTTGAGGTGGGACTCCTGTCCATAGAATATTAAATCAGACTTCACAGTAATGATAGACTTAAACTATAATTCTTTGCTTTGCTAGTAATGACTGTTTCTTATGCACAGAACAATTAGCTGTACAAGATACCAAATGAAGACACAGCCTGTGCCCTGAAGAACTTGTGCTTAGTCTTCACTGAGTAGTTCTTAATTTGTCAAAGCTTCATAAATAGCTCTTGTAATAAGAATATATCAATAATCCCAGTGGACTGAAGCAGTTTACATTACATTCTTTTGTTCTTTTAAGGCATGCTCACCTTTAAGAAGTGAGGTATGGGGCATTTCTTTGGGCGATGGCTTTTGTGTGGAAGGAACTATATTCTGTAGCTGAAGCATTGACCTTTTGGTGGAGCCTGTTAGTTCCATCAGACTTGTAGGCTGGTGTCAGATGTCAGGTGGGAGTCAGTCTGTCAGAAAGCCATGACAGAGCTAAGTCAGATCGTGATTCTGAAAGACTGTAGCTCAAAATGAACATCTTGTCAATCAAGTCAAATGCTGCTTAGAATCCTTTCAAGCATCATATTGTCTCTATCTCAGCTATGATTGCTCCTTACCTCAGTTTCCTAATGCTCTCTTCCTTCCTAATTTCCCTTTTTTCTACCATTCAGTTTTTCTCTGACATCCTCTTTCCCCATTCCCTTCTTGGATGGTTCTGCCTGCTGGAGCACTGGTCTTCCACAGACAGAATCTCTTTTCCCAGGCCAGTTTGTTGTGCTTCCATTGAAGTGTGGTAAGGTCAGGAGCTGTTCTTCCCATAGCAGCGCGGGGGGACTGGCTAAGCCTGTAAGTCAATCATTAAATAAAAAAAACCAGAATGTAAAATTCTGGCCTTACCGTCTTCATTGGGATAGCTGCCAGTGACTCTTTCTAAATGATCACACACAGTCTGAAAGCTTAAGGAGGAAATGTATAGCAATTCCTTGTTTTTCTCAATGCAACTATACTAGAAATTTCTCGGTGCTCTGAATAGGTCTGCACAATGTAAGATAGATGTGCTTTTACTTTTTAAATTGGACTTATGATTCATAATATCCGTAATATTCAGGCACTACCTAATTTAAATTTATGTACTTAAAGTGAAAAGATCCTTGAAAGTGTTTATTTTATGCATATATTTTAGTCTCATTTACTTCTACCTCTAGGCTAGGTAGACTATTACTGTTATCTGAAATGTTGCCATGGTAACAGTTTTATACTGTCCTTCCTTTTCCACATTATTTCTCCTAGACAGTATCTATCTTCTTAACATCTTGGCATTGGTGAAATAGAAGTAAAACCGTCAGCCTTTATTTAAAGGTTTTATCCTGTAATGTGAAGTAGCTCTGAAGTCAATGGAATTATGCCAGTTTGCAGCAGGAGAGCATTTAGCCCTGAATTTTCATCTTTTTCCTCCCCAAATATTAAATATAAAACTGCATCAAGTTCAAAACTATACGTTTGTGATGTGCAATTTTCCCAAACAAGGGACTCATTTCAGCCAAGACAGTTGCATCTTTTTCACCTTATTATTGTCCTCTGATAACGTTGTTGTTGGTATGTGCAAACAAAGAACTGACAGGTGATATTAATGACTTAATTTGCCAAGAGTCTTTTCCTTTGACGATTTCATCAAAAGTTCTAGTCCGTGCAGTAGTGAAGTGCCTGCTTATGTACACCCTCTCCATCATGGCACTGAAGTATGAAGGTCACTTGCTGAATTGAGAATGTATCAGAAACATGGGTTTAAAATTTGAAGACATCAAAGCCATAATAGATGGCAAAACTCATTGAAGGGGAAGCAGCCTGTTGCATTATTATAGCTCAGATTTCAATGAGGAAATAGGCTGGAGCTAAAATGAAAGAATCAAGAAAGATTGTGTTCATATGATCCTTTATCTTGTAGGTGAACTTTCATCAATGTCTGAGAACTGTACAGTGACACCAGGAAAAGGTTGAGATTATATATTAGCAAAATGAACTGCTAACTTCTAAGACTGTTTGACAGAAAGCAGCTGTAGTCAAGGTAACAGAAGAGAAAATGACTGCTATCAGTTCAGGCTTCCGTCCTCTCAGGAGGTACAATATCCTTCTCTCCTATTGACTGATCAGGCAGCAGTAGTTGTGGTAGATAGCTTTCAGAATACAATGTTTGTGCTTTGTTTTATATTGATCTGGTACTGACTGAATTGCTATACCAATGTAATTGCAAACACCTCTCCCCATGCTAAATGCATAACCTAGGTTGCCAACCTCCTTGACTGTGGTCCAACGTTGCTAGTCTCCTTGATGTGGCCGGGTGTTTGTAACACTGGAGTGGGAGTCAGGAGGTCTGAATTCCAATATTAGTTCTGCAAGGGATGGATGTGCAAGTTGCTGTCTACTTTCTTCATCTGTAAAATGGAGGTAAGACCAATTTAGCTATTGTAAAGTGCTTTAAAAAGGGTGGATTTTATAAGTGTTATTCACACTTTCTTAAAGTTTTATATTCTGTAGAATAGAGTCTGAGGAGCAAAGAATGAGGGTTGTTTGACAGTAGCCTTTAACTACCTGAAAGGGGGTCCCAGGGATGATGGAACAAGGCTGTTTTCAGTGGTAGCAGATGCCAAGAAGTAATGGTCTTAAATTGCAATTGGGAAGAGTCTAGGTTGGGTATTAGGAAGAGCTTTTGTTCACTAAGAGGATGGTGAAACTTTGGAATGGGTTATCTATAGAGGTTATGAAATTTCCATGCATAGAGGTTTATAACTGCTGTTTGCCAAAACCCTGACTGGAATGATTTAGTGGGGCTGGTCAGGCTTTGAGCAGGGGGTTGGACTGGAAGGTGAATTCCTGTGGTCTTTTTCAACTCTAATCTTTGATTCCTCCTTGTTAGGAAGGGCCTGAGCCCATTACTGGTGAAAATTGTTACCATATTCAATTTGCAGGATAAGTTGGTGACATTTAGAAGCACACAAGTCTTGGAACCCTGCAGCCCATGTTTGAAGAAGGAGTAACATTTTCATTATGTAAGTGGCATGCTTCCTGAATCAGTATCTTTTATAAATGTGTATAATGGCTACAAAATGAATTGTGCCCTTTGGGGAAACAGAGTAGGATGCCTGATGTGACTGGACATACTTGCCCCATCTCTTGACTAGCTGGAGAGGCCTCTGGTTTTTGAAGGATTACAGCTCCCTGATATCCTCTTTGTATATGAGAAAGGACTTTGAGTTGCCTTTTCTTTCCCTTCTGGAGTAGCTTTTTAAAGCAAACTTGCATCTATTCTACAATTTCATGGTGGACCAAATCCTGTGGTCCTTTCCCAAATGAAAACCGATGTTGTTCAAATAACAACCACATTTTGCCCATGTCCTTCAAAGTTTTCTCATAAAGCTGTCTTGATGTATGTGATTCAAGAAACTAAATAGCATCAGTCTACCTTCAGCTATGTATTTTGTCTTGTTTTCTTTACTAACATAATTTCAGCAATAAGTATGGTTCACATGTGCATCTGACAGTTAAGTTTGTCCTCAACAGATTTTAGGCCAATTTCCAGAGGGGTAGCCATGTTAGTATGCGTGTAGAAAAAAACAACAAAAGTCCTGAGGCACTTTAAAGACTACAGATTTCTTCAGGCATAAGCTTTCATGGGCTGCAACGGACTTTATCAGATGTGTTGAGGATAATGTTCCATACACACACACCTGATGCCACTCTACTATTGATTTAACACTACAGCAACAGCTATCATGTAATTTTTACAAAAATTCTTCCACTACCACACTATGGATATAGTGGGATCACAAAGAAGTTAGCTTTTATCCATTCTATCACCACATTAGATGTATGGTATAATTTAATTGAAATTTTATAAATATAGCTTGGGTGGTGCCAATTTAAAACAATGCCTTCAATTATTTTCAAAAGAGAAGTGGTAGCAGTGGGATTAAAGTTAGGCAAAACAATTAAAATATATGACAACATAGCCACCTACTCACAATGAAAAATGCCAAGAATATTTAAGAACTCTGCAAATTGAAGGATTAAAAATATAATACTCTAAATTCAACAAATCAGTCATTAAGGAAGGTTTCTTTCATCTTTTTATGACTATACCTATTCATTTAAGCCCTTATCATATTATACAAACTTTTGTATGGTTCAGCATGCTTTAATTAAGATTTTATTGGCCTGTCATAAAGCTTATCACAGGATAAGTTTTCTTTTATTCTTCTTTCTGTGATGCATGCCAAGTTTGTATAAGCTGTCAGTTGGTGTGTTATCCTTAGTGCCTGGATAGATATATGTTCACAATAAATATGTTCCCAAATTTCCCAGCATTTTCAGAACTTTTATGACTTCTATCTTTTAAAATCCTAATGTAGAGCTCTTCAGTCAGAACTGATATTGCAACTGTGCACTGAAACATCATCTGACAATGGCCATCCAAAGAAAGGCCGAGTACATCTGACTGTAGTGCTTAGCATGGTATTTCTGATGCTTATCATTTAATAGGTATACCTAATATCACAGTTTTTACCATTAACAGCTTGAATGCACAGACCATAGTTATCCCTCCCACAGCATGGTTCAGGGTTTTACTTTTAAAATACACACTACTAATGAGTGGATGGATAGGGCCTAATTCATAGCTGCCAGCCATCTATATGGAACAGAAGTGGAATGTGCAAGAGTGCCAGTTAAGTATGGTTGAACTTTTTTCTTTCTTGGCTCCCGTTGCGTGCATGTGTCGAAGTTACAATAGACTAATTCCTCTGTCACATGGCACTAGTCAGAATCAATGTATGATAAAGTTCCAAAATATAGGACACACACATATTCTTGTAGGAAACTTCACTTGATGTGTGATTCTTTTCTTTAGGGTAAATAACTCTGTCCATAACCTAAGTTTACTAATTCTTTGTTTCAGATGTCAACAATTTTTAACAATAAAAGAGGGAACACCAAAATTGTGAGGGTCATTGGTTCCTTTGCTACTTAACTAAGCAATATTCTTGAATCACAGTGACAGTTGAGACGTATGCATGGAGAGTTTGCAGGATCAAAAGCCTTATTTATAGAAATGTCTGCAGCTACATCTGCTCTTGGAGCAAGCAGTGTGAGTAGCAGCTCATGAAAACATACTCGGGCGAGCTCTTATTGAGTTAGCATGCTAAAACTAGTGGTATATCTGTGGTAGCCTGGGCAGCAGTGGTGATAGTATGTATTCAGAGTGGCTTGTCCATGCCCATAGGGTCAAGAAGAGTTTTACTTGGCAGCTTGCCTATACCACCACCTCACCATTGCCTGTGTTGCTATGGTTACATTATTTTTAGAATATGGATTTGGTAAGAGTTAACACCAGCATATCAACTCAAGCAGGGAGTTGCACCCCTGTCTGAATGTAGAAGTAGTTTAAGATTAGAGGGTAAGGTTTTAAAGGCAGTGAGCTGACTAAATCCCATTCCTGCTTCTGAAAATCTCTGCCTGGAAGATCACTTTCTAACCTGTAAAATGATTTGATTTTTTAAGAAGAATGGTGTCTGTATTAATTCTTTTGATGGAGTGGCAATAATTTTCTCCACCTGTTATCCTGAAATACAGTTTTGCTTATATGGACAATAGTGCTGCTGAACCCGGTTCCTTTGGTGGGAAGAGGTGGTGCTAATGGGTATTATCAACCAAATGACATGGGATTAAATTAATACCTATGCAGCTGAAATGAGTTAAGCAATTTAAAATACTTCCCTTCATTATTTCCCTTTTGTCTGCAGTAAGTCTAGTCACACAGAATATCTGCTTCTGAAGTACGTTTCATCCTAGTTGCAAAAGAAGAAATTTCAATTTGAAAAATGTTTCTGTAATTGAAGTGACAAATTGGGTTTAAGAAGGCTAAGCAGTGAGACGGGGAAAAAGAGGACTCTTCACTGCCTTGTTTGCACTCCCTGAAGCTTCCATGGTATCTGTCTTGTCTGGCTTGGATATTTTGATTATGGTACATCTTTTGTGTCTTGCATTTTTCAGCTGTAGTGTGTCAGTCACCTTCATTTTGAATATTATTGGTCAAGTTCTGATTTTTGCTTGGCTTTAGGTCAGCCTTTCAGTGAGAGAGATCTGTGGGCGCCGTTGAAGTCAAACAGGAGCTTTTACCATTGACTTTAGCGGGCAAAGATTTCACCATAGTGTCTTACAACTTTTTATTGGTCTTGACCATTTTTAAATAGGATGGGTCAGTTTCCAAACAAAAATGGAAAAGAATGTTTCAAACATGAGACTTCACTATCTTCCCCCCACCCCCAGTATAGGAAAAGGCACAGAGATACCATTATTTGTATTCCAATATATGCATACGTAATACACTTTTTTTCTTGGGGATCAGGAGTATATTCTGCCTCATATGAGTATAAACAATAAGGATCCTTGTACCATGCCCTTTTAATACGTTTGCATGAGACCATCTAAAGTTAACTGTGACAGAAAATTGATGCTCTTGAGATGAGAAATATTTTAAAAATGTCCCTATCCCTCAAGTCCCTTTAGAAACCTATGATCCCTGCTCTCTCTAACATTCCACATGCAGAGATAAAGGAAAGGAAGTCCACTAAAATTAATACAAAGTGGTCAATGGTAACATGCATACTTTTTTCCAAACAAAACCGTTTCCCTATTAATCCCTATTTCCAGTTTTCAAATTCTTCGTTCTGTTCAGTTTCTGGATCTCTAGCAGAGGAGTTGGTATACAGTTTAGCATTCTTGGGTTATTTCCCTCATGAAAAATCAAAGGCCTGGTCAGGACCAGAGGACATGAATCACATATTATGAAAAAAAAGTTGACACTTACATGGGAACAGAATCTTGAGATCACCCAAAAAGAAAATTCTGTTGGTACCTCTTGAACTTTGTACTGAGTTGTGTGTAAGGATTATAACAGGGTATGCTGGGAATCCTCTATTTCATGAAACAGAGGAGGAGAATGTCTCTCAGATTGTCCTCCATATAGGCTGAGGAAGAGGTGTTAATTAAGCTGGATCGATAGGCTGAAGGTGAATCAGAAAAAGAACCAAAGGTCCATAATTGTGTGTATCCAGCATTTTGCATAAATCACATGATGTGGCAATGTCTATTATTTGCCATCGCAAGCTGAAATAGTAACTGCAGATGAGCAGAATGGCAACCCAGTCATAGGTTAGGGATTTTTGCTCTCTAATTCCTTCATCCTTCTTCCAATTACCAGGGCTTTTTATGGGTACAGTGAATTCCACCTCTTAATGCAGGTAAGCCACAAGGTTAAGGAGAGGTTAACCTCAAACTTTTACTTTAAATCATGAATAGTATTGAAGTATCTTGTGTAGTGGGATTCCATTCAGTCACTGTAACTAGAGTTGGGTAAAATTTCCAATTAGAAATTATTTTCTCTGAAAATTTAACACTTTTTCATTTAGCAAAAAAGCCTTTTATAGAAAAACAATCTAAAATGTATTGGAAATATTTTATAGGTGTTTTACAATATTTTCAATAAAATGGAAAAAAATTTGCGACAACCGCAAAAATATGAAAATGTACAATTAATTCTTAACTTAAATCAAAGCAGCTGTGAAATTTCAATGTCTTTCATGAAAATGTTTTCATTTTTGACCAGTTCTTGTAGTAACATATCAGATTTTATTAGACTTAATGATATACTAACATAACTGTATCCCAGTCTACTACTGAGTTACCTTAAGCATTTACAGACTTGATGTATAAATTCAAATGCGGTTCTAAAAGTGTTTACATCTTTATACTAGATCAACAATAGATCATCCCAGCATTTTGGAACATGAAATGGATGATGAAGAATCTGTGGTGCAGGTATAAGATGAAAATTCTGATAGTCAAAATATCCTTGACAGGACAATTTGTATAGTTTTTTTTTTTTAACTTATTTTCTTGCATTAGGATTTAAGTTTTCATTTGACTACTTGAGGAATGCTGTATTTTTATATTTAGTATAAATTAGCTGAAGATTTTAGTGCAGTCTTTGAAGATTAATGTGGATATGTTTTAATATATTGTTAAATTAAAACTCTGTGTGAAACTTAATGTATCTTAAATTTGTTAAAGAACATCTTGTGCATTTAGAAATGCTGTGTGACTAGTATGCATAAATCTTATATTTCCTTTTGCCAATAATTCTCATGCATTGGCTGATTCACACTGTAAAATGGATGCCAAGACAGTAACATAAATCATGAAATGGAATAGCTGCATATGTGATAAGCAGTTACAAAATTCATACTTAAGTGTAGAAGAATATAAGCGAATAACAAAGTGCAGACTTTCAGAAGGTGATAGAATGAATCTTCTATATAGAGACTTCTATTTAATAAATTAGATTTATTTCATAACTTAGGTGAAAGACAGCTTGATCACCTTTCTATTAAAGGATAGTCTATACATCACAAATAATGCTGTCTGCACATACAATTCAGCCTGGAAACAATCTCATGAGATGATTATGGCTATACTAGCATGCTTGATACTAAAACTAAGGCAGAGCTGGATGAGGAAGTTTACATAATGCTTGCCCAGACTACAGATGAAATCTAGCCAGTTTTAACAGGACCTATAGCCTTTGACTTCACCTGTGCTTTGCTTGCATGCATATATTAAATTTATAGATGACATATGTATCTTATGGGTTTAAGAAATCTTATTAGAGTTATAGAGGCTTTTTATTACTTGTGCTAGCTTTTATATTGATTGCTGAAACTCAAGGGACTTCATAGGCCTGTATAAGAAACTATACGGCTTGCGTGAACAGCTAAAGGGCCTACGCATATGTAGGAAACTTGATAGGTGGGTCTGTTAATTGGTGTTCAGTGATGCATAGATCCAAGAGGCTATATTTTGATCATGACGCCTAGGTCAGCAGCAGGGGTTAAAGTATAAATTGGTGGGCCCCTGGAACCCCCCTTACCATATGCATGGGCCCCCTTACTGCACCACAGCTCCTGCCCCTACCCCAGCTCCTGCCTTTGGCTCCTGTCTGGCTGCTGGCCCTCCCAGGTCCCTGCTGTGCCGCACCCTCTTTCCCCACTGCCCTGGGCCGACCCCCTCCCCCATGTCCTTTACCTACCAGGCTGGGTCACCTACCCACAACCACCCCCCTAGGGCCCTGTTACCTGCCGCAGGCAGAGCAGCTGCATCCCTGGCCCCGGCCTGGGCCTCCTTCCCTGAGCCGGCTCTCAGTGAGCATGCTCAGAGGTTCTGAGCTGGCCCAGGGAGGGAAATTTAAAATCTCCCCTGCTGGCCAGAATGCAATGGAATGTGGTTCTGGGACCTGCTATTTTTAGGGGCTCTGCCTTTTGGGGGGCCCCTAAAAAGACTCATAGACTCTAAGGTCAGAAGGGACCAATATTATCATCTAGTCTGATCTCCCATACAGTGCAGGCCATAAAACCTCACCAACCCATTCCTACAATGAACCTCAAACCCATAACTGAGCTATTAAAGGCCTCAAATCATGATTTAAAGACTTTAATACAGAGAATCAACCAGCAAGTGAGCCATGCCCAATGCTACAGAGGAAGGCAAAAAAACCCCCAGCCCCCAAGCCGATCTGCCCTGAGGGAAAATTCCTTCCCGACCCCAAATATGGCAATCAGTTAAACCCTGAGCATGCGGGCAAGTCCACAACAGCCAGGTCAAGAAGAACTTCTCTGTAATAACTCAGAACCCACTCCATCTAATGCCTCTTCCTAGGTCACTATCATACCCATCACCAGTAGTAGAAGACAGACAATGGCCAAGCTACACTGTCCATCATATCATTCCCTCTGTAAACTTATCAAGCTATTTTTAAATGGTGGGCCCCAGAACACACTTCCTGCTCCATTTTCTATTTTTAGGGGCCCCTGAATACAGAGCCCGTTAAAAAATAGTGGGCCCCAGAATGGTGTTCCACTGTGTTCTGGCCCACTTTAACCCCTGGTCAGCAGACAGAAAATCGGTCCAAGATCTTCCAGTGTGGACCCTTGACATCTGGTAAAACATCACAAAATCTACAAAGATATCTATAAATAATAGAACCTTCCGAAGGGCGGACAGCATCAATCAGACTCTTTAACCAATGATGTATATGTAACCGTACAATTTCTGAGGTAATCTCCCTGTAGGTGTGTAATACAGGTGGATCTAGGCATTTGTGTTTTGAAAAGGGTATAAAACCTCAAACTGTGTTGCAAGCGGTAGCTTTTCGACTTCTAGCATTTTGGCTTTTGAGCTGTTCTTCGTTTTTGGTTTTAGCTCTTCAGCTAACCTCTTCTTGAAGAGATCTAAAAGGGTAGCCGTGTTAGTCTAGTTCAGTAAAACAAACAAGAAGTCCTGTGGCACTTAAAGACTAACAAATTTATTTTTTGCATGAGCTTTCGTGGGAGAAAATCCCACTTTGTCTGACACCTTGAAGATGGGGGAAATGTCTGAAGTGGGATTTTTCTCTCATGAAAGCTCATGCAAAAAATAAATTTGTTAGTCTTTTAAGTGCCACAGGACTCCTTGTTTACTACTTTTCTTGAAGAACACAGACCAATTTTATTGTATTTCTCTTCTTAGCTAGTTATTTCAAGTTCCTTTCATAAGCCTAGATATATCAACTAAAGTTACTAAACTCTCTTTCCTGAGCACTCTTCATTTTAAATCGAGGCCTTGGATGTTCCTCTTGATCAAGCTGGGAAAGCAGGATGTGAGTATCATTCATAGGTTTCAAATATCAAAGTTAAGTATAAAGTTTCTTCTGTGAATCGGAATTGAAGCAACTCTAATTTGGTTAGAGGTATATTGATGTAACTAATCTTTCTTGATTCTGTGCTTATCATTTATGCTTTTAGCAATAAAAAAGGATTTTATAAAGTTAAAGTCAAGCATCTGTGTGACTCTTCCTACTAGATGTTCCTGGGGGCTCCTGCTGTAAATATTTTTCTGTGGTTGGATTCAAGTAAGAACCCAAATTCCCTGGCAAGATGAATTGGCAGTCCCAGCCCTCATGCAAAATCATAAAGTATCAGGCTACAGACCTAACTTTGAATCTCCTTATTATTGCACACAAATGAGCAGAAACAGAAACACCCTTCAGTAAAAGGACTGGCTGGATTGTGTGTTGTGTGACAAGGGGAAATGGGAGAGGGAATGTTATGACCATGTAGGAAGGAGAAAGTACGGGGACTATTTTATAGGAGGATCTGGCATCAAATCTTGACTTCAGTTAAAGCTGCCAAGACACCAAAGTCTATCTGGGTGTGGGAGTGAGAGCTTGTTCTCTGACACACATTTTATCTATCAGAAGCTAACAGTGCTATTGGGACTCTATGGATAACTCTTGCCTTTATTACCATAAAATCATATCTGACAAAGAGCACACTAGAACGCTAATCATCATTTCACCAACTGCAGACGTGACACTTGTTGTTTCTCATGCCTGCCGCTTAAAGGATTGGGCTAATTGTGAAATGTATCATAACAGCAGAGACTATTAGTTATGTAGCTTTATGATGGAATTTCCTCCTTTTTTTAAGTGTCCATTCCTGCCATGGTCACCTTTTTCTGCTTTGTGTAATGTATATGGATGAACACAGACTAGAAATCATTTCACTTTTAAAATGTTTAACAAATATTTATAGGATTACATTGTGGCTTACTCATGTTTAAAAAATGTTTTAAATTAGCTAACACCACTAGCTGAGTATTGGGGGTTGGGGTACAACTTTAAGTCAACCTGATGTAAAGTTGAATAAGTGAAAAATTACAAAGTTAAAATTAACAGGAACACTTATTTTTAAACATTCAAGTGGGCAACGTATTTGTTTTACATAAATTCGTTATGCTAATAAGTAGACTATTGTGAGCTGTAAGGAAGGTGCAGACTTTTAATGGTAAAGATGATTAACCAATGGCACTGCTTACCAAGGACTCTGGGGGTTCTCCATCACATGAAGTCTGTAAATCAAGACTGGCCATCTTGCTAAAAGATATACTTCACCACAAGTAATTGGACTTAGTGCCAGAGTTACCAAGTGAAATTAAATGGACTTTGTTATGCAGGAACCAAGACGGGGCGATCATAATGGTCCCTTGTGGTTTTAGTATAGTCAGTAATATCTTAGCTCCACTGATGTTAATGGGAGCTTTGCTAAAGGATCCAGGATTGTACCTAAGAAAGTTCACACTTCCTCTCTATCCAACAAACAAGGATGCTTAAGCATTTTTAAGGAGTAACACTTATTTTTTTGCATGTGTTTTCGTGCATAAAGCGCCACAGGACTCCTTGTTTTGGTTTTGCTGAACTAGACTAACACAGCTAACCCTTTGGAACGCTCACTCTGTAAACTCAGTGCTTTCTTAATCTAATGGATCTATGAATAAAACCTGAATGTTCTGTCTACATAACCTGTTCAGGTAAATAGTTCCACTGAAGTCAATAGCAGAACAGATTCTGATCTCATTTACACCAGTGTAACTCCATGACTTCAATGCAGCAACTTTGGATTTAAATTGATATAGAATCTGGTCCAACTTAAGTACTTGTAGGAGTTAAGCAAGAAGTATTAAGGACTAAAATTATAAGGAAAATGACATGGTGATGGTCAAGTTTTATAAATAACTAGAAGCTAATAGGCAGGGTTTCTATCCGACTGCCTTCCTTGTTTTGGAAAGCTAGACAAGGAGCACATGTTTGGTGTTGAGGCTTGTAGTGTTTATTCATTATTTCTGTTATCCTTTCCTAGTTAAGATGTTGGCATTTCCTTTTTGGATGGAGAAGGAACCCTTGTTATCAGGGTGCAGATGTCCTAGCTCAGTCTTTCTATTTATACCTTGTTTTTCTTTTCCTCAAGGACATCAGTTCTGGTTGTATCTCCTATAAACACATTTAACATGCTCTGAGTTGCTAGTAAAATTTAAAAGTATTCAGCAGAACAAAAACAGAACTATTAAATCCTGACCCTCCCACATATGCTCCCTGTACAGCACAGACATCTTGCTGAAAAAAACCCTCATTTCAAAGGAATGACTGCATGTATTGTGTGAAGTGCATAAAACTCCTATGATGTGTATCTTTAACAGCACCTGTTATATTCTCATGCTACCTTTTTGTTAGCCTCACATGTTCCCTGCTATGTATTGGAGATGGCTAATTTATCCTTAAGTGCATACTACAAAACTTTCATCAATAATGCAAGTTCCACAGTATATTTTGGAATCTTGGCCTTTCCTAAGTGAAAATATTTTCAAATAGCTTACTGTGATGAATAACATGAACCTTCATACTTCTCCTAAAGGTTCCAGTTGACAAATTCCCTATTCTTTACAGCTGCTGGGCTAAACACAGATGTCAGTGGCCTGAGTTACATTCTATTAATTGGGTGTAGAGAGGCATAAAGGAGTGCAAGTTTGTGTAGCTTGTATGCTAAGGGATTGCAAGAAGATGCACACATTTAGCCAACTTAGTCTACCTTAAATTCACCTCTTAATACATATGTCCTCCTGACCCTAAGTGAGATGCCAAAATATTAATACCAACATAGAAAAGATCAAATTTAATAGTATACAAAAAGCTCATAGCCACTCCGCTTTCCATAGTTAATGAATTGCAATGAGTTTTAATATATAGGGGGACAGCACTCATGAGGCGCTCTGCTAGTGATGGGAGTTATACAAGACACAGAAGCATTCATCGTGCATCAGTTTCCCAAACTACCCGAGAACAGCGGGGCTGTGGGGCTTGCAGATATGAACTTGTCTAATTACAGAGGTTCTCTAAATCAGAAGGAGAATGGATTTAAATGTTTAAAAGTGTCTAGGTGCCTAAATGCCATTTAAAAAATCTGGCCGTTGTATCCCATTGATTTCAGTTGACATTAAGGACCCAAATATCTTTAAAGATCAGCTGATGGCCGTCTTTAAAATTCACATTCGAGGAGCTTAGGGACTTCTGCCAAATCACATACCTGCTTTTGAAAATTTTACCAATTTTCTATCTCTTGAAATGAAATGTTTCCGGGCCTTTTCCTGTGCATAGCACTCTGGAATTGAAAGGTGTATGCTTTTTCTCTTCTAAATTTTTGGCTCTCCTTTTGTTTAATGGTGGGACCATGGAGGATGGAAACTTTCTCTGCTTGGAAGAAGGAGGGGAACAAAAGTAGTTTCCTATACCTGCCCAGTATGGCTGAGCTGTGACTGACAGATCCCTTCTATGGACTGAATGCGAACTTGCTTTCATTCATTGGGTGTGCCAAGCTGTTTAACAAGGAACATGTGAAACAAATTTTTGGTAATAGTAGCAGAGCTGGTTAGATTTCATACTGCTGTATGTATTTCAGGAATATTTCCCCTCACAAACTCATTGCTCTGTTTATCTAATATTAATTTATGTTTACATGGTATCTTTTGGCCGAAAAGATATAAAAGATTAACTACCTATATGGACTCATTGTCACTGAAATGCAGCCATTTCCTTTGGAGCAATAGACAGTATGAAAAGAGACATGAAATCTTTAGCATTCACATACACTGATAATGATCTTAAACCTTAAAGCACTGCGAGAAGCACCAATAGATTCTACTCACATTGTCCCAGATTCTGTCCTGGGCAAACTGTACTTTTTGGAGTGCTGCTAGTTTTGTTTTGTTTTTTTTTTTGTCACATCTTTCTTGTACTAAATTTCTAGTTGATTGCATTGGGAAGTAGCCAAGCCTAATCAGAAAACTTATAACTACTCAAATTTATACTGAATATGCATTTATATGAGAGAGAGAGAGAGAGAGAGAGAGAGAGAGACAGACAATAGTTCTTCCTAATGATGAGATCTCAAATGATAGGAATGGGAATGATTCACAAGTCTCGTTTTTAAATAGCGATTGTGAGCTCCTCTCCAACTTTACTTCACAACTGGCTTTGTGGAGTTTGCCCAAATAGAACACATTGCACATAAACCATTGCAAATATCTTGGATACTAAATGAATCAAACACCACAGAATATTACTTGTGAGCAACTGGAGGCATGTTTGTGCTCTTTCTCTATCTGGTTCTCTCTGGCTGACCTTGCTGATGGGACCTGTTAGTCAGCTGGGGAGCCATTCAGAGAGGTAAAGAGACTAAAACTTGTAGACCAGTGAACCTAACCTTAGTGGTAGGCAAGATTCTAGATGCATTAATAAGGGATGAGATCACACAGCATCTGGAGAAATATGAGCTTACAAAACTTAGCCATCTTGGATTTATAAAGGGTAAATCTTGTTTGAGAAAGCTGATGGTGTGTTTTTTTTTTTTTTAAATTTTATTTTTAAGGTGATAATGTAGAAAGCAGAGAGGAATAAGGCAGTGGACAAAATCTGCTTGGCTGTCCTGAAAGCATTTGACACAGCATTGCAAAGGAAATTTATGCATAAGGTTAGCAAGCACATCAGTAGAAACTATTTCACAGCCATGTTCAGAGAACTGGATAAGTACTTGCGCTGGTGATTTATTAGTATGCACAGTCATTCATTAACTGCTGTAGCTGCTAAGACTTCTTTGGATCCATGATACTCTTTTGTACTACAGTAATATGTTAGGATGCTCATTGAGAAGAAAATGTATATACTGTTGGATAGCATGAGACCAACAAGCCCTTGATTGCTTAGTTGAACAAAGGAATGATTTTCCTGGTAGGGAACTTCTGGCAGTTTTATTTTTAATTTAGGTCCATTTCCCCAAGTTTGGTACCATCTTAAGATGGAGTAACTCCCCAGTTTCTGAACCAACAAATGTTTTTTGTACATTACCACATCAGAGGAAAAAGTCTCACAAAGCAACAGTTTTCAGAAGAGAGCACTTTTTGGTTGCCTGTGCCACCCTGGCAATATTAAACAGTTCTATGCTTTTTTTTGGGGGGGGGTCAGATTTCAAACACAATTCAAAGTCTTGGTTCTTATCTTCAGTGTCTTGCATGGTTTGGGCTGGGGATATCTAAAAGATTGTCAGCCATATTCATCCCATATTGTCAGACAGTTTTGTTTTTCTGGCATAGTAGAACTCACTACAAAAAGATAATTTTGTTCTTTTGTAGTACTTTTTACAATAAGAATAAAAGTTTTCTGAATGGGAAATGGAACTTTCTCCAGTAGCTTCCCTGAGACTATGGACTGAACTATCACCAACCTCACCCAATTTCACTCCAAGTGCCAGACCTGTTTCTTTGACCTGACTTTTGATAGCATAGACATATAGAAAAATATACAGTGGGGGGGGGGGGGGAAACCCAAACAATCAAACCCTACATCTGACCAACACAAGACACTCAAAAATTTGTGGCTCTTTCACTAGAGAGAGGATGAGAGAACCACCACCATGTGACAGATGTGTAGTCACATTCCTTAAAATACTACTGGAAGGTGATCAAACATTAATGATGAGCATTGTGTAAGCATTCCTTTCTGTAAGTTCACCCATCTTCGAAGCATCTGAGGAAGTGGGATCTTCTCCCACGAAAGCTCATGCAAAAAATAAATCTGTTGGTCTTAAAGTGCCACACAACTCCTTGTTGTTTTTTCATTGTATAAGAGACTATATAGACTCGAAAGAATATTAACATAACCTTTCCACTTTACAGTAGCTCTCCATGGAAGGTCAGAGCCATGAATTATTGTCTGATGGATAAAATGCAGTATTGTCAGTGCAAATTTATGTTGATATAACCACAGGAGTGATCTTTTAGAATAAATAGAGAAACTAGTACTTCATGATAACTTTCCATAAGTGGATTGAGAATGCTGGCCCACTAACATTATAATGTTTACCAGTTTTCTTCCTGGCTGGCACCCAATTTAGACCAACTGCACAAAGGTTTTGAGGGTCCAAGGAAAAATCTGAAACGTATGCCTCCCTCTACCCTGCCATAAAATTAAACTGAGGGGAAGCCAGAAGATGGAGGAAAGTTGGAAAGTAAACCTCTACCAGAGGGGTTTCTTGATTCCTATCTCATAGAACTGTACCCAGCTTTTTTCTCCAGGAATTATGGCCTAGCACATGGGGGTCACAATGCCACTGGGGTATGGTCAGGCTAACCCTCTGTCATGACAGAGGAGCTGCTGAGCTGAATACAAGTGAGTGGGTCACAGCACCTCTTTGTTTGGGAGCTGTCTCAAATGGTTGTGGGGCAAATTGCCTTTACCCTTCACATGCAGCCCTGAATTTAGAATTAGACTTGCTGGACCCAGAAGAATCTGAGTAGAGTCTGTCAGCTGTCTGTTTTTCCTGCTGGGAACTGGATTGGTCCTTAGTGATAGAGCAGCCTCATGCCAGAGGAAATCTCGAGTCCAGTAAGGCTCTGCTTCAGTAAAGTGCTTGAGTGTGTTCACAGGTCCTTCTAAATAGCTTTTCTGAACCACAGCCTTGGGGGCCTTCAAACTGAGGTTCTGAGCCACTATATTCTCTTAATTAGTGGAGGAGATTGGGCACTCTCTTCTTAGTGCAGGTATGTAGGCATGCAACTTTGCTGTTTTAAAATCTGAAGGATGCTTCCTGATGGGATCGTGCCTGCAAACTCAATTACAGATTTTTTTTGCTAATTATTCAGTTGCGTGGATCCAGTTAAAATAGAGATAAGAGAAAATCAGTCATTTTAGGCAAGAACCAGCCTTTTGCACTGAGCCTTCAGCACCAAAAAAGGCAATGGGGGTGCCTTGCTAAAGGGGTAGGGGAGCTGCTGGGGACTGTTGAACAGTTGCTGGGCTACTTCTCAGAAAATCCTACATATGCCCATAATCAATGAACAATCTCTGTATATCCCATACCTACCATAGAAGTGGGTTTCGAGCCTGAATTTATTTGCCCTGTTAAGAATCAATGTTTGTAAGGCATTTTGATATCTTTGGATGGATGGTGCAATAGAAGGTCTAAATGCTAATATTTTTGGTTTAATCAGGACTTTTTTGAATCCACTGTGTGTACAGGCAGCACAAAATCACCCCCCAGTCACCTTATTCTTCAGGTAAGAATGCAACTCCAGGGAGAGTTGTCCTGGTGTCTTTACTTTTTCTGGTACAAACAATTATAGTAGGTACAATACAATATTACAATACACTGATATGTATGTAATTTCAATATATGAAAGTAGTACAGGCCTGATCTTGCTAACGCTACCAAGCCTAGTGTGACTTTTGTGACTACTAGTCCCAATTGGGAGCGAGTGTTTGCAGGATCAGGCTGCAGTACTGTTTTATAACACACACTGTCTAAAAGGTTGGATTGTGCTTCATTGAAATCAATGGTAAAACACTCATTGAGGTCATTGGGCGGGATCGGGCCATAACTGAGCACTGAGTTTAATTTTAATACTAATTGGCAGTATTTAGAAAATGGGACCAAATTTAAACACCATGTCCCTCATTAGTGGAGGAGTTTTGATGTGGATCCAAACTTCATGGCTTAAGCCTATCTCTGATTAAATTGTTGCTTATCTTGTTTGCTTTGGCTGAATTTGTCTTTCACTAAATATGGAAGTGTGTATAATGCCTTGTTAAACATTTTCATTAGAAAAGCAAAAGCTTGAGCATTCTGAATTGTCCTCTTCTTCATACAACAGGAAATCAACATAGTTATGTGAGCCTATAGCCAAAATAATCATGTGCTGAGGTATAGAGATCTAAACTACCTCATGGACAAATAACTTCAATCTGGAATTCTTCCCAAAAGTGGAATTCCTAATGCTCCAGTAACTGAGGGTGGGCAAAAATCATGTCATGAGATACAAATGTGAACTGCTGGTAAACCCTTTGGTAATGTGATATAATGTAAAATATGGAAGACATTAATGTAAATGCTCTTTAAAAATACTACATCATCATCACAACTGCAGAGTGAATAAACTAAAATAAGACTTGATTGTACAGCTAAAATGTTCTCAAGTTTGGTACACAACAGTGAAAATATTTTCTTAGCCTTGTTCTCTTGTGTATTAAAACATTTTTCAAAGTACTTTAGAATGATCACATTCAAGAAGGATGCTGTGTATGTTGTATATACCAAAATACAGTGTACAAATTCTGCACCGTATCCGAATTCTGGCATGGGATGAGAATCACCAAATACTGAACTGAAATCACATCCACTGATAAGTCAGTGTGAGATAATGTAGCTCATTTAAGGAGAATGTGCCCCCTGAAGTCCTTCTGTGTTAGGATGTGTGACACAGATATCCATTTGTTTCATTGCTCTGTGTAACCAACTCATCAGGGCTGCCATTCTCACTGCTTCTAACACATTTGTATTATGATATATACCCCAAAGGTGGCAGCCAATATATCATTAGAAAATTAATACCTCATTGATCATTAGTATTATTGCATGATCTATGGACAGGTTGTGTACCCAGAGCTATAAATATGTGCTTGAATTACATTTTGAAAATGTTCGGCAAGCAGTGCATAAGCTCTGTCTTTCATAAATGAAGGAAAGAGTATTTAGTTTGTCTGAACTGTCTGGTTGTTGGGTAGAAACCATGAAGGTACATTTACATAAAAGGCAAGGGTTGGTTAGCCAGAATATGGCAGAACACCATTCTCTGGCTCACTATGTTTAAGGGTTAGCATTCCGGGCCCCCTAAAAGTAGAAAATGGGAGTTGGGACACTGTTCTGGGGCCCACCATTTAAAAATAGTAGGCCCCAGGACAAAACGTTCTGGCTCCATTTTCAATTTTTAGGGACTAGAACACTGAGCCCCTAAAAATAGCAAGCCCCCGAATGCTCTTCTGTTGTGTTGGGCAGGGAGTTCTAAAAACTCCCACCAGCTGCCTGGTCTCACTGAGCATGCTCAGAAGCTCTGAGCATGCTCAGTGAGACCAGGCTCTAGGATGAAGCCTCAGCTCGGGCTGGAGCCCCTCCCTATGGTGGCCGAGAGGGGTAGGCATGGGGGGGGCAGGAGCTGGGGTGCGTGAGGGTGGCCTGCAGCAGCATAAGGGAGGCCTGGACCAATATGAGGGGGACCCACCAATTTAGGAGAGTTCCAGGGCCCACCCTATTATACTTTAATCCCTGATAAAAGGGAGAGCCTTCTACCTAGCAAGCAGAGGAGAGAGCCGCTTTTGAGGGTCTGAACCTAAAATGATGATCTGTTGAGTCAACTGATAGCATAAAATATTACTATGCTATAAAAGTTCATTGAGTAACATCTTGTATGAAAGCTGATGTCAAACTGAAGACTAATATTTGTGCATTAATGCTATAGGAAGAAATGTGGGCAGTCACCCATATAAAGTCTGTGGCCTAACATGGAAAAATGTGTTTTTCCTCAGACAGTAGGGAAGGGAGCTATCTTCTCTTCAGAATATTGGTCTTTTCATGGTAGTGTTTCTTATGCTCTACAATCTACTAGTTCTACACAGATAAAGAAGCAGGTGGTGGTAGAACACTGCCAAGGGAACTGATACATTCTTCATCTCTTGATGTCTTCAGATCAAGAGTGAATGCCTTTCTGAAAGATGTTTTAGTTAAACACAAATCATTGAGCTCAATGTAGAAGTAACTGGGTGAAATTCCATAACCAGTTGCATGATCAGGCAGTCTTGATGATCCAGCAAGCCCTTTGGGCCTCAGACTTGAAACATTCTTTGTGAAAGTTGGCTGAAGACTTAAATTAGCTCGTCTGTCAACTTCCATGGGTCTGTCTAAGACCTGTCTTTTAAACCAGGCCTTTATGAAAGGAAGGTTCTCATAGAGCAGGAGATTATAGGGGAAGGGACAGCCAAAGAAAAGTTTTGGTATTAAAAGTTGAATTTTATGATGAGCTTGAAGCCAGTTATAAGTTGACCCTGTTTTAGAAGAAAACTGTTAGGTACACATAGCAATAGTATGGTAACTTCTTAGTATATTTTTTTATCTTGCATATAAAATGTACATATCTTCCCCCCCCCACCCCCAGGAGAAGCAGGGGAAATGGGAATGCTTGTATGCTGCACTGCTGAGGGCTAACGTTTGTGTTATGTCACCGTTCTTGGATTGTATGCTTTTCCTGCTACTTTGAATTTATCTGCCTCCTCAATAAACTGTCACACATGGAGGAAGTCAAGTTGCATTTTTGAAAGCTGTGGCTCATATGGGAGGGTTGTAGATTGTTCACTTTTTGGAGATTATAACCTTTATAAAGAGCAGGCATAGAAATATTTATAAAAGTAGCACAGCCTATTGGTGTGCTTTGTAACCATGGATAAGTCATCACATATGTGCTTGCCAGATAACAAGTATTGCACAGTGCATTGTGTGTGCTTGGCACAGGACCTAGCTGGCGTTGTATCTAGAAAGCAATCTGGAAAATGTAGGAAAACTTGTTGGTAACAACACTAACGATTGAAAAGTTTGCAAACCTCCTACTCAATGTTAACCATTTATTTATAGTTGATAATAGCTTTCTGGAAGATACTTCGCTTATGACCGGATCCACTAATTATGATACATCAGCTCTGCATGAGACAGTACAGTGTGGTATGCAGTCTGTCACTGAGCTATATGAATAGCTGTCTCTTTGTCCTTACTACAACAGAGGTGATCAGGTCTCCAAGGTATAGGTGTTGCTGGGAGAGACTGTTTTCTTAGAGACAGATGCCATTAAAGAGTGACACACAGCATGCTTTATGGCTTGTTTGGATTACAACTATTGCAACATTTAAAGGCTGTGTAGAGTGATCTCATTAATCTGTAGATTGCCTCTACAGAGTCTATTGGAAATTTTTACAAGGACAAGCACACTAGGAAAAGTCATGTCATATTTTGATCTGCTTGCTTTGCAGGGCTGGAGCTGCACAAGACTTGCAGTTTGTGAAAGCTACTAATTTAAAAACCTAGGGAATGTCTCAAACTGCAGGTCTGCTAAATAGTTTATTCTCAGACTGTATGCTTGATGCAATCTTTTCAAGGTCCAGAGAGTCCAGAAAGGGACTGAAGACATCCAGAATCCTCTGGAGTCTTTTATCCTGAGATGTTTATCTCCTCGTTCTATACTCAGCCCACAGCAGATGTTCATCTTCTGTCTGGAATCCAAAGGGAACATCTGCAGAGTTTTAAGACTTTTAGTTCGGGATATAGCTGTGAAGGAAAACATATGATACGGAAGACATTCTGTTGTATTAATTTCAGCGTTGTCTCTCTTCTGGCTGAGGTTTATGAATATGGGTAGCACAGTAACATTCTGATTCTGAGTGAACCAGTGGGATTTCTCTGAGGATTGTTTTTTGGGAAATCTTCATTTAATTGCTCCATGCAAGTGACAACTACTTGAAGCTCCATAAGGAAGTAAATTTTCCTAATCCAGACACTTTCATGGAAGCAACATCCTAATTTTCCCAAGGACAAAATGAGTTATGTTTCAACAGTTTTTGGAGTCCAGGTAGATCACTACAGTTTTAAGTGTTCACTTTGTAATGTAGACCAGCCTTGGTTTTAAGTCCGCAGGCATTGTGTTATTTGTGTCAACCCTATCTGTGCTCCAGCAACTGTCTCCTAATGATCCATACTTACCATTTTGGTCATCATTGTAAATGCTGCTGCTCAGAGTTACTGGGGCTGAAAGACCCCCTTCCCTTTAAAGCCCTCTGAATTTTTGAAATCCCTTTTCCTGATTTTTCTTCCTCTTCTCCCCCCCCCCCCGCTTGGCAAATGCACCTAGCAGCTCTTCATTGTTGAGTTCAGACCTCCTGCTGCTGGGAGCAGTTGGGAAATACTGGATCTCCTGGGTCAGTGGGGAGAAGAGGCTGTGCAGGTACAGCTCTGAATCAGCTACAGAAGCATCAGCCTCTCCGAGCAGATTGTTCAAGAGCTGCAGGGAAAAAAGGACAGGATTAGTTGGAGTGCTGCTCGTGAAAGCTGAGGAGCTGCAGTAGGCGTACCAGAAGGCCGTGGAGGCCAGCAAATGATCCACTGCTGTGCTGTAGATCTGTGACTTTTACAAAGAGCGGCATGCCCTGCTCCATGGAGACCTCACACTCCATCTAGCCCCACAGCACTGTGGATACCTCTGAGGGACCCAAGTCACATGCCCTGTCATGAACAGTGGGGGGGAGTATGGGGAATCCAGTGGTGCAATGAATCAGGGCCTGTTTTTGATTTCAGAGTCCAGCCACTTGAGCAGGGGGATGAACCTGAGGTGAGGCTGTAGATAAATGTTTAGTGAGTGAAATGGCAGCCCCAATATAGTAGGACAGCTCTTTTGACTTTTCATTAGTTTACTTATGCTAGAAGAGGTAGTGGTTTAACCAGAAGTAGAATTGCTATCTGCTTTTCATTATTCCCTGGAACTATGCAGAGGGGACCCATGTGAAGTGCTTTGATGCGTGTAGGGATGTTTCCCCCATCCCCTCTTCTGCAGCAGTCACTCCCCCACACCACTTAGCAATAACATCAGCAGGCAGCCTTGTACTGCACAGGTGAGAAGCCTGTGGGTGTGGGTGGCTTCAGTGTACTAACAGCAGCTGTGCTTTCTCTGCCTGTTACCCTCACTCCTGAGATAGCAGCTAACATTACCATGTGTGGAGGGTGGTGCTGGGATTCAGTCCTATGGTCCTACAGAGCAATTTCTTCCTTATTTCCCCAATGAGTTGTATCTCCCTGGCGGGTGTCCTAACAAGTGATCCCAAGCCTAAATGAGAATGTAGCACTTAAAATGGTAGGAGTGAGTTCAGCATCTTGCCTGGCTTTCTATGGTGAATATGGTGACAGTCTGGGTTTCACCTTTGCAGCTTTCAAGGTCTCCTTTTCCACACCTGAGGAATGTGAGCTGATTAGGACTTGGAACGGCACGTTTAGTGAAATCTGGCATGTAAGTGCTGCATTGGACCATGAGCACAAGGCCTAGAGAATTAACTTCATATATTATAGTTCTGAGGGAGGAAAAAAAAAAAAGCCAGGAAAAAAGGCTCAAGGGTACCAGAGTGACACCGAGGGAGGTGCACCAGGGCATAATAAGGCTTTTCAGATGGCAGACTGTGCTGCATCACCATGTTCAACAGTCCCTGACTAATTTTCCTCTGCAGCCATTGAGAACACAATGTGTTCTCTACCCCCCATGACTCTTCTTAACATTTGACCTGGCATCAGGGGTCACTGTATTACCCCTACCACCATACCCTGGGCGATGTCAAAGAGAATCACAGATCCACATACACAAACTGGGGCTTTCACAGGTTGCTGTATGGGTAGCTGAAAGGGATGTGAGTATTCTTTCCCCTTTGTAAGTCCTGGTCTTTTAAATTTATTTTTGTTAAAGGCATTTGTTTCAAAATTGCATTTTTTTTTTGCACTAATTTTATTACAGAAGAAAATTAAGTTTGGCACATAATTCATCTTTGTTAGTTCACAGTAGGTGCTGCTGCATGTTCAGCATTCTGAAAACAACCAATTACCTGTTACTGCACAATGTTACAACTCATAGAATCACTTACGAACAATTAATAAACGTATTGACAAAGCTATCCCCCATGCCCAGCAATCACCCCATGCGTCCCACCAGGCTGCTAAGGAGCAGGGACTGGTACAGCACTTTACAATAGCACAAAATACTTTGCTCACTGTTAAAATGATCTTTCAAAGCCTCCCTGAGCTGTCTAGTGTTGCCTTGAGCTCTTCTAATAGTTCTTGTGTTGGTTGTTGAATTTGAACAGGCAGCCTCTCCATCTCTGCCCTCTACCCTGCTGGAAACTTTCCTCCGGATGCTTCACAGATGCTATACAGAGCACAGCAGGTAGCTACTAGCGTTGGAATATTTTTCTCATAGAGGTCCAACCTTGCGAGTAAGCAGTGCAAGCAACCCTTCAGATGACCAAAAGCACATCAGTTGTTGTTGTGCACCTTTTGAGCAGGTACTTTAATCATTCCTTGGTGCTGTTTAGGCTGGCCAGTGTACAGCCAGGGGAGCAATGGGTAGGCTAGGTACTCTCAGATCATTACTAGCATTTCAACATTCCCAGTGGTAATCAGCCAATTAGGAAATAAAGTCTCTGCTTATAGCTCTCTGAACAATCCTGTTTTCATGCACTTTCCTTGACCAGTGCATATTAATGTCAGTGGAGTGTCCCTGGTCATCTAACAAGGCTTGCATAACCATAGATGTACTCAGTGGCAAGACGATGGTGCCAAAATGCAGAGATCTTGCCATCTGTCACTCCACTGCTGTTCAGGAGCCCCATTGCTGGACATATATCCACTAGAGCCTGCACATTGCTGAGAGTCACAGTCATGAGTAGTATGAGTAAATTAATGGCCCTGCACACTTGAAGCACAGTTGTGGACTTCCCAATTCCAAACTGGTTCCCCTTCTGACCACTCTAGCATTGCAAACTTCCACAGTGCAATTACCATTTGCTGCTTTGGTGTCAGTGGAGCAGCTCTCATTTTGGTGTCCCTGCACTGGAAGCTTGAGTGAGCTGAATGCACAGATTCAGGGACATTGGCTTTGCGTATTTGAAAGTTCTGCAGCCACTGCTAGCCATCCCGAATCTGGTGGGATCACGTTGTACTGCAGTCAGTGCTTGTTTCTCGGACTCAGAAGTCACATTCCATCATCTGGGCTTGTTATGAATGCCACTAACAACCTTGAATTCATTCTCTCTGTGTCTGGCAGCAATCAATTCGCCAAGGGATCATCATGTTTCCCACTCACTCTTTGCACCTTTGTGCTGTGTGCGTCCAATGCTCATCATGATCATAGTACAGAGCTGTGCAAGCTTCACACGCTTCTATTAAGATGGTGAGAAGAGCTGTGTGCACATGTGGGATTTTGAAAAAAGGCATGGATATCACATGAGATGGAAACAGTTGCAGTTTGGGAAGTTGACCCCCATGCTCCTGGTCACATCTGCATGATTTATTTCAGCCCCATCATGCATTGCCAAAATTCCTCAAGGACTGTGGTAGATGATGGTGAGTTGCACAGTGGGATATTTACTTGTTGTCCACCATGCTCTGCATTTTTACACGCTTTCTTGGTGAGCATGATTATTGCTGTGTGCTGACACAAGGAGCCAAGTGTACATGCACCCAAGCAATGTATTAAATGTGGCAGCTATATGCTGACATAACTTGTCAACAAAAGTCTGTAGCATAGACATAGCCTTATGCTCCTATAAACTTTCTGTGTGCTACCTGTAGTTGGGTAGAACTAAAAAATTAGTGTTCAAATATCTAGAGGGGTAGAGCCCTGAGTACAGTTGCCCTCAGCTTTTTAATAACTAAATGCAGCCATAAAATCATTTCTAAGTTGATTTATTGCTGCACAAATTAGGTGCAAACCCTGGGCATAAATGAAAACTGGTGTTGGGAAGTTAGATTACATACACATCTTCCACTGATAACTACAGACACTAATCAGTAAAACCAATCATCACTATGTAGGGAATCAATCCTGTTTATTTCCATTATCCTGCTCTCTTTCTGCCATGAGAAGGTGACTTTCCTATTTGCTTTAAGACTCTGCAGTGCTGTGAAGGGCTTACAACTCACCCCCTTCCTTGGGGTTTGAATTATTTAATTAACAAATAAGACAACATGAGGTTCAGCCCAAATATTCTCCTGCAGTCTGGGTGCTCCCAGAGTTTCTAGTTCAGTCCTCATGCAAGGTCTTTTCTACTTTCAGATCATTTGCTGTCTGTCAGGATAGCATAGCTGGGAAGCTTGCTTCTCCTTTTCATGTTCTCCAGCATTGAGGACCCTCTTTTCAAGCTTTTTAGTGGTGGTGAATGCACTTTTAGCACCCGTCTCAGGGAAGATCATTAATCCCTTCCACTCTTGTTTCACTATAGGATTTATACGCTCCATTGCACTGTCCCTCTTCCTTAATAGAAAACTTTTCAATAGACGGGCACTCAGTACAGGAAGATGGCATGGACTCAAGATATGCCCCCAGAAATTTTATTGCCACCCACATGAATGCAGAACCAGTGTTGATGTAGTAAGAGTTATTTTGCTGTGTGGCTGCTTTCACTCAAGCTAGGCTAACTCAGAGAAGTAACTAGAATCTAGATAATTCAGGGTAACTTTGAAGTGAAGTTGTAGCTTTACAGAATGCAGCCTGCATTCCTAGTTGCTTTGGTTTGTTCCTCTGGTCTGTGCATAACCACAACCTTGCCCTTCCCTTTATTGAAGGCTATCACTGTATAGTCCAGCCTCAGGCAATTGTGAATAATTTATATTGCCTCAGTATTCCTTTATTAGGTTAGAGATAAATTCCATTGTAATAATGAAAATGGCAAAAATCATAAAAATTGCTATGGTGGCAACACTCTAGTTCTTGCCTCAGCTAGAATGTTTCTTAGACTGATTAAAGACTAATTGTCTGATTCAGCTTTCATTGAGAGTCAATGCAGAGACTCCCCTTGAAGGAAAATGAGTGGAATTGGGCACTAACAGTAACTAGCAGGTCTTATTTACCTTCAGCTGCTAAAACTTTCAGTACTATTCACTGTAAAAATTTAAAAACAAAACTGCATGAAATGTAAGCTGACTTTTGTTTCCTCTCTAAAAATTGTTTGCATGGCTCAGACTTTATGAAAAGTGCCAATTATGGTAAGTGGTTGTGGTCTTTCCCCCTATCCACAGGATTATAAATAGGCTTAAACAACTAAAATATTTCTATAACCAAATAAATATGATATGCACTGTGATGGCTATTTGCTTCAGGTCCCTTAAATCACAGCTGCCTCTATTTTTATGAGGCCTGGGGAAAAGTCAAAGGTGGTGTTCTTTGCTTTCTTGTGTAAATATGTTACAGTCCATTTCATCTAGTCTGGCTCTTTTCACAGCTGGCTATAGAGGCAGATCTATAGCCTTTATTGTGGTTTAAATCACTTAACATCATGCTTTGTTTTGCTTTCTGAAATGGGAAGAACATTGGCCCATAATATATAATATAAAGTAGTGTTCATTGTTTGGCTGGACACCTAATCATTGTCACTTTTCCTTTTAATAACTTGCATGTGTAAAGGAAAAACGTTTTCTTTCAAATGCCTGTTTTTTTTTTTTTTTTTTGAAAAAAGTATGTCATTTAATAACAGGTAAATGAAATAATTCCATGATTGTTTTTGTATCAATATATTTTTCTTAGTTGCATAAGCTCTTTTTACTTGGTGGATGGTAGGTACAGTATTGTGAGAAGTCGAAGGATGACAAACTGTTCATTTCACAGAGTAAACCACTTTGGCTTTCTTGCGGTATTCATGCTGTTGTTGCATGATTCACTGTATATATTATATACTGCAGGGGTGACCAAACTTAGGAAACTCAAGAGACACACAAGTTGATTATTAAACCTTCGTGAGCCACCCTGAGGCATATAGCCATATACTTTTACCTACTCCAAAATTACTAAGTTTAAAATTCATTGCACACTTTAATTTTATCATAAAAAGAGGACAAATATTGATTCTACTAATGTCAGATCTAATAATTACTTAAGGTTACCATGAAAACTAGGCCTACAGCAAAAATGCTGCCACTTCTCTCCATGGTGCTCTTCTGTGAGCTGCACCTTTTTCTTTCAGGAGCCACGTGTGGCTTGTGAGCTGTAGTTTGGCCATGCTTGTTATACAATATCACTCAGTGGAATCTAGGAGACCTGAACAATCACTTTGTAAGATCACACCATAGAGACTCATAAAATAACAGTAGAGAATGATCTTGACAATATTTTCCATTATTGATGCAAGCTTCGGTATGGTCAGCAATTCATCTCCATATTTTTAGTTGAAATGTGGTTTCCAGTGTACTGAAATCTTCCATGGGGAAAATTTAAATCTTGCAAAAAGTTTCTCATTTCCTGTTGGGAAAATCAAAATGAAATATTTTGGTTTAGGACAGAGCAGTGTGAATTGAAACATTTTGGTTTGCTGAATTACATTAAACGTGTTTTTTGTTCCAAATCCTTTTGATGCTAAGCAGTATCTGCATGAGCTGCCACATACATCAGGCGAGTTGTAGTTCAGATGACTTATTCCTTCATTCTTCCCAATGGTTGAACTCCCTAATTTGACTAAATCTGCTATGTATTGCAATCTCCTTGGTTTCTGAACCATTGTGATGCATTATAGGAGTTCTGCTATATGACTACAGTGCTGTCAGGCTGTCCTATCCAAGCTGATGGCAGTCTGTTAAGAAGCAGGGAAGAGACCTCAAATAGCTTCTGAGTTCTATACTTGCATTTCACCAACCCACTATCAAGTTTAAACTCCTCAAGTTCTGTAATAGTCTTCATATGGAGTTAGACAGTCCCCTTGAGTACTCCAGTTTCTCTTGACACTAGGTAAGCTTACCTTTGTGGTTAATGGTCCTCTGCTCCAAAAATCACAGCAGTAGTCAGGTTCCAAAGGGGCAGCCGTGTTAGTCTAATCCAGCAAAAAAAAAAAAAAAAAAAAGGCAAGGAGTGCTGTGATTTATTTATCACATGAGCTTTTGTGTGAGAAAATCCTACTTTGTCAGATGCTTTGAAGATGGGGGAACTTACAGAATGGGATGAAAATAAATGCAAGGGAGTGTGAAATGTGGGATCAAGTCATACAGTAATAGCAAATCAGAGCAGTTGCACATGCACTGATGTGATTTATACCATCATGTGCCAGAAATGCCCCCACCCCTTATACATTGGACAAACAGGACAGTCCCTGCACAAAAGAATAAATGGCCACAGCTGACATCAGAAATCACAACGTTCAAAAACCAGTTGCTGAGCATTTCCATCTTTCTAATCACTCTATGGATGACTTGTTAATGACTGTGCTCAAGAAAATCAGTGGGACATCAAGACTTCAAGGAGAAACAGCTAAATTAGAATTGACATGCAGGTTAGATTGTATGAAAGCAGGATTGAATTGTTTATATGGCTTCTTTTTCCATCACAACAACAGGTGATTTGACTTTACCCTCCTTTTATGTGCTGTTTCCCAGTCTTTGAATCTTAACAACGGCTCTGATTTGCTGTGACCTTATGTCGTGATCCCATGTTTTACACTCCCTTGCATTTATTTTCATCACATTCTGTAAATTCCCCCATCTTCAAAGTATCTGACAAAGTGGGATTTTCTCTCATGAAAGCTCATGCAATAAATAAATCTGTTAGTCTTTTCTTTTTTTTCTTAAGCAGTAGTCAGATTACTTATAGTCCCAAATGGCCAGTAACTTACTGTGGGTCAGTTATACCTTAGATTTCACACAAAAGCCAACCCTTATAGCCAATCCTTAATAAACTATCTAAAGATTTTAGTAACTAGGAAAAATAAATGTTTACAAGGGTAAGGCATGTAAGCATAAATTCCAATTGTACGTTTCAAAAGTAAAGAAGACTTTTTATAATAAGCAACCTCTACATCTTCCTTAGGGCAAAGCCAAGCAATGAAAAACTTTTGTCTATGCTTAGTAATTCTTTCCCCCTCAGGATTCAAGTGGCATAAAAGATATAGTTCCATCTTGCTAAACCTTTTTTTCCCCCCATTTCCCTTTCTGCTTCCAATTGCAGATTCAGCTTTTGGAGAAGAATTCACTTACAGGTCTCATTGTCTTGACCAAGCAGGGGTTGAGGGCAGAGTAATCTACTAAGACTTTCATTCTCTGATGTTCCACAATAGTTTGGCTGGTGTTGAGGGACCACCTTTGTTGGACATGAGATAAATGTTTCAAACGTGCTAATACTTCTCTCTCTCGTGATTTGTAATTAAAGAACAAACACCTAAAGATTACTGTGATACGCTTGGCGGAGTGTGGTCAGGCACATCAGGCAGAATGTGTTCTTATCAGTGTTGTTTTGTGTCTGGCACTGGTAACAGTTTGGTTGCATGTGTGAATGTGTGCGTGAGTCTCTGAAGGCATGCTCCCTCAGGATTACCCCTGGCTCAGATCTCTAGTGGGAACTCCATTAGCCCAGTGATATAGAGCCTGGCTTGGATCTTAAGCAGGGACTGAGTTAGCCTGATAATCCTAAAGTGAGGTGTTCCTTTGGTTAACACTTTGAAGTTACCTTTGGCTCAAATCTCTAGTGAGAACTCAGCTCAGTGATTTGGAGCCTAGGCATACCCTGTGTGCAAGAGGTAATCTGAGGCAATGCTCATGATTGAGGAAACCAACACGACCACGGATCTTTGTAGAAACAAAGGTGCTAGGCCAGGCTTTATTGGAACGTAGCACTATGGCAAACAATCCATATCAACAGATTTGTTGGCAGCACTGGTACTCAATGCAATGGAACAGTTCAACTGACAGCAGGACTCGCTGTCACCCTCTCAGCTGCACAAAGTTTGGGCTCTGGGGCTCCTATACCCTACTCAGACCTACTGACTCAGCCCCTTTTGGGATCCAAATTTACCTTGATTGGTCTACATACTCTTTTCTTGATGCCACCCATCGATTTGATAGGTCCACGCATCATTGGACATCTCTATCCGTCAAGGTGTCATACTTTGACTGAAACTGTACTTGTATAATATTTCCCTATCTCTTTGGCATTATTCATTGGCATTAGACTGCCTCAGTACCTTTCAGGTACTTTTCCATTTTTCATACTTTATTACAATTTCAGCTTGTTTCTTGCCAATTCTAATAAAGTTGAACTTCGTAATTTTTCATGTCCATACCTTCAGTTCAGGCTCACTGTACATTCCATTCAGGCCCATTGTTGGATTACTTCGTTAGGCCTTGAGCCAACACCTAGACACTTCTACTCATTTTTCCTATTTTAACCTTTTGCTTTCTCCTACAATTACCTTACAACATGGATAGAGCTATCTGAGGGACTGTTGTTTCTCCTTGAAGTTTGAAGGTGACTGTGCCATCACTGATTCATTTCATTTCTGTGGCTGATCAGGCCAATCTGAACGTTGAACTGTTTGTGGGATGGAATGCACTGCACAAGAAATGCCACTATGGGTTATTTGATTAACAGGAGGCATGCTGCTGAAATGGGATTGATGCTGTTGGTGCTCCTGCTTTGCCTCAGAGCTCTGTTCTGTGGCTCTTTCAGGGCCAGCCCAAGGTTTTCTGGCGTCCTAGGTGCCTGTGATTTTGGCACCCCCCCAAGGGGGTGTGGAGGCCCCCCTTGCATTGGGGTGGGTGCGGGCTGTCCCTGCACTTCTGCCCCCCCCATGCTGAGCTGCTCTCCTGCCTCACTTCTGGGTTGGTTCTTCCTGCCCCCAGGGTGGCCCAGTGCAGAGACTGGCTGGGCGCTCCTGTCCCCCTGCCGTCAGCTGCATGCCAAAAGTAGCGGGCAGGGGGTGGGGGACAGCATGGCTGGAGGTGGTGAGCAGTGGGGCCCCACGATGCCCTGCTCTCGGAAGGACAGAGTAGGGCCCACGGAACTGTGGGGCCAAGGGTGATCCCCCCCCCCCCAAAGGACAGCCCTCTTTCTGGGGACCGTCCTGGGTGCCCCCTATTGTTTGGCACCCTCCGTGACCACTTAGGTTGCTTCTATGGTAGGACCAGCCCTTTCTACTATGGATAAGACTGCCAGCTAGAATGATAGTGAATGAGATCTTCCCAAAATGTTTTTATGGTGAGCTAAAGCTAAAGGGAGAGGACTCTTGGGAGCCTTTGGAACATTTCCTTTGGCCTCCCTGAGAGTGCTTTTCCCTTGTCACAAGTTCTATGAAAAATTGTGATATTTTGACTTTTGATTCCAGTTCAGGATAAAAATAAACGTCTAAATATCAGAACTTCCCACAAGAATGGAAAATCTGATTTTTTTTTTTTTTGATCATCTCTATTCACAATGTGATATGACATTCTATCTCTGTTGCTGTATTCTCTTTGATCTTCCTTCCTCTACACTGTCTCTGGTCTGTCTTTCTTACCTTCTCCACTTTCAGGTCCTTGAAGGGAGTAGAAGTTTCTACTAGCAATATTCCATTTATTTGGATTTCCTTCTTGTATGTCAAGTTCGTGTGGAAACATTCTTGATAATTTTCAGTTCCACAACACCTGCAGCAAGGTCTTTGGAGCTTGGAGCAGATCGATTTAACTGGTGTTAAATCTGACTAACTCCATTGTTCACTAATGAAAATTTTTTCTCACTTTTTATGTGATATTCCTCAAACTGTGGTAAATGCTTTCCAAAACAGGTGAAAATGAAGTCTTTGCTGTGAAGAAGACACTCTCTAATTTTGACATGAGACAGAGACACTAAGGGGAAAGAGGAAAGGAGGTACAAAGCATAATTAAATCACCTAAGAAGGCACAGATATCTTGAAGTTTCTGTAGTGTATTCTTTCAAGCCAGTTTTTCTTCTCCTTGATTTTCATAGACTTCGGGGTAGAAGGGAATTTTCAGGAAGGGATTTGAAGGACAAATCGCTTGATATAGGTGTCCAGGGAAATTGTTCCAACCCGAAGAGAATCACAGAAGGGCATGAAGACATCTGTCAGAGGAAACCTATATGGTACTAAGGCTCCATTTACAGATTTCAAAAGATGAGAGAATATGAGAGGAGACTTTATGAAAGGAGACTAATTTAGTGAAGCAGGCAATGACTGCAGGATGCATCAACTTGATGGCAAGGATAATGAGGTTAAATTTGATTCACAGCACAATGAGGAGCCTATGAAGTGACTCAAAGAAGAACTAGACTGCTGTAGCCATAACTTACACTGGAGGAGGGTTAGGCAGTGTCAAAAAGACCAAGAAAAGTTGACTCCCGTAGTCTAAGAAAAATGATAAAGGGAAGTACTACAGCCTGTGTTGTGCAAGAGATCAGAATAGACAATCACACTGGCTTTTCTTGGCTTAAAATCTACAGTCCATGATGAATCTAGTTGTTAAGCCACCAAGAAAGGCGTGGATTTTAGAAATGTTTTGTAGGTAGAAATGATCATAACTGGTCATGGCCTGCGTGTGGGAGTAGGAGGAGGAGTCAAAGAGGATTCCTAGGTTATGGACCTAGGTGACATGAATGAAGATGTCATTACTGACTGCAACAGAAAAAGGAAATACATTTTTTTTTAAATTCAGTTTTGGCTATGTGGAGTCTGAGGTGACAACTTGCAATTCAACATGAGATAGGGAAAGCTGGATGTCCAAAAAAGTAAGATTGCCCTAAGAAGTGCTGCCCTTTTATGAAAGGGGAGGAAAAAAATAAATTGAAAAACATAACTCAAGCTGTGAGATATTTCACAGAATTCCTGGAAAGGAGCCCGATTTGAGATGCCTTGGGTGTTGCAAAGCAGAGTCATATTTTATCCAAACACCAAAACTGCAGGTGTGTACAGGGGAGGAGAGAAAATTAAAGCTTTTGGTTTTTGGCCCTTCTCTAGCTGTTTTTCAGTATCTGAGCCTAAAAATGCAGCTTGTGCCCTTCCCCTCCAATGGTGCAAGTTCATTCTTGAATTTTGATTTTTCATTTTCTTGCCTATAGGGTAGGTGGATCTGCTGCACTAAGGGAAGATGAGTAAACATGATCTGAAACTTAACGGATGGTAAACTTAGTGATTGTAATTGAATACTTAGACTTCAATTCTAATTATTAAACCATGTACCAGTCAACTAATCTTCAGTGACCACACCAGCTCCATCACCTGCAATGGGAATTGAATGGGAATGTAGAAGAATACTGTATAGAGCCATTCATATTCAACCTGAAGTTACTTTTAGAGAGCTTGTGTGTCTTCTCATTGTTCTATCACCAGCTTGTTTCTGCTGAGACCTCAGCATACCCCAAGTGTTCCCAACCTTTTTGGCTTGAAGGCCACAAATATAATTTTTACAACTCTGAAGTGTCACCAGTCTATCTGTTCATAAAAAATGCATTGATGTCTACATCATTAAGGACTACCGATCACTACTCCTGATGTTACTGTGCTCATTTTTGCATTTGATATTTTACACCCACAAATTACTCACAATCTGTCACCCACAGACAAAGCACTAGTGACTGTCATTACACACTGAAGCAAATGGCTGGGTAGCTAAGTCATGGTGGGTGACTTGCTAAGTGCAGACCAGTTAGGACGACATTGATTTTTAGAGTCCTGCCTTTGGATCCTGGCTGCCCTGCCAGCAGTCCCTGCCCCCAACCCCTACTGCAGCCAGCTGGAAGGAGTGCAGGAAGGAGGCTGCCCCTGGCTGCATCAGGGAAGCCATACCCTTTCTGTAGACTTGTGCCCTGCACCTCGATACCTGTCCCCCTGACTGCAGAAGGGGGCCAGGGGGCCAGGGGAGCAGTGCTCTCCTCCATCTGGTTCCAGCAGGCACCCAGCATCTATGGACCAAAGTGAAATACTTTGTTTCCCTGTTCTTTGCAGACCATATCAAAATGTTTACTTAGTATTTTAAAGTTCAGAATTAAGCATCTGAATTGCAGCACATCATGTACACAGTGTACAGGTGTATTTTGTTTACAGCTCAAAGGAAAAGAGACAGCAGCAAAAGAGTAATGACATGCTCCCCATGTGCATCTGTGGCATTAGATGAGTCAATTCATCATGACCAATGAGTCTACCATTGGAGAGGCTGAGAGGGGACCTGTTGTCTGTGTGTCTCTATTGTTTGATTTTTGTTTTGTTTAAGTTACCTTTTAGTGAGGCCTAATGTGTGACTGAAATGCTGTTTATTGCAATTGCTGGGGAACAATCCATCTTCATGAGTGACACAAGGCTAGCCTTATTCTGGGATCCTTTTGGCATTAATTTTCACCTGAGAGTGATTCCAAGGCCTACACTCACTGTTTTAAAAACAAACAGAATGATGGTTGGCTATTTCTTTGTGAGAACCACATACTGTATAGTAGGGAAAGAATTTTTATTGTGATCATAATTGGACAGTGCGGAAATGTTTATTCTTTACCAACTAATTCCCAGGCATTCCTTCATCCTAGTAAGTTTGGGGTCAACCCCTTTCCAGTACACATTCTAATGGATTGTTTTTCAAGGGCATCAGTGAATGCGCTGAGCACTTAAACATCCATGCAAAGTTCCTGCATGTGTATTGCTATAATTGTGATGAATCATCATACCCATTGTTAAAGTTTTACCACAAGAATTTAGGCCAAACAGGAGTGGAAGAAGTCTATTTAGAGATTAGAAAAACAACACCCTGGATGTGTTACGCATGTAGGCACTTTGCCTCAGCTATGCACCTCATTTAATTTTAATAAGGCCCTACTGGCCTAGTACATTTTAAATGCTAAATGATGGTGACAGTACAACAGTCTATAAAAATATGCAAGGCCATATTCACTGTGAGTCTGTGCTGGCATAAGGCTTCTGCGCTAGAAAGTCTGTTGAAGCAATAATTCACAACTAATGGTTTCCCACAGGCTCTGTTTTATAATGGGAAAAGTTACTTAAATGATAAGAATTGTTCAAAACCTGGGTTGGCACTGACTGGGAAGGAGTCCAGGCAGGCATAACTCCTTTCGTTCAGAGCATCCCCATGCCATTCTGCTAGTGGGACCCTTTGGAAACCCAACCTATAAATTAAACCCCTACCTATTCTTGCAGAAACCCAGTTGCCCTTCCTCACTGCATTCCTGAGCCAGCCCTAGGTAACTGTCCACTGTTAATTCATGAATATGCTTAAAATTGCATAGTCCACAAGAGTTGATTTATGTAATCCACTGGGGTATTTTTAATGGAGATGAAACCCGTATGTGAGCTCTTACCTGTGGGTTATTTTCTTGAACCCCACAAGAAGACATTGCCTTTTGATCCCTTAATAAATACTAATGCAAGAATTCTCCTAAGATGGCAAGCACCTATTACTGATCTGAAAATACTGAATTCTGTAGTCTATATTTTTTGCTCTGTTGTATCAGTTAAGAGACTCAGAAAACACAGAAAGGTGCTAAGAATAAAAAAAATTCATCTGAATCTGAGAATTACCACACTTCAGTCACCTCTAATGATTCTGTGATGCTGAAACACAAACCATCCCACCTCTTTGTCAACCCAAATTTCAAACTTTTCTCCTTGCTTGTCATGTTTTCCCTTGCTCCTCCCTGACCCTCTACCTTATACAAGTCTATGATGACCAGAATTCCCTTATTCTGGATTAATTGCCCTACTTTCCCCAAGACTGAAGCCATACACGTGTTCATTATCAGTCGCTTGGGTTACTGGACTTATGTCTGTTCAGCTGCATCCTAACTATGCTCTCGGCTTGTACAAAATTCAGTAACATAATTATTCACTTGATACAGGATAATGGATCACATCACTCACTTCTGTATTGAAAGAGCTTTACAGGTTTCTGGTGAAAGAGTGGATCAATTGGAAAATCCTTCAGCTTGTCTGGCTGTGCCCAGTTTTATCTTCATGACCTTAGAACATCTCTCACTTTACTATTAACACTGTAACCCTTTGTCCCATTCATATCTCCACTTACATTACACACAAAGACAATACTGTTAAAACATTACTGAAGTTCAAAAAAGTGTAGTATATTTGATGTACCTTTGTACAGGTTTTCATACTTTAATAAAGTGGTGCTGTTTTTTACTTCTATAGTTTTATTGCTTGCTGGCTTTCAAAGCTCATTATTAATATTAATTAAGCATCACTACTATATACTGTAACCCTGTGAGGAAGGTGGCATGAACCCCATTTTACAGACTCTGAGACTAATGCATAAATGGGATAAGTGATTTCCCCAAAGTCAGATGGTAAGTTTATGGTCATAAATAGAAGCCTATGCTCTGATGTCTAGTCTTTTTCAGAGATGTTTGTCTTCAGATGATGACTTTTTCAGATCAGGCACTTTGATACTTGTTTAAGCTTCACCTTCTGTGCCCCAGTGTTTGAAGCTAAACAACTGCTTTGATTTGTTGTAACAGTCTGATGTATCCTATGACTTACTCTTCTCTGTATTTATTTTCCTCCCATTCTGTAAGTTCTCCGTCTTCAAAGTTTCTGATGAAGTGGGATTTTTTTTCCCATGAAAGCTCATGCAATAAATACATTTGTTAGTCTGTAAAAGTGCTACAGTATTCCTGGCTTGTTTTGCTGAATGAGGCTAACATGACTACCCTTTTGGAACCTCCTGTACAGTTACAGAATGTACAACAATGTGCATCTTCCATAAAAGATTACTATTAGTGACATATCACTTTAAAATTATGCCTAAATGAGTGATTGGCTCTTTAATAGAACTTTTCGTTAAAAATCAAACCCCTTAACAACCATTAACAAATTAATTTTCTCAGTGAAGCTGTGACATAGAAAAGCATCATTGTATACTGAAGACAGGCAAACTGTGATAGAGGGAGAAAGTGCAACTTTCTCAAGGTTACAGTCAGGAACTGCCATAGTTGGAAAAGGAAACCCATTCTACTGTCTCATCTCCTCCCAGCCCACGTTCTCTCTGAAGAGCACTAAAGCAGACATTAAACATGATGCAGATTAATGTTTAGACAGCACTATTAAGGCTAGTAGTGAATATGGATACATAATTAAATGGAAAATGTGTACGTGGCAAAAGTAGGTCATTAGGAGATTGCAGATTATGAATACTAGCTACTTACATAGCATTGTCAGCATTTATGGTGCTGTACAGTAAATAAAAGGGGCCAAACAACTAGCAGGTCTTTGCACTGAGGAGTTTACCATAATGGACACAGACCTGTTAGTTACTGGCCCTGATCCTGTAAATATTTCTGCAGTGAAGCAGTCGGCATATGTGCTCAGGCTCTTGCAATGTCCCTTGTAGTCACTCAGCATTTTGCAGGCACAGTGTGAACAATGAGATACAGAAGAAACACTGCATAACATATGTAAAATGTGCAAAGCCAAACGCTGTCAAACACCATCTGTAATTTCAGTCTAGCGGTTTCTAGTTTATTACGGCCAAACTTTTTCGAAAAGACTGTTTGTAGCTTTGGACTCCTAGTTAGTCTGAGAGAATGACTCTACTTGGACTCGGACACTAATGCAAAATTCCTAGCTATGCTATTTGCCCAATACTGTCTTCCTGTTATTATTTTTATTGCAGAAGGCCCAAGTGAACTCTTGATGAGGCAATGGCTGTCACCTGTCCATGTTCACATTCAACAAGGAAGGCCTTTGTTTTCCCTCAGCTTCACACTGCTGAGAGATGAACTTTTGCTCACCTGTTTTTCAAGAGTCCCGCTCTTGGAGGGCCATTAGAGCTAGCTGTGATTTGGTGCTTGGAAATTTAACCTTTAAAACTAGAGTTTTCTGGGTGAAGCAGCTGATTCTTCAGTCTACCTCTAGTGGCCTGGCAGAGTTTTTTGCATTGGTAATACTGGAATAGGGAGTGTTGTGACCACCAGAGGGACCTTGCTAACCTGCAATAGCAGTTAGCTCTTTACAGGTAAGGTTGAAATTTTGGATAGCATAAGCTTTATTTGTTTTCTAGATTGTTTGGTTAGGTATCTATTATTACTGCTATTGTTGAAAACACCAGTTCATGCTCCGCTCTCTGAAATATTTTTATTTTTAGGTGACATTTGAAAAAGATGCACAAGGTTGTCCCCCCCGCCCCCCCAAGTTTGCTTCTAACTGTTTTAGTGCACAGAGGCAGGCATGGTGTCTGACTCAGAGTCTCACGTTGTAAATTGTACAGGTATTAGGCAGTGGGTATTATTAAGCCCTTTTGCAAGTAAGCAAATTGTGACTGAGAGAAGTTAAGTGACTTGGCCAAGGGGTCACATGATCCTGCAGTTGGTGTTGTGCAGATCTGTTGATGCAAAGATGCATTGCAATCAGTGTCGATCTACATGGACTCACTGATCTGTCCAGCTAATCTGTAGGATTTGGGCTGATGTTTTTGGCAGAGGGAGAAGAAAAGGATACTTGACTTCAGTTCTCTGACCTGACCACCAGGCCAAAATCTGCTCTCAGTTACACTGGAATAAAATTTGACTCACTCAGTTTAAATGAATACAGATAGCTGGATTGATAATTGTGTAAATAATAGCAGATTTTGGTTCCAAGTGTGCTAATGGAAATTTACCCTTTCTCATTAGGTTAATACTAGACATTAATCTTTTGAAAGACCTTACTAAAAGTACTTTCCTTTCTTTCTCTTGCCTTATGGTGCTATTACGTTGTGTAATCATGAATTAAAGATCATTTCAGACTTCATTGTACTCAGATTTAAATGTATAGTAAGTTATATTTTACTTGTCTGTCTCTGTGGAAGAAAAGCTTTAATTACATCTCAATTTAATTATGTCCCATGCACACACTGTACCTAAAAGTGTATGATGATATAACATTTTGAACTTATCATGCGTACCTGTCTTATGGTGGGGGTTGGTGACTATATCTGCTAATGTCTGAATAACACTTTAAGCACCATTATTAAAAGAATATGTGGAACAAAATTTTTAATAAATACATTGTACTAATAATTGCAAGGTAATTATAGTTAAAAAGTTTAATGACAGAAGAATAGTGCATGAAGGGAGAATTTATGTCCTGCTCCTGAAAAATGAACCCCTTGTGCCCCTGTAGTTTCCACTGACATGAATGGGGCTCTGTTCTGGGATCGGACTACAGGTACCAGCTATTTCATGGTTTGCAAAAATCAAACTTTATCCATGAGACAATGGAAATTAATGCTGTTGCGTGTCACGGTACGTGATGATCTACTAGGTTAGTGAGAACCAGTCTTTGGGAGCTGTCATGAATTGCATTAAACTATTGGAGATTCCATTGCTATATATTGTAATCCTTGCAGTCACTTCCCAGGAGGGCTTTCTTATAGGCTGTGAATTCCCAATACATTCAATGGAATCTGAGTAAAGAAAATATTTAGCTTTATGACAGGCCCTAAGGCTCTCAGTCCATTGATATCCATGGTTTATTTGCTTGGTGCAATCCTTGTTACCCACCTACACGAAGCAGAAACCTTAGCAGCTTCAGTATAATAGGAAAATAAAGTTATGCAATCTGCAGCATTCATACTGAGTTCCCCTAGCATATTAGTTATTTACCTCCCCTCTCTCCCATGTGAGCAAGATTGCATGAGTAGTATGATTTATTTTAAAATTGCTACATAAAGATGACACAACTTAACTACAGGTTCTGGAGAAAACTGGCACATAACTTTTTTGAATGCATGCTTTAAAGTTGTTACTGCATGACACATGAATCATGTTCTGCCTAGTTATGCCATCTCATCATGCTGGTGTAAGTATGTAGCAAGTGAAAATGACATATTTGTCATGGTGTTTCCAAGTAGTCTTTTGAAGCTGAAAACACCACCTCAGGGTAGCAAGAACTGATTCACAAAAAGAGTGATGTTTATCTGATGTAACTAGATGATTTTAGACAAGGTGGAGTCCACCCTTGATTTCTAGTTTTTATGTTGCGTGGATGGGCTTCCTAATTAATTTCATTCTCCTGTAATCTTCAGTTCCCTCTGCTTACTTCCTAATCCTTCATTGTCTGCTCTGAAACTTTGCTTCCTCATTTATGTAAATTCCTACCCTCTTCATTTGTTAGTTCAGCAAAGCAAAGCAGTCAGTAAGTTATTTTCTTCCATATTGGTTGACACCCGTCTGTTTAGCCTGATGCAGTTATTTTAGCAAAGCATAACTGAAGCGATGTAAATGATATACCCAGTAGGATGGGAAACCATGAATGGTATTCATCAAGGCCTTCATGGATGCATGGAGACTGACTTGCCTTATCTGGCAACACAGAAGGTACTTTCAATTGCTGTTCCCCAGGTTAAGCCAGGAGTTACTATGCAACCGTAGAAGGATTAATGTAGCTGATACTAGGGACAAAAAGGTATGTTTATAGACATAACTGTTGAAGTGATTGCTTAATTTACAGATTTCCCAATCCTTTTATTTATTAATCTGTAGCCAAATTCCCATTGATTTCACTGGTGCACCATCATACCTTAAAAGTAGCTGTTGACTTCTGGAATGTACTTTTAGGCCCTGTTTCTACAGGATGCAGATCTGAGGGTGTGAACCACATGGAGCATGTGTCCTGACCTTTGACTTCTCATGCAGATTACCATTGACTCTACAGGAATAATCAACATACCAGAGAGCATGTGAGGTTGCAGCCAATCGCAATACAGACCCCATATTTAAGGCTGCTTTTCCACCTTTTGATCTGATTAGAGGAAGAGGAAAAGCAACGTCAGTACAAATTTATGTACGTGATATTTGATGAAAGAAATTGCAAACTGATATTAATAAGTCTAAGGGCATTATGCTCCAGTGAACTCACAAGGTGAATTTAATGCAGATTTAATGTGCTTTTATGCCTGAGCTAAATTTTCTCAGGGCATGAATTTGGCCTTAAACTGAGAGAATACTCATTCATTTTTTTTTTTTAAAAGGTTTTGTCTCTGTGCATGAGTGTTAGTGTTGGGTGGCCTACTCATAAAGAATCATATGTCACTGCAAATATCAAAAGAACAGGAAGGATGTGATAGAAAATGGTGCAACTTGTTAAAGAATGTCTGTCAGCTGGGAGCTTTGGTATTGCAGTAGGATGACCAGATAACAAATGCAAAAAATAAAGATGGAGGAGATGGTGGTAGGTGCCTATACATATATTAAAAAAAAGGGGGGGGGCCTGAAAATTGGGACTGTCCCTATAAAATTGGGACATCTAGTCATCCTGTATTTCAGTAATGTACTCTATGCTGCAGCCCTCTATTTAAATACATTGCTCCTTGAGAACAGATCCAGGAAAGTGACACTTGTGAGGGTGATATTTGAACTCTCAATGGAATTGACCGACATGGAAACGTATTTCTCAGAGCACTGTTCTTTTGAGGGGTCTAGTGCTTCTAGAAGGGCACAACATTAAATACTAGACAAAGTGGCATTTTTGGGGAATGCTTCTCAGCAAACACATGAATGGGGCTCAGCTCCAGTGTCTAGGGAAGGCTAGTGTTTCTCTTTGACTGCCCCACCCTTTTTGAGCATATTCAAGGGGCTGTAACTATAAATTGTGAATCATGTCTGAATCCAATATAATCTCTTCTCTGCACATTATTGCCTGCAAACTCTTGTGCTTCCCTTTATTGAGTGTCTGTCCAATGATAGGTATTACTGTTGTCTTGAGGTTAGATCGCTGTTTGTAGCCACAGCCCTGAGGGAGTGGGGGGTGCAAAGTCAAACTTCTGTAAGGGACCTGAAGAAGGGATTGAACCTCCATAAAACACAAACCTTCCCCAACTTCTTAGTATGTAGGGATAATGTATGTTACACTGTCCCTTACGATGCTTCTCCAGTGTACTCAGCCAGCATCTTGGGCCAGTGTGGAAGGGGAAATTTGATTCTGCTGCATCCTACTTTCCTCTGCCTACTTCTGGAGGGGTTTTTGTTTGGGGGAAGTAGTCTTTACATTCCCCGGAGCCCCTTTCTATTCTATGGGAGCATAGTATGGGAATCTTCCTTTTTCTGTTTCTCACCCTGCAACCTGAACCGTGGTCAGGGACACTCTGGTCATTGAATTCCCTGCCTTTATAGCACTTATCATGCTGTTGGTATTGGAGGTAGTTGAACTCTTTTAACAACATTTTTTGTTTGGTTGAAATCAAAATACGTTGCAGAAATATCTGTTTGGATGAAAATGTTTTTGGGGGAGTTTCAGAGAGACTATTTCATCCACCCACACTAACAGATTAGATCGGAGACTTGCACTTAGCTCTCCCACAGTTCACATAAGTTAGTCTAGTTCAGTAAAACGAACAAGGAGTCCTGTGGTACTTAGACTCAGAGCTGTAACTAAGGTGGGTGCATGGGGCTTTGCCTGGGGCATGCCAGAGCGGCTCGGTAGAGTTGCTCTATTAAGAGGCGTGTTTTGAGGCACTGGCCTAAAGCGCAACTAATTGCAGGGGGCACGTTCCAGTCGGAACACGCCTTGGGTGCTCAGACAGAGCATTATGGCTCTGTAAAGACTAACAAATTTATTTATTGCATGAGCTTCTGTAGGAGGAAAATCCCACTCCGCCAGATGCTTTGAAGGTGGGGGAATGTACTTAATTATCAAGCTAGTGTCTATTTTGTCAGGGCTGTCCCGAGGCAGGAGCGAGGCCCAGGGTGAAGCGGCTGGTCAGGGCCTCTCCTGCTTCTCCCTGCTTCTGGGCTGGCCCAGAGGCTGGGTTCTGTGGTCCTGTTCCACCTCCAGGGGCTGGATGGGCCGGCCTGAGAGTTGGGCTCTACACTCCTGCTCTGCCCTTTGCCCTTGGCTTGCTGGCAGAGATAGTGGGGCAGGGGAGCAGGCAGTGCGGGGCCAGCAGTGCAGACCCCATGCTGTGGCTGCCCTGCTAGAGGCAGGGCAGCACGGGGCCCATGGAACTGTGCAGGGCCCCGGACAGTCACTCTGCTCTCCTCACCCCATTGCAGCCCTGGGATGGCCCTGTGGTTTGTGTGTGTGTGTCTTTGTCTATTTCCTTCCAACATCAGGCAGTGAAGAATTCTCATTAGGAATGAGGGAATTATTCTTTGTTCATTATTGTCATTTGCTTTTGAAAGATTGATTTTCTTTGATTAAAGGTCCATATTTCTTGTTTCCTCTCTGATTTCTGGAGTTGTGCTTGTCCTTCTTATTGTGTTCAAGGCTATTAATGGGCTTAATTGTTAGTGTTTCATATTGTTACATTTTGTCAGTGCAAAGGCTCTTCTTGTGTAACAGTTACCAGAAAACCAGCGAGCACAGGACTTTCTGACTGTGCCTTGAGTCTCCTGTAAGGCTTGTAAATACACCAGACCCTTCCAGGAAAGTTTGCTCTTACTGTGCCTTTTGGAAATTTTAGCCATGCCTTAAATTTAGTTCATTTTAAAGGCAGATATTGGAAGTAAATAAAATTTGATAATCTAGTAACAAATAAAAGGTTACTTAGGACTCCATGGCTGTCATTCATGACACATGCACACCAGAGCTGGTTTAAAAGAAAAAAAAAAATCCCAGTTGCAGTCGGAATAGAATTCTGGTCTGTCTTCTAAAGCGCGAGCTTTTACCCCTTGAGAGAAAGGCAGGGTTGAACTGGGCTGCTGGTAACCCACCATTAACTATCTTCCCTGCAGGCTTCTTCACCCAGCCATGCACTTCATATTTAGCTGGCGAAAGGTTAGTTTTCCTCAAGTAGAAGATTACAGTGTAACTGTAAAGCTAGTGTGGATGCCACAAGAAGCTATGCAGCTCTTTTATTCATACCACTCGTCAGACAACTCATTGAAGACCTTGGGGAATTTCATCATGCTCTCCAACAGGAAAATGGACTGGACAAGAGCCTCAGTTCTCTGTTCTTCCATCCTTGCCTTTGATGTAGGAGCACAAGACAGGGCAAATGTTGCATGAAGCCAGCTGTTTCGGTGTCTGTCCAATGATCTTGCTTAGCCTTTGACAGTCATAAGCGAGGTGACTGTCAGGATTGCTCTAAATTGTGTCCTGGAGGCAAAAGTGGTTTATGTTGAGGTGGTGAATGGGAACTTAGAGAGGTCTGAGGTCAAATAGCTTAGTCACCAATATCCTGTTGACCTTTGTCAAACTACTTAATCTGTCCTGTGGGTCAGCTCCCTTTTGGTTTATGAAAACAAAACAAAACAAAAAAAGACTTGCTCTTCACAGACGGGCTGTGAGAGTAAAATACGTCGGTAATAGATATTTCACCTTCCTGTCTAGCATAGGACACAGCTCACTAGCTGGTGGATTCTCTGTACTTTAAACCGTGATTGAGGACTTAAATAACTCAGTCATAGGTTAGAGTTGTATTATGAGGCTGGGTGGGTGAGATTCTGCGGCCTGCATTGTGCTTGAGGTCAAACTAGATGATCATATTGATGCCTTCTGCCATTAGAGTCTCATGCTGTGTCTACACTAGGGGCTTAAGTCAATTTAAGAAGGCTTAAGTCAACTTAAGCAACTCCCTGGGCACAGTTGGAGTTCATTAAGATAACTTAAGCACATGCTTTAATGTTTGTCAACTTTATTAAGTTGATTTAACACAATGTGCCCATTGAAGATGATCTAATGAAAAGCTGACTTAGGAACTATGTTACTCCCTGGAATATAAAGAGCTTTCTTTCTTTCTCTCTAATGTTAGTCCTCCTCCTTTTCAGATGGTGTCCTTGAAATGTTGTTTTTCACCATAAGTAGAAGTATTGTCATATTCTCTCTGAGAACCATTCACCTTTAAATGTAGAAAACAGTCTTCATTGTACTCGCATTAGAAAACAATCTCCTTTTCTTTTTTTTCCTTTAGCCTTACTGGTACATGGATGATAAGTGAATTCTTTAACAGCTACAATTTCACAGGAGCTTTCCTGGACTGCAGAACTCTGTGTTTCTCAGAAGCCATGCATTCAATCAGCTGCAGGTTTGAAATGTCTCGGAGCTTTTAAACTTGTTAATGTTTCTATATGAAATCTAAATATTGGTTTTTACTGTGTGAATTCTTACTTTTTTTAACATCATCCCATATTTTACATGCTGCTGTGAGTCTGTAACACTCTGTATTACAGAAGTAAAAAATCACACTACTCAATTAAATATGGGATGGATTTACTAATTTAAATAAGACTGCAAAATCCATTTATTATACACACAGACTTAAGCTCTTAAGAAACCAAGCATAAAAAAAAAATAAAAAAGAGCAAATGTTAACAATACTAATGTACAGTCAAACTTTAGTTTTTTATTATAGGCTTGTATTCTGTAAGGAGTCCTGTGGCATTTTTAAAGGCTGAATAATCTACCGCGTGAGCTTTCATGGAAGAATGAAAGCTCATGAGATAAATAAATGTATTAGTCTTTAAAAGTGCCACAAGACTTGTCTGATTTTTCTGAACAAGACTAAAACAACTGCCCCTTTGAAACTTGTATTTTGTAGTATCTTGCATACTAGGCACTGGAGTATTTCACACCAAAATTCAAACTGGTAAGTTTTGTTGGCCTGCAAATATGTGCTGCACAGTCACACAAGTGACTCACAAAAGAACTTAAAAACGGATAGACATTAAGCAGCTAATCATAGCACCTTTTGAAATCTTCAAAAAACAAATAGTCTTTGAAAACAAGAACTGTAAAGCTACATCCCTTTCGGAAAATTTATTCCCAGACCAGGTTTTTTTTTTCCTTTTTGCCTTCCAGATTAATTACGGCTTTTAACAGAAAATTATTAATTACATCATCTCATCCATATAATAGAGTTCACTGTAGTTATGTAGGAGTCAATGGTATTCAAACGACGTCTTCTGATGAAGTAATCTGGCTGCTTCTGGGGCCTTTTTCAGCTGCTATGGGTGTGCTTCAAATGTAAATTACTGCCAAATGGATTCTTTCTAAATTCCAGCCAATTAAAATACATTTAAAGTGCAGCTGGTGGAAAGCGAAAGACCTACAATTGTACAAGAAACTTTAGGGCAATGAGACAAAATCCTGAAGTTTGGCTAACAAGATTATTAAATAATGCATTTTTGTAGAAGGGGGGAAACCAAACAAAGAGCACCCCCGAAGCTCCAGTCAGAAGCAAAGATGACACTTTTAGCACTACCTTAAAAGAGACAAAGCAGGGAGTGTGTTTGTTAGGGTGTCAGTTTTCTACTCATGGCTCTTTAAACCATGTAAGTTTGGCAGCTTGCCCTATGTGGTGCTGCATACAAATATTGACAGAACACAGTGGTATTTGTTAAACCCGTTCTTGGGAGCGAATGATTAAAACTCTGAAGGAAGATCTGAGAGCCTCAGACATTATTTTCCTCAATAGCTTTATAACATTTACAGAATGACAGAGAAAATACTGAGTTTGGTAAAATGAAAACATTGACCTTCCATTTCTGCTTTGCCTTGTAGGTAAGGACAGATTTTTGTTTGTTTTAAATCTTATTACAAAAAAAGAGCTTACATTTAGCACACTGAAAGGTACTGTTAGCTCTTTTGATTTTATCCTGTGATTTGGGAGGAAGCTGTGAGACTGTCTGTGTAAATAGACAGAAGATGTTACCCAGTAAACTATGTCCTATCAGCGTTAATGTTACCTTTTGTCAATACTGTTCCACTATCTGATAGGTGTTTGAATCTTTACAGACATCTTTAATACACATTTGTAGTTTAATGTCTGGTACTTTCCTGACCAGTTCACAGCTGCATTCTGTGTAGTTGAGTCAATTAGGGGGATTTTAGAATTTGCCTCATGTGCTGAACTTGTGAAAAGTTCTCTATCTAATTCATTAGCATTCTAGTTTTCATATGCAAGCCAAGGACAGCTAAAAAAATGTCATCTGCTTTTTTTTGCAACTTTAAGTAGATTTTTTTCTGAGAATTTCTTTTTGGATAATTTAAAAGAAACAACTGAAGTTGCATTAATGAAACTTGTATATTACACTATTTAAAATAGTCCATTGTAAAATAATTTTATAATGATTTCATTTATTATGTTCTGATATATTGTAAGTATGAATGTCTGCAGAGATTTGAAAACAGTATCTGTTTATACTCATCATTTCAGCTCAACGTTTTAAATAGTATAAAACTCCAGACTGATAATCCCTATTTCAACACATTATGGCCAGTCCTTTTTGGCTTCACTCTTGTTAATTGTGAGCAAAGAATCTTACACATTTCATGGTATGGGGGTCATATTTCAGCAATAGGGATTCAATTATATGTGCCTTGTTAATCATTATGTGCAAGTAGCACTGAGCATATGCCAGACTGAGACTTTAAGAAATGCTTTATGTACCAACTGCCAAAACAAATGTATGCTGGTTAGTTTATGGAATGATTGATATTTTAGAGATCTTTTACAACAAACTTCAACATATGAGGTCAGCTATCCTGTGAAAATAACTGCTTCAGTAAAAACAAAACAAAGTAAATTCAAGAATAGATAAAAATTCCTTACATTAAGGACTTGGTTTTGTAAACTTTACTCACAGAACACAACCCATTTAACTAAATGGAACTATTTGTTTGGCTAGGTACAACACATAGACTTAAAGACAAAACTAATAAGGTGAGGTGACATGGGAGATCTGGAAGATGGTATTGGAATACATTTTGGAAATTTTTGAATGAATTTTTGTTTTACTGTCTTTAATTGCTTAGGATTCTCTTTTTACCAGGAATGGGGATAATGTTTAGAGCAGAAAAGCTATTGTCACAGTAAAATTTCTAAACAAAACTGGCAAAGTTTTGCTGCGGTTTTTTTTTTTTTTTTGGTTTTTTTTTTTTCCCCCTGAAATAAAGGTGTGAAAATCTGTGTGGTGAATGTCAAAGATGGCAAAATTCTACTTTGTATTAAAGGCTTGCTCTATGAAAGTTTGATTCTCTTAGAAACTCAGAATTAAAACATAGTATAACTATTGAATTGTATATTATAGATGGATCTCTAGAAAAATCTTTGGATGTGAATTTCACTTAAAGTATGGCTAAGATATATAGTCTCCATTAAAAAGATACATTATGTGCATAGATATCCTTAATTCTGCACCAGTACTAACCTATAATAGATACTTTAATGTAGCCAATGTTTTCCTTGTAAATTGAGCATTTTAGTTTTAAGAGTATTTCTTGACTTCATCAGCCATGAGGAGGCATCCCCTGACCATCCTCTTTACTGTTGAAGTTTTGATAGCTGCTTCAGATCCTCCCAATTTATAAAATTGTTCTGTTAGGGATTTTTGAGCCGGGCACTGTGGTGAATGGCAGCTTTGTAGATGTTACTGAATCATTGAAACTTAGGAACTCACTCAGGGTTTCCTCTAAAAATCAGGGGAGTTGAGGTGGTTCATCTATAAGCCTACAAGACAGCAGATTGGGTGACTACCTATCTCAGTGGTTCTCAACCTTTTGTGGGTTGTGACACACTCGGTGATGTGTTATGACTCTACGCGGCACACCAGCCCACTCCCCCAGGCCAAATCCTGCCATCTCCCCATCTCTCCATGGCACACTTATTGCTGTGTGGAGACAGAGTAACATGTCCTGACACAACGGTTGAGAACCATTGACATATCCTATGATATTTCTTCTAATAATGACCTCATTGTGGTAGACAATGCTGATTGGCCAAGCCATAACTTCAGTTAGTCATAGAATCATAGGGTTGGGAGGGGTCTCATGAGGTCATCTAGTTTGACCCCCTGCTAAAATCAGGACCACTTCCACTAAATCATCCCAGCCAGGGTTTTGTCTAACTGGGCCTTAAATCTTTCCAAGGATGGGGATTCCACCATCTACCTAGCAGAGCCATAACTATGGTGGGGACAGTGGGGCTTTGCCCCGGGTGTGCCAGAGCGGCTTAATAGAACTGCTCTATTAAAGGGCGGGTTTTGTTGTGCTCGCTCTGTGTGCTGCTAATGGCAAGGGGCGCGTTCTAATCGGAATGCACTCCGGGCAGAAAAACTGAGTATTACGGCTCTGCTCCCTTGGTAGCCCATTCCAGTGCTTCACGGCCCTTCTGAGTTTACTTCCACCTCATGTATAATTAGAAACAAACCCTTCTTAAACATTATCCAAGAGATGAGCCAAGAACTCCAAAGCTTAAAATGGAGGTTGTGGTAGAAGTTATAAAGGCAAAGCACTCTTCATTTCAGATTCGGGGAACCAGTGAGGTCATGGCCTGTTATGAAAATATAAAACATCTGATGTGCAGTTCTACTTCAAAAAATGGCTATACGAAATGTCACCTCCTTTCTCTAGACTCATTCCCTTTATGGTATTCAGTCAGAACTTCTGACTCCGTTAACATAAATAAGTCTTTACCGTTTTTGACATAGTTTATCACTGAGGAGCTGGCACAACTGTGTGAGATAATTCATTATGTGTGAACAGGAGTATGGTTTTAAATTTCCATGCATGCCAAAATTTGCTCTCGTTTACTCCTCATCAGTTCTACTGAGGAGAGGGGATAGTACAGCTGTGAATGGCAGCATAATTGGACAGATCTATAGAATCATTACTACTGGTAGGTCTGTGGAACAAGTAAAGACCCACATTTGCTTTTCATACCTGGGTGATTTTGCAGTGCTAGAAGTTAGAAAAAATATATTTATTTTTAAATGGGGCAAATTGTGTATGGAATCACAGTGAGATACAAACAGCTTATCAAGAGTAGAAAATTTTGCTGTTTTAACTATACAGGTGTTCTGGCACACAGTGTGATAGCCTGGAATTTCAGTGCTTTTGGTAGCAGTAAGTAAAACTGATACATGAGTGGGCATATCAATTAAATTAATTTGAAAGGCTTTGGCAATCAGTGTATATAATTGTGGTTAGTGCATGGTACTAGTAGTATTTTTATGGAATTACTCTCCTTACACATATGCCCTGCTCTTGACCATAGTTATTTTCTTATTCAACACCAAAGAGCTTGTCTCTTTTCTGTGGTGGGAACTACTAAATTGGGACAGAGAACCATTTTCAAAATTACTGCTTCTGTGGCAACCTACATGAATGTTTGTGTCTGTCAGTTTATCCCAAGGGAATTCGTGCTAGATCTAACAACTGGCCACATTATTGTGAGCTTTGTTTCCATAGGGCAAAGCCTGTAGGCCCAGTTTCATATAAGTTGTGGTTGTAGCTGTACGGCCCCAGAAAAGAACTGGTACCCCCCACCCCATGTTTTCAATGGGGAATTGGCTACTAGCCTTACTGGATTGCTTTTTCTCTATTCTCTCATCCATGCCAGCTCAGCGAAGCTGGCCAGAGTGTTAAGGGGGAAGGTGCAAGTCAAAGATTGACCAGTTTGTTGTCCAGTACCTTCCCACCTGCCATCTGTGCCATCGCTGCCTTCCCCTCCCACCCCATATCTGTAACTGAGGTATGGGGACACAATGCAGGGGAATGTGTATGTGAAGTCTTTAATGTTTTTTTGCCCCTGTAAGAAGCATAAGGAACAGCAACTGTTAATCTTCCACTGCATCGATGTTTGGAGTGGCAGGTGTGATTTCCAGCTCAAGTAGGCATATCTGAGCAAGGGTGCTAGGATAGTAATGTAGACACAATAGCTTGGGTAGTGGCAAGGCAACATGGACTCACTATTTTGAGTGCGCACCCACAGAGGCTGTGCTGCTATGGTTACCCACCAGTACTTAGGCTGTTAGCTTGATGAGTGTTATGTCTACTAAACTAGGAACAACACCCTGCTATCATGTATAGATGTAGCTTTGGTTAAAACAGACTAGCTTTTAAGAGTTACTCACTTGTTAGTGTTGTGGTGAAATGCACCAGTACTATTCAATCTCTTCTGTCTTCTACTAACTTTATCATTTGCATATAAGAAACTATGAACAATGTATTTAAATAAGACTGGAATCTAGTTTTTTAATGTATTTTTACCTCAAAGATATTTTTAAGTCCAATGCCTAGAATTTCATGATTTAAAAAAAAAACAAAAAACTTACAACAATATTATTTAGTATTTGTAATCATACCTGATGTTACAATCTAACATATATAGCTATATATTATACAGTATATACAGATGTATGTAAAATATGTATTTTGATAAGTTCTGCTGGGGCAGCCATTTTAGTGTCGTTCAGCAAAACAAGCAAGGAGTCCTGTGGCACTTAAAGACTAACAAATTTATTTATTGCCTGAGCTTTCATGGGAGAAAATCCCAGTTCATCAGACACTTTGAAGATGGAGAACATCTTCAACCCATCTAAGTGGGGTTTTTCTCCCACGAAAGTTCATGCGATAAATAAATTTCTTTAAAAATTTGTCTTTAAAAATGCCACAGGCCTCCTTGCATGCATTTTAATGTGCTTATTTTTTTCATATTGCAAGCAATGTGCATAAAGTTTCACTAAAGTGTCACTATTAATTCTAAAAATTGTGTGGGTATTTTATTAACTGTAGCTCTGAACCATAGAATTATGAGGGTAGAAAGCAGCAAATTGCTTTGCTTCCTACTTGGCCTCTTGGGAAAGCATGAGAAAGAGCAGAATCTGAGTAATTTTTGAACTAAGTGTCTGTAAATGGATTCTTTGTTTATTAAAAGGAGACAGAGGGGAAAAATCTGAATGCTAGATCTGACAAATGTCATGGCTTTTGAGTAAACAAGGACTGTGCATGGCTCTCATGTACTAGAAAAGAATCTTGGTAGCAGTATGCACTATTACAACTATCCACTTAGATTTCTTCGGTACTTTATTCAGCTTATCCTAGAAAATAGCAAACTGAGGGTTTAATTTCCTTGAAGCCTTGTTCTTTGAGATACCATCTCCATCAGCTGATGGGTATTTGTTAATGACAGGCAACCCTTTCCTCTGTCACATGAGTTTCATATTGGTTGCACTCTGATTGTAGAAACATTTTCTTTACTGGTAAAACTCAGAGCTACTGAGAGAGATGCTAGATGATCAGCATTAGAACAGTCTGTTGAATGTGATGTTCAATTTGCGATTTGTACAAAACAGCTTCTGTATGCTCATGGGCAGATTTTGGAGCTTGCCATGGGGAATGCAGCTCCACAGCTGACTCCACCTCCAGCCACACCCCTTCACCACCCTTGTCTGGATCTTGCTGCTGGTGGTTGCCCTGAGTCCCTGGCCAGGTTCGGCTTTCGCTTCTGCCGCTGCCAGTGGCCCCAGGTCCCCGTCTGGGATTGGACCCTGCCGCTGGCTGTGGCCCTGGGCTGGATCCCACGAGCCCGGGGTCCCGCCTGGCATTGCCTCAAGCTTCGGCAGTGAGTGGAGGAGGCAAAGACCAGCCAATCAGGGGAGGGAATGCCTCCCCATGCCTTTTATAAACTTTGCCTCTGAATCATGTAGGAAAAAATGTGAACCTCCCACAATACATGTCATTTTCCTACTTCAATTTAGAGCTCACCAAACTCACTCACTTTGAGCAGTGCTTAGTCTTCAAATAGACACAACGCAGATCTTCTGGTGGCGTAAATTGTCATAGCTCCATTAAAATCAGTTACTGAACTTCAGTGGAATTGGACAATTTTCATCATCTGAGGGGCTGACCCATTGACTTTAATGAGACTAATTAAGGAATAAGGTATTACTTACTGAATATTAGGGTTTCTGACTATGACCATAATGAAGGTTACTCTTATTTTTTTATATTATAGTAGCACCAAGAGGTGTCAACCAAACTTGGCACTGTTCACTAGGCCCCTTTGCTGACACACGAAAGCACATTCTGATATTCTCCCTCTTTTAAAACCTCACTCCTCAAGTAGTTCTGTTTGTTCCAATAGCATCATGCACCTGGTGGAATGGAATTGAAATCTCATCCACTGTTATAGATCGTTCCTGTTGCAAAGAACTTACAATTGAAATGGACTAGAATGGCAAAGAGTGGTAGAAAAAATGAACATGTTTGCAATTAACAAAATGATGAACAGAAATGCCAACAAGTGACTTGTCCCAGGTTTCACAGGGAAGCGGTGGCAGAGCCAGATACCAAACCCAAATCTTCTGAACTTGAGTCCATTCTCTTAGTAACTACAAAATGATCCTTCCTTTGGTTGTGAATGCTCTTACCTGTCACCTTGATGGAAAAAATTAGTTGTTATCCAGGATCTTAAAAAAATTTTACATGATCTTGTCTTCTGACAGTTGGGCAGACGTTTTTCCTGTTAGAAAATTCAGGGACATTGCTCTGTAAAAATATTTCATCTTCAATTTACAAAAGAAGAACTTCAACAAGGGAATGCTAATTGCTTTCTGGTAACATCTGTGTGTCTCTGATTAAACCAATCAAGATAAAAATGATGGAACATAGAATATTTACAGAAGTATGAGTAACCAGGACCAATAATGTGCCCTGGCAAACATGTCTTCAAAGAAAACATGTTCATGTAGTTTGACATTTGCCACAGTACAAACAGCCTATATAACTTGTTTTGCACCACTGAGTTTGTATTTATGCCCTGTGATAAATGATTGATTAATGTAGTAATGCGTTCTCATCGGAGAAAATCCCGGTTCATCAGATGTTTGAGGATGGGAAACTTACAGAATGGGAGAAAATAAATACAAGGGAGTGTAAGTCATAGGATCAGGTCAGACAGATACAGCAAATCTAAGCAGTTCGGATTCAAACAGTGGAGTATAGCAATTAGCATGGAGGTGCGGGGGGTTGAGAGACGGAGGAGGGAAAGTAAACTTATCTGTTACAATGGGAAAAAAATCCAAGGTCTCTATTCAGCCCCAAAGTCCCAGTGTCAAATCTACATATGAATTCCAATTCTGCTCTTACGCTTTGATGCTGTGATTTCTTATTCATTTGCCTGACTACAGCTATTAATAGGTCATTAATGTAGTGGTCAGGAAGACTGAAGTGTGTGTCCTGGGTGGAAGCTCAAGGGCTAAAGCTAAGTACAACTGTCTGTAGGTTTAAAGTATAAGGCGGTTTTTATGTGCCTATCACTAAGTTGTACTGTAGTATGCAGAGCATGGGTCTCCTATGCAGAGTGCTTCAGGCTCAGGTTGATCATGAAGTGGAAATTATTGAAAAACCTCTGTGGAAATCTTCAAGGGCATCCTTTCCATGGGTCCAGATGATGGCATAAGTAGCATAATGTAGCAGAAGTAGAGGGTGGGTACCTGGGAGCAAGACTGGAAGAATCTGTGGGACATTATAGACTAACAGATTTCTTTGAGCATAAGTTTTCATGGGCTTCAACCCACTATGTCAGATGCATTTTGTGGACTGAAGCCCACAAAAACTTATGCTTGAAGAAATTCATTAAATAAGGTGCCACAGGACTCTCTCTGCTTTTGCTATACACTAACATGGTCATTGTTCTCAGTCAGCTATAATAAAACAGCTTTTATTTGCTGTAACTGTTTGGCTGATCCTATGACTTAACGCCCCTTGCATTTATTTTGCTCCCATTTCCCATCTTCAAGTGTCTGACAAAGTGAGATTTTTCTCCTATGAAAGCTCATGAGATAAATAAATTTGTTAGTCTTTAAAAGTGTCATCAGACTCCTGGTTTGTTTTACTTCACATTCTGAAAACCGCTTCATGAGACACTCTCACAGTTGATTCTCATTTTCCAATATCCTAACACATTTTATTTAAAAAAAAACAACAAACTTTTGTTGGCTACCAAGGCTTCTTGCACCATTGTCTGACTACCTTCTGAGAAATGCTGCAACAGAACACTCTATTTTGACTCTTCTCCCCATGCTGCTTTATGTGTAGTGTTGGGTGAGGCCTAGATAGTTTGGGTGCCCTGCTTTGGAGAGACAACAGTTCAATAATTATTCAGAAAAAGAATGTTTGAGATTTTTTAGACTCTTTCTTTCTATATATTTTAAATATAGCTGCCAGTTATGCAACTTGCCAAACAATAAACAACGGGAAAGTTTGTCTCCAGACTGGAAAAAAAAACAAAAAACTAACCAGTGTAGAAAAAAGCTGGAATTATTTCAACAAAATAAATTGTGTTTTTCTCAGATGTCATGAAAATTGATGTCACTTTTAATTCCTTTGCAAAAACTGCTACAGTTTGCCTTCAGTCAATGCAGTTATTTTCCTCCCTGACCAATCTATAAAAAGACATTGTGTACAAACTTCTATGTTCTGTGCCAGAAATGCATTCCCGGAATATAATGGAGGCATTTTTGTTTTTGGTTTTTTTTTTTTTTTGTTTAGAAATTTAGATAATACTTTTTCCATTAACTTTAATAACATTTATTTCCTACTATGAATGATTAGACTGAGTTCTTTTGGTAAGCCAGACTGGAATCCCCTAGCAGTAAGCACAGCTATATATGAATAGCATGAAGTTTAATGTCTATGAATTCTAAGGCCTCTGCCTGTAAAGTAAGGTAGGCTTTTAAAGGGCAGAAAAAGACCCTTTTCTAGGTTCGTATGTCAACCCAACCTTTACATGTTCACAAGTATGTGTTATTCAGACTGTCTTGATTGCAGTGGCGTGACCATAAGCTCTTCTTTGCTGATGATATCAACTTCCGTGGTACCTAGGGGAGTGTCTGCTTCCATGGAGCTTGCAACCAAGATTCTAAAAACTCTTTTCAGATGACACAAAGCAAAAAGCCTCATCTCGCTGAGATGACTGTCAACAATCAGTGGTGTCCATAGTAAGTGTTCAGGTTTACCTGATAAAATAAAAAAATTAGAAATGTTGGCATGGGAGTGACCATTCTGAGTCAGATGGACTCTCCTCTTCCACAGCCTTTCAACATTTGGGATAAACATGCTCATTTTTGGCTTGTGTGTGTCTGCTCTGCTAATTGCCATTGAGAGACCTATTTGTACTCAGCTAGTCCTAGTTTGTTTAACTTACTGATAGGGTGGTGACTTGGTGAGCAATCTGCTGCTCTCTGTCTTTCGCCATACCCGTGTGCCATAGAGGGCTCCACAGGCAGATCAGTCAGAACACAAGATATCTCCTAAACTGACACTCTCAGCAAAAAATGCACATGTGTCTTTGCTCAGTTGGCGTTTCTTTTTCTTTCCCCACTTTTGATTTATTTTGTTCTCCTTTGGTGTCTTACCTTTACTCCATGCTTATGGGTTGAACTCTTGTGGACAGCAAATAAAAACATGCTTAAGGTGACCATCACAGTTCAAGGTTCATAGTTTATTTTTAAATATCATTGCTACCATATAATGTAGATATAGAGCATTGTGTTAAAATCAATGGGAGTAAAGGGGGGTTGGTGGAGGAAGAGATTGATTTTTTCAGTTGCTCTGAAAATCAAACTACTTCTATTTTATTCTCTTTTATTGTGTAAGTATGGATTTAGTAGCCTGACATTTTTCCACTGTAATTATGCAGCTACAACTTCCATTCAAGCCAACTGGAGAATGATAGTGTTCAGCCAGGCTTAGAAACTGGCCACTGAAGCCCAGTTTTAAATATCTAGCTTTGGAAGTCTTGGTGTTTGATAGCATAGAAGGAGAGCAGAAATAAACTCTAGGTAGGTACAATATGACTGATGGAAATCTATATCTAGAAATGGAGATGACCACATGTGAGGTTGAAGAAAAACAGGGAGTTTAATGCATTCAGATCAGGGGAGATTGGGGGGGGGATACTGAATGTCTTGTTACATGAGACTACTAACAAGGATTTTTAATTAATATGAATATTTGGGAGTAGTAACATATGAATGGAAAACGGCTAATATCATACCTATGTTTAAGATATACCTTTATTTTTCAAGTGGGAAAGTTATAGACTAGTCTGACCTCAGTAATAAACAAGGTTTTGCAGCAAATTGTGAAGAAAAGAGTAGTTCAGTTCGTAATGGTAAGGGTGATGCAATACAACATGGATTAATAAAAGTAGATTATGCCATGCTAGCCTGATTTTCTTTTTTGAGATGCTAATGGATTTTTTTTTTCAGTAAAGAAGTGCAGTTGACCTAATATTCTTGGACTCCAGTAATGTATTTGACACAATGCCACATGGGAAATTATTAGGTATGTTAGGGAAGATGGCGATCAGTATAGGCATTGTAAGGTAAATAAGGAATTGGCTAAATGGGACAAGGCAATGGATTCTGTTGGTAGGTGAATAACCAGCCCACAGGAGACTAGACTCCTATATTCCACAGACAAAGAATAGAAGGGACCAAGGTGCCAGTGCCAGAGGTCTCCTCAGTTGTAGTGAAATGATGAAAATGGGATCTACCCTGATGATCCTGGCAAGTGACTTGCATCCACGTCCTGCAGATGAAGGCAAAAACTCTTAAGATCACTGCTGATCTGAGGGAAGTTACTAGTAAAGTTCCCCAAGGATCAGTCTTGAGGCCAGTGTTAGTCAATATTTTTATTAATGACCTTGGCACAAGAAGTAGGAGTATGCTAATGACATTTGCTGATGACACTTTATTAGGAGGCACTGCCAATGCAGAAGAAGATCAGAACAGTATATAGGAAGATCTGGATAACTTCAAAGGCTGGAATGACAGAAATGGGATGAAAATCAATAGTACAAAGTGGAAAGTTATGCAGTTATGGTCTAATAATAAGAATGAGTTGTACAAGCTGCAGGCTCATCAATTTCAAGTGATGGAGGAAAAAGTCCTGGGTGTGGTGGATCAGTCACTGGATGACTATCAACCACCAGTGTGATGTGTCTGAAAAAAGCAAATATGAGCCTAGGATGTTCTAGAAGTGATATTTCTGGTTGCAGTAAAGCAGTGTTAATACAAAATACGAGGCACTGGTCAAACTTTGTTTAGAATAGTGTGTACAATTCTGGTCACCCACATTCAAGAAAGATGAAGTTAAACTGAAACAGGTACAGAGAAGAGCTACTAGAATGATTGTCAGACTGGAGGGCTTATTTTATGGGAGAGGATTGGAAGAGCTTGGTTTGTTTAGTCTGGGGAAAAAGGGAGGAGTCTGATTGCTCTCCATTAATATATTTGGAGGGCAAATATCAGGGAGGGTGAAGAGCTACTTAAGCTAAAGGACAATGTTGGCACGAGAAAAACAGATCTAAACTGGCCATGAACAAATTCAGGCTGGAAATTAAAAGGTTTCTAACAATCAGAGAGATGAAGTTCTGGAACAACCTCACAGTAGGAGTCCTATGGTGCAAATAACTTGATTAGTTTGAAGAGAGCTGCCAAAATGTTATGATTGCAGTTGTATGACTGGATTGTTTGTGATGCTGTGGGGTGGGGTTTAGCAGCCTCTTGTTCTTTATCTATAAAATATCATGCTTCTGAAGCTGTAGGAGATGGCCATGGCTGAAGATGGACATGATAGGGTGGGCCCATGCTTGGAGGTAACGCTAAGCATTTTCTCAGTCAGGTGCTTAACTGACTAGTTCTTGCTCACATGGTTAAGGTTAATAGGTCATGAAACATGGATTTGTGACTTGGTGTACAAGCAGTGTGCTGGACCAGCCAGGGTTAATGCCACTCTGTGGGCAAAATAGGCCAGGCCCCTCTGCTTTACTGGGCACGCTCCATATGCAGCCTCACTACAGCTTATTCGGGGCCAGCTGGTGAGAAGAGAGGGTGCACCTTGCAGTTCCTGCCTCAGAGCTGACAGAGCCCAAGCCCATGCTGACCAAAGACACTGCAGCCCAGATGGGTACATTACTATCTGCAGCAGCCCCAGAAAGAATGGGGTCGCTGGGAGCTTCACCAGCCAAGAATCACAGAGACCCATGAGGACTGCAGACCTCAATGATGGAGAATGGGGTAGGAATTAACTCAGGGGAATTAGCCTTGGTCTGATTGTGGAACTGGGAACTAGGCAATGGGTTTTGGCCAGATCCCCATGGACCTACCCAGTCTGCCTCTCCCCACACCCTTAGGTAGCAGTCCATCGCCCCCCAACTCTGGGTGGCTAGGCCATGCACCGCTGACAGTAGGGGCAGCCCTATTGACTTGGGCTGGTAGGTCTTGATACTCAGAAATGCAAGATAGATAGATAGACCCAACCGCTGGGCCACAGTGTCTTTTCCCCCACCCAAGGGGAAAAGCCCTGCAACAATAGTCATGAAGGAACTTTCCCCCAGGTCAGATTGACAGTGATCTTGAAGATGAAGAACCCTTTTATGCAGCATGTGGGCATGAGTCACAGTCTAGTCTCTTGAGGGCCTTATTACTTTGTTTCCCGTTGATTGTGGGGTTTCGTGTGTGGGTGCTGGTGGTCTCTGCTATGCTGGAAGTCAGACAAAGAGCAAATTCACACATAAAATGCTGCATCAGTGCAGTTGCATTGATGCAATTGCACTGATGTAGGGCTTTAATGAAGACGCCTACGCCGACTGGAGAAAGCTCTCCCAACGATGTAGTTAATCCACCCCTCAGAGAGTGCTCTCCCACCAACAGAGCGCTGTCTGTGCAGGGGATTAGGTAAGTATAAATAAGTTGCTCAGTGGGGGTAGAGGAGGGGCATTATTTTACATTAGGTAGCCTGAGCTATATTGTTATAGGTCTGTTGTGTTGACCAGACCTAAATAATTCAGTGGTCCATTCTGGTCTTAAGCTCTCTGACGTTAAGTGACCAACAAGCACTGAGATCACAAAGAATTGCATATGCTAAAATGAGCATTTTGAAAAGTAAGACCGGTGGAAGAAATTAAAAAGACTGACAAAAATTGTTAAAAGCCTCTGATAAGAACCATAGGGAGCTTCAAATATGATTAAAATATTGATTCAGGGATCTCAGGATGTTGAACTTGCTTGCAATCCCACAAGTGCTTTGTAATTAAAATTCAAACAGACAAGAGTGAACCTGAGTTCTGAGTTAGTTTAATTGTTGTTTTTCCAAATGCGCCACACAGTCTTTGGCTAGAATCATCATGCTTATTATCACATATCTCTTACTCTGACAGTACTTTTGTCTGTAACTATGACTGATTTTGAAATTATCAGTGGATGAAAGCATTATTTCAAGGGTTTTAAATGAAGCTCTTGGTTTATCATCAAATACAATTTATAGCTGCTGCTGTTTTGCTTTGTGTTCATTCCATAGCTCTGTAATATGTTCCCCCTTCCCCCAAAGAACTTGATGATTCTCTTCTAGGCTTAAATCTTGATTTCAAGTAATTGAAGTTTTCCACTTACTTCAACAGGATACGTGGCCCTTAGGTCTGATCCAAAGCCCATTGAAATCAAAGGGAGTATTTCTGCTGATATCTATAAGCTCTGAATTGGGCCCTTCAAGTAAGATTCTCTCCCTCGGCCCTGAAAGCACATTAGATTAGGTTGGGATTTTCAGAAGAGCCTACAGGAGTAAAATGTCCAAAGCCCAATGAATTCGCACTTCGGTACATAACCTGTTTATAGTCTCTTGGGAGTAAAACAATAGGTAGGTAATTCCTTAAAATGTTAGACAGAACTCTCTGTAGATGTAGAAGATATTCAATAATTCTCCTATGGACATCTAGTTCTTCTCATTTACTGCTCTCAGACAATTAGGAAATCCCCAAGAATGGTTATTGTCCACAGAGAAAACCACAACTGTACCAGCTGTGAGTCCACTCTGATATCCTGCGTGGGAAACATCATTCTACTGTAACTTCTTATGACATTGAGGGGGAGAGGAATGATGTACAATATTTCCCACAGCACGAAAACAGGAATGAGTTTTGTCCTGCTAAAAATCAATGCAGCTTATTAACACCCAGTGGTGGAAGAGCTTAGAAAAACAGGAAGATGCTTTCCTTTCATTTGGTGCTATTACATGTAATGCAAGATGTGACTTTTCAGATTGAAAGAGACAGCTGTCTTCAGAAGAAAAGAGAGGCACCAGAATAAAAATTACAAAGAAATTACTCAGCATTTTCGAGGAGTTAGACTCAATTAGGGCACTGATCACAAACCAGTTGAAACTAGTGGAAGGATTCCTATTGATTTCATTCAGTTTTGGACCAGGCCCTTTCTACCTGAGCTAAAAATACTTGGGCTCAAATCTTCAATGGTATCTGGAAACATAATTCCCCCTGAACTCTGTGGGGATCTAAGCCTTACTTCATTCTTCCCCCAGGCAATTTGTATTTAAGGACTTGAAAATCTTTTACCCCTTTATATGCCATTGTTCCTTGCCCTTCAGAGGAAGGGGTAAGATTTTAACTTTTGAGATCGTTTTAGTGCACATCCCTTTTAGATGTAGTTATTGCATCTAACGACCCCTAGGGCCAGCGATGTATCTGTCAAGTTACCTGTACTCCTTTTATCTCAAACTTCATCTTGACTATACTGGTCTTGCAGCACTGAGAGCCCTGAAGAAGTGCTCTTATACATTTAAATATACATTAATATATTTTGTACATTACTTTGTATTGCACTGCTAAAATTATGCTATGAAACTTTCTTTTATTACAGATTCTATAAAAAGATCTTTTTTTTATTTTCAGAGAGATTGGTCACCAGGGCTTGAAAAATATATCTGCCATCTCCTAGGGACTCAAATTACTAACTGGGGCAAAACCTTCTGCCTATTGCTCCTCAGAAAGGCTAGATCCCATATTCTCTAAAGTCATGGCTGCTGCATTTCAAAGAATGATAGTTGTATACTGTATATAATAGTAGTGTATTGTCAGTCTGGTTTTAGTCTGTTTCTTTTAAGGTAATTTACTAACAGGGCCTGTGAAATATCCAGAAAAAATTGTCACTTAATATAATGATTTCCACCAATGTTAATCTAATAATTTATTTGCTGACCTCTATCTGACTAGCTGTAGAACTGGTTGACCATCAAATAAGTGTTAATACGTAACATTGCCAAAGTGTCTAGAGCAGTGGTTCCCAACCTTTTTCAGGCTGGGGACCCCTTTTTAACAAAAAAAATTTTTTGTGCCCCCCACTCCCCCGACTGATTATGTAATCTGGCCCGCACAGGCAGACTCTGGCATGCATCACTCTGGTGATGCCATTGGGACAGCCAGCAAGCAGCACTGCTGCCCCCATGGCCCACACCACTGGCAAGACAGGCTGCAGCAGCTATGGCCCCCTGCCCTTGCCCCTGCCGGGGAGCCACTGCAGACCCATCCCTCTGCCAGGATTGGCCATGGGAGGGGAAAGGCAGCCCTGGTGGGGAGCATCAGGGCTGTAGCTGGACTCTAGCCCCAGTAGGGAGAGGCTCCGCCGATCCCCTGCAACATGCCTGCGGACCCCTGGGTGTCCCCGGACCACAGGTGGGGACCACTGGTCTAGAGCATGACTTCAGGGAAGACTGTTAAGAAGCAGGGCACAGATCCCAAATTGGTGGTGCACTCTACAGTTAGATTTCACCAACCAAGTATCAAGTCTGAACTCCTTAGGACTACAACAGTCCTAACTTGGAGTCACAGAGACTGTCTACATTGCAAAGTTTTGTTCAGACTTCCTTAGTCTGATTGAAGCAGTTCCTGGTTAGTTTGAACTAACTGGGAACTTTTTAGTTAATTGTGTGTCCATCAAATTATTTTGCACGGTTAGTTTGAGCTAAGCCATAGTCTGTGTCAACATTTGTGCTTAGTTCGAACCAAATTTTGAACTAAGTGCTTAGTCTGCACTAACCAGGTGAATTTATTAGTTTGGACTAAGCTTAGCTTGAACTAGGCAAAGCCTCATGTAGACATGGACAGTGTTCCCTCTAATTTTTCATAGGCTGTATGTGCAAAAAATTTCTTTTGTGCAGATTTTTGGAACAGTGTCCAAATTTGTGTGGACTCCAGTGAGTGTGGTCAAACTTGAGTGTATGATGCACATAATGTCTAAATTTTATTTTGATACAGTGATGGAAATGATTTTATAAATTACAAAACCTTATTTGAAACATGCTACTTGAAATCACTTTCTTAAGGTAGCATAAAAATATTAGCACTGTTGAATTTTTTTTGTGCGTGCTTTGTTTTGTTGTGTGTGTGGATTTCGCAACCTGTGTGCACACGCGCATGCGCACAGCTTAGAGGGAACATAGGACGTGGACTAAATTACTCTGGTCTAAGCTTCCTTAGTCTAAACTAATTGGCTAGTGTGGACATAGAGAGAGACCTTCTTGGTACTGTGGTCTGTCTTTCTGTTCAGGTAAGCATACCTTTGTGATTGTTGGTCCCTTACACCAAAAATCACAACAATTACGGACAGTCCCAAAGGACCAGTCACGTACCTCAGATCCAGGAGTGTCGCTGACCTGGGGAGAGACCTGGGGCATGGGCTGGGGTCCCACCCCCTGTGGCCCTGTTTCTCCCCCAGGGCCTGATCTGGCCTCAGGCTCCTGCCACCGCTGGCCAGTCTCTGGATCCCTGGCTGGGGCCAAGGCCAGGAGAGTCGGGTGCCACCACAGGCAGCCCGGCCTGAATTCCTGGCCAGGGATCAGGCTGGGAGTGGTAGGCGCCACCGCGGCTGGGCCCCAGATCTCCCACCGGGGAGAGGGCTGGGAGAGGCAGTGGCTTCCCTGGACATTTGGGGCACTGGTGCTGGGACTCGGGGCATGTGCCCCGTGTCCAGATGCCAACGACGCCCCTGCTCAGATCAGTAACAGTTTAGATCCTATATCCAAGGCAAGGATTGTAGCCATTCCTGTAATAACCGAACTAAAGATTTACTAACCAAGAAAAAGAAATGAATTATTTAAGGTTAAAGCAAGTAAACACACACACATGAGTCATAGTTTTAGGTTTCAAAGGGTAATAGAAGTTTCTGTAGTAAGTGAGCTCTATGTGTCCTTCAAGTCTAACCCCGCCAGTTTCTTTCTGTTGGAGATTTTTATTCCCTTCTCCTAGAGCTGAAGCAGCTGATGAGGTGAGTGTCAATGCAGGTCTTTTCTTCCTGTGTGTGACCAAGCAATCAGCAAAGTCTCTTGTCTTTGGACGCCACAACAGTTTGTCTGGTGTCTCTGGGCTTTCCTCTGCTGTGCAGATTACAACACCTCCTGTGGTAAATTAGTATTTCACGCTTGATGATGCTTCTCTCCTGACTGAAGAGGTTTCCAGTTTCAAAGCAAACCCATTCCCAATTACAGTGCAAAATCTTTAATATTACCTTATAACATGGGCTACAGTGTTAGCCAGATTACTGCATGTAGCAATTTAAAAGCATTTCATAAAGTCTAAATATTTTTGTAATCTTAATACCTAGCAAAATAACACACTGGTGAGCCAGACTACTGTTCAGGCATTTGTCAGTGTCAAGTTGAGGCCTATGGGCCCTGGCAGCAGCTGGCACCTGGTTTGCGAGCATCATAAATATATTAGGTGAATAATATACGATTATCAAATAAGCATTATTACACAACACAACAGTCTCTAATGAATACTGGAGGCAGGTAATTCAATTTGATGAGTACTGTCGAACAAAAAGGCTTGTCAGAGCGTTCTCAATAGGTACTGCTGAGTGGTGAGATCTTTCGAAAAATATGGTCACTTTTTCTAATTACCTAAATTTGGTTCTTTATGTGCCACCTAGTCTCCTATATGGCCTAGGTGAAAAGTAACATGAATGCTCTTTGGTTCCTTTATCAACTGTATATCACAAAAGTTGGGACAGTAAAAGGACAGCTTAATTTTCATAGCTAGAGGCGCCTGATTAGCACAGTTTCCCATAACATCAATTTATTCTATGTATTGCTCTACTGCGTTATGGAAAATCAGAAAAGTACATATCCGCTAAAGCTAGATATATAAGTTTTTGTAATCAGACCCTGACAACATCTGTCAAAACAATACAGGAAAATCCTTGGGCTTGGTTTGTTATTAGAGAATGGACTGTTTGTTTGTTCAATACAAGGGATAAAACACAGTGAGAAGCCAACAGAGAGAGACAGACTTGGTTGTAAAGACTTCCAACTCTCAGCTACAGGATATTTCAGTTCCAGAATTTCACATCAATAATAAACAATCTTTATGGGAACCGTCAAATGATAAAAATAAGAAAATGAATCGAGGGCTAGGATATATATTTTTTTAATCTGGCACATGCTGTAGTTACATTAGGTTCGATTTGGAGATTATAAAGAAGCATGTTCCATATCACAAGAGCATGAATTTCAAATAAATGTTTGCTAGCTTCGTGAGGTATTATCAATAATTCATCATCCTAATTCTTCTGAGATGATCTGTTGATGCAAACCATTGGAGCACATTGTGCTAATATGAGCATTTATGTGATTTAGAGCCCTACAAAATAGCAAATAACTAGAAATTTCTGCAAGTGACAGCCTGCGTAGGTTCCTGAACAGCAAAAATGGTGTGTGTGACTGCCATAGTGCAGAATAAATCATGCTCGTCTTTTTTTAAGTGGCCTCTAGTGGTCTCAGGCTATAAGTAAATGCACTTAGACTGGCATCTTCATAGTCCATTTCCAATACCTGATTGACAGATTGTATTTTAGGTAATTATGCTTTTTCTAGATTAAACTTCTTTATTAACTGTTTAGTCTCCTGGGTGTTTGCTGTGTGCTCACAGCAGGACTGCTTGGAGAGGGGCAGTTATGTTGCTCTAGAAATGTCTGTCCTGACACCAACACCTATTTGACCTATTTTTTCCTTAGAAATCTGTGCTTCTGGCAGCATACTGCCAGTTGTGTTACACAAAAGGAAAATGTAAAATCTTTCCAAACCCTCTGTTGGGAAGTAAATGTAGAGTAAACATATCAAATTCTGTAGCTGGAGTGATGATTTACCCTCATGTCTTGCAAATTCCGGTGACATCCATTCTTTGTTTAAACATGGGTTTATTTTAACTTCTTGTTCAGTGCTTAAGTGTGTGTGTGTATGTATGGCATTTGCAAAGGTGCTGACACACCCCCATACAACACATACCCATTTAAAGGGGTGTTTTTTGAAGATTTATTTACCTCAAAATTGATGGGATTTTTAGGTAGGGCTGCATGTGCACATCTCTTAACAGCGAATGCAGAGTCTGAGGGTCAGGCTTGGTTTCAGTGTCATTAGGAGCTGGGAATGCGGAGGGCTCATCCTTAGCTCTGGAGAGGGAGGTGTGTTTCCTAAAGATGTCCAGGAGCCCCTCTGTTAGGCACAGTACTGCTATGTTCTAGAAGAAGTCCCTTCTAACCTTCCTATGTTGAAGAGATGTTTGTCATGATGTGCGTCCTTGTGAGGGATGGAAGAAAGAAGAAAAATAAGGGCTTAATCATTGGTATTTTGCTGATGTGGAAGAAGCATAGATGGTATTGCATGCATCTGCAATCCTTTCCACAAATCAGCGAATGCACTTAAGTATCTTTTGAGTGATTTAAGAACACTGGGGAGCTGTAAAGGGAGGCTGGGTGGACTGATGTAAGAAATGTCAAAGTTTACGAGCCAGAATGTGTAAAATACATGCCTAGTATAATTCTTTACTTTAGGGGCATTGAAGCAGGGATGAATCTGACTCAAGCCCCAGTATGTGCATACAATTATGTTGGGGGTAGGGAGAAGGCAATTATATTTTACTTTTAGCTTACAGAGTAGAAGAAGAATTAAAACTCTATAATTCCTTTTCATAAATGTATCAGTCGCTACTAAGAGAATGATATAGACTGGAACCTCATTTTAGATTACTTTATGGGTAACATCCCCTAGCTGAAACTTACTCAGTTCCATGAGTGACTTTGAGAATTTGTATAAGCACTGCAACAGTTCCTTGTTTTGTTCTGATAGAAAATGGGTTTTGTGTGCCTTCTGCAGTGTGCCATGATTAAAACATTTCTCTTCTTTCCCTGGAGGCTGAGTGACTTTGCTTTTTGAGACCCAGCTGTGTGCAGTGGATCAGCCACAAACAGGGCAGAATAGGTCTTTGTGGGTTTTGGTCTTGGCTGAGAAATACTTGATGTAGGAACCTTCTCTTGCAAACATCCAGTCTAAAGGACCCCATTTCTGTCCTTACTCAAAGGCTGCTGAAGTCGATAAAAACATGCTCATTGATGTTAATGGTTTTTGGATCAGGCCCTGAACTGGACCTGGGATATATAGACAAAAGCTGGTTTCTGAATAATTATGCTGATACAGTGAAAAACAAGTTTCTCGGTACTTCCCTGATGTTTGATTTCAGTTGTGTGGCAAGATACTTACATTTTGTGATTCTCTAGGATACTAGTCTGGCTATTCTGTGGCAACTTTGGACAGATTTAAAAAAAAAAAAAAGGTCTTCAATAATTTAGATAGAAAAGTAAGTACCATAAAGAATGCTAAAGTACCAAAAGTGTTCCATGTACCACATGCGAGGTAATAATAATACTCATATTAATAATGCATCTGATACAGTGGGTTGGAACCCACAAAAGCTTATGCTTGAAGAAATCTGTTAGTTTATAAAGTGCCACAGGACTCTCGTTTTTGCTGCACACAGACTAACACAGCTACCCCTCTGGAAAATTCAAACTAATTTGTAAGTGTGTGATCTATTAGGCTTATTTGTGGTTTATGCTATAATTTCGACAGAGTAGAAAATCGTGGTGGATTCACATCTGTTCCACAATAGCCTGTCTGACATTCTCCCTTTCCTTAAATTTGTTTTGCTGTGCCAAGACATAGTTATCCTGAATCAGTTTCCTAGAAGACAAAGATCCTCCAATTTTTCGTCTTTATAGAACATCTACTGCGTTTGCAGTATTGTTAATGGACAATGAGTCAGCTTCACATCTGCTGCTGGTTTGAGTTATATAAGCATTCCCATGCTGCCTGCTTTTGTGTAAGGGAGGAGAAACCTTTCAGCAACACAAGAGCCCCACCAGGAAGTTTGATACAGAAACACCACCGGTACAGATTCCAACTTGGCATTCACATTAGGAATTTGCAGCCTGCCATCATCTCTGCTGGACTAGTCCCAAAGAAAATACAGTCCTTTGCTGCATGATTTTTATTTGTGTAATTTTAAGGTTGTACTGAGTGGAACAGTTATAACACACTCTCTACTTTATGTGATGGTCCCATGTGGATGGCAATCATCCAGCTATGTCCCAGCATACCTATCTATGACACAAATAACATAATACAGGTGGGTCACTGACTCTACCTAACCTGGTAAAAAAAAAAAAAAATAATGACCAGTCAGCATTTCATAAAACCAAACCAAGTATGTAAGTGTCTGCTTCAGTGGAACAGGTAGCTTGTTCCAGGTCTTTGGAGTAGTAATTTAAAAGTTGCCTTGCTTTTTGTAGGGTCTGATCCTACTCTCCTGACTTTAGTGAGAGTTTAGTTTGAGTCAGGCATGCAGGAAAGGGCCTGTGATTGTTCATATGGAGCCTTTAATGGGGTCTAGTAAGTATTATTGCGTGTGGCGTTGTCAACTCCTCAAATAAGGTTGTAGCTGCAGGGGAAATGTTGGAGGAATGAGAACATTTTTGTTAATTATAGATTAGGGGGGCCATTTTGGCAGGAAGGAAGTGCAGTTTGGTCATACCACCTGCATATACTTGCATGCAATTACATCTGATTTTGATTTTCTAGTATTTACAGCCTTTGGTGCCTATTCTACCCTTGATGCCTTTGTACAACTTAATGGAAGTTCTTGATGCTCAGACCCTAATGCAAACAGTTGCTAGCGAGTGCATTCTTGGTGTTATCTGTCATTCAAAAGAAATTTAAATTCCCAACCTCTATTTTATTTAATTACTATTGTCAGACATTGCACAAACTTAAAAAGAGTTATAATATTTAACTGTAAACCAACATCTGGCACAATGATACCACTTCTGCTTTCTGTGTAGATATTCCACCTCAAATTACAGTCATAATTACTGTTTATCTTGCTAGCTACCGTGAACTATTGAATGCTTTCTTTTATTTTTTAAAGAAAATGAGGGGCCAACTTACTTACAGTTCACCAGTGTTGTTGCTACTGCACTCTAATAGCTACTGACTCAGCTTATTCCTATTTAGAAAATATTCACATTCTGTTATCTGTGTTTGGGCAGATGCTTAAAACAAACCACTACAAGTGAAATTTGGGGCCAGTTATATCAGAGCAGAATTCTCTTGAGATCAGAATAAAATATTTAATCACGATGTAAAAGATAAAGGTTGGTCCCTGTCTTTACTGCTGTAAACAGGGTATTTAGGTTCTGACCTTTAATTACCATTGTTCCATATACAAATGTCCCATCCTCTGTTCCTTTAAAGATTTACTAAACAAATTTTTTAGAAATCTATGTAACCTTTCCCGCATTAGTATTTTCAATGAATCAGTGACTGAATACATATGTACCATTAAAATTAATATATTTCTTAAGCCTACAGAGATCTGAGTTTGAGATTTTGTGATTCTTATGTAGATTATTGTTTATGGTCTATTGATGCTTCTGTAATACAATCAAGGATTGGATGCCATTGTCCTGACTCCAGAGAGTGCCACAGTCAGATGGGTTGCAATAGAGGGACAAAACTGATAAGCAGAGTAGGACTGTTTTGGAGGAAGTCTCAGGTCATGATTTGTCCAGTCAGAATGACTTGGATTTAAAATACCAAATATTTTCTACAAATATTTCATGAACAAGTCACAGCCCAAGCACCTAAAGTACTTCATGTAGTGCACCTGTTTTAGGCGTTTGTGATATTGCCTCTCTGAGTAGGTTGAGCTTGACTGATGTTGCTTTAAATAAAGGCAGTAAAATAAAAGTGATCTGCAAAGAATAAGGCTGCTAAAGCTACAGACACCTAGTGCAGGAAGATTTCTTTGGTTTGAAAAACATCTCTGAATGGGCAAAGTGAGATAAATCCTATGAATAAATGAGTTTTTTCTAGAACACACTACATGAATCAGAGTACCTTGTTCAACACACCAGAATGACTCACTTAATATATTTTTGGATAATTTACATTACATTCAGAATACACAGTTATATTCAGATTAGACTGAGCAAATCAATGCTATGTTTGTGGCTCCAGTCTCAATATTTTGAAATCCTTACAGTGGCAAAAAATCTTTAATATTAATTGGACTTCATTGCAAAAGAGACAGGAGCTCTCGATTTATTTAGATATCCTAAGGCTGCATAACAGTAAATTGCATTTGTTTTATTACACATGCCAAAGTCAGGGACACTGGAGAAATAAACTATGTTCAATGTGTTGGGAGGGTTGCAAGAGGTTGTAGGGACTTAATTCCTTGTGCCTCTGGGAAGATGGATTCATATGACACTACTCTAAGCAACAACAAAGTGTGTTTGGCCTCATTCAGTCCCTAGAGGCCACACATTTACCTATGGGACCATATAAATGTAACATAAATTAATAATTTACATCATACACAATATGAAACATTTGAGTGTGATGGAAATTCTGTTTTCTGAAGAATCTTAGTGCTAACAAAGCAGAAATAGTGTAGTGCAGAAAGAAGTGAGGGGCATTTGTGAGGTGTGTTGGAAAGACTTCAGCATACGTGAGTTGTTTTAGTCAACTAGGGATTGAGACCAGAGATTTCATAGCTAACAGCATCATCTCTGCAAAGTGAGTCAGAGCCAAACTCATTCTGAATCTAGGGCCTGTGATTGACTTTCCTACTCTTTGGATCAGTATGTGTAAAACTCCCTGGCCAATGGGTTATACTTGATTCTAGTCCTTGGTGTTCGATGCCTACTTTCAGGAGCACCTATGTTCAATACAAAGGTGTGTGTGGGGGGGTTATTTAAAGAATCATAAAAGATTAGGGTGGCGAAAGTACCTTATCTAGTTCAACCACCTGCTTAAAGCAGGACCAACTCTAAATAAATCATCCCAGCCAGGGCTTTGTGTAGCCACACATTGAAAAACCTCTAATGATGGAGATTCCACCACCTTCCTAGGTAATCAGTTCCAGCACTTCACCACTCTTCTAGTAGAATAGTTTTTGTGTTGTCCAACCTAGATTTCCCGCATTGCAACTTGAGATCATTGCTCCTAATTCTGCCCTCTATTACCACTGAAAACAGCCTAGTTCCATCCTCCCTGGAACACTCTTTCAGGCAGTTAAAGGCTGCTAATAATTGCTCTCCTCATTCTTCTTTTCTGCAGGTTAAACAAGCAGCCCTCTAATAATTTTTGTTGCTCTTCTCTGGACTCTTTCCTATTTGTCTGGGTTTTTTCTGCAGTGAGGGGCCCAAAACTGGACATAGGATTCCACATGAGGCTTCACCAGTGCTGAATAAAGGAGAATAATCACTTCCCTTGATCTGCTGGTGCTGCTCCTATGAATGAAACCCAATATGTTGTCAGTCTTTGTGGCAATAAGGGCACAAAGCTGACTCAGATCCAGCTTCTGGTCTACTGTAACCTCCAGGGTCTGCTCTGCAGAACTGCTGCCTAGCCAGTTGGTCCTCAGTCCATAGCAGCACATGGGATTCTTCCATACTAAGTGCAGGACTCTGCATTTGTCCTTGTTGCATCTCAGCAGATTTCTTTTGGCTCAATCCTCTAATTTATCAAAGTTGCTCCATCTACCACTCACTCCAGCCTCATGTCAGCTGCAAATATGCTGGGAGTGCAATCCACCCCATCCTCCAGATCATTAATGAAGATGTTGAGCAACACTGGCTTCAGCATTGACTCCTGGAGCACTTCACTTGTTACCAGCTGTCAACTAGACATTGAGCTGTTGTTGATCATTACTCATTGAGCCCAATGATCTAGTCATCTTGCTATCCACATTATAGTCCATTCATCCAAACCCTATTTCTTTAACTTGCTGATAAGAATACTGTGGGAGACCATGTCAAAAGCTTTCCTAATAAATGTGTATCAAATCCACCACTTTCCCCACATATATATTGTCAGTCATCTCATCACAGAAGGCAAGCAGGTTGGTCAGGCATATTTTGCCCTTGGTGAATCCATGTTGACTGCTCCTGATCAACTTTCTTTCTTCAAACTGTCTGAAAATGGATTTCTTGAGGACTTGCTCTATGATTTTTCCAGGGATTGAGGTGAGGTTAACAGGTTAGTAGTTCCCCCAGATTTTCCTCCTCCCCTGTTTCGAAGATGAGCACTATATTTGCCTTTTCCCAATCATCTGAGAGCTTCCCCAGTCACCACAGGTTTTCAAAGATAATAGCCAATGGCTCTGCAATTGTATCAGCCAACTCCCTCAGCACCCTTGGATGCATTGTCTCTGGTGCCATAGACTTCTGTATGTCCAGCCTTTCTAAATAGTCCTGAACCTTTTTGTTTGGCACTGAGGGAAGCTCATCTTCCTTCCTATTCTGTGCAGCACAGAGCAGTAGTCTAGGACATGACCTTGTCTGTGAAAACAAACAAAAAAAATTGTGTATAAAAAAATTGTGTACTTCAGTTTTCTGTCACATCATCTGTCACTAGGTTGCCTACCCCATTCCACGCTTTTTTGCTGATTTGCTCCTTTTTGCTAACATACCTATAGAAACCCTTCTTGTTACCCCTCAGGTTCCTTGCTTGCTGCAACTCAGTTCTGATTTGGCTTTCCTGATTGCACTCCTGTATATTCAAGCAAAATTTTTGTACTTCTCCCTAGTCATCTGACCAAGCTTCCACTTATAAGCTTCTCTTTTGTCTTGTAGCTCACCAAAGATTTCTCTAAGTCATTTGCTGCTCTTTCTGCACATCAGAATGGTTTGTTCCTGCAATCCCAATAAGTTTTCTTTAGAATACAGCCAGCACTCAGGACTCTTTTCTCTCTTTTATTATCCTTCTAGGGGATCAGCCCATCAGCTCCCAGAGGGAGTTAAAGTTTACTTTTCTGAAGTCCAAGGTCCTTATGCTGCTATTCTCCTTTCTTCCTTTTGTTAGGATCTTTAAGCCGACCATCTCATGGTCATTGCTACCCAAGTCACCACCCCCTTATACTTCCCCTTCCAATTCTTCCCTGTTTGTTAGCAGCGGGTCAAGAGGAGCATGCCCCTAGTAGGTTCTTGCAGTACTTGCACCAGGAAATTGTCCTTAACACTCTCCAGAAATTGCCTGGATTGTCTATGCTCTGGTGTATTGCTCTCTCACCACTATGCAAAGAAAAAAAAAAAATCCCCAAAGTTGAACTGAGGTGGAAGTAGTGCAGAGAGCAATCACATGACTTAAGATCAAAGGAAGGTTGGGTGGGCAACACTGGTCAGTGTTTATTTCAAGCCTCTGGGTATTTAGGAGATGTAACAATGGTTTGTTTACTAGTCTGAGACTTAAACCTTCAGTTGATCCAAAAACACGTTATCGTTGACTGTTTCACACACATTCGGTGCTCATAACTGGAGAGAGTGGGTAATAAACTTTCTATTTTGATATATGTTAAGGATTTTGCTCAGCTTGAACTGAGTGAACTATATTAGGCTTTCATCCGTGTGACTGTGCAAAATTATTCTCTTCTTTCCCCTCTTGCCAAGCAGAACAAATGCTTAGGAGCATCTGAAGCAATGAGTGGTCTGTTACACACATGTAAAGTGGGAGTAAAATGTTACCATTGTGATTTGGTAGCATGTCACTCCCCTTTTACACACAGGTCAACATGAAGAGAGTACAGAATCAGGTCCACAGGATATAATTCTCGTCTTTGTTACACTGATATATCTAACATCATGCCTTTGAGGTCCATTTAGCTGCATTATATTACACTAAAATAACCAAGCAAAATTTGGGCCATGGGCTCCAAAAGACATGTGCACATCTGCCAGTGGCTTTAGTGGAAGCATTTCAGATGGGGACTTCAATGGAAAATACATGCATATCTGAAAGCAAAAATTTGGTTGCTAATTTTATTTTGATCTAATCAATTTGGTAGCAGGCTACCTCTACATGTTTTTTTTTTCTATCTTTTTTTTAATGTCTGTATATTCATGGATTTAGGAAACAAAGGAAAAAAAACCATTCTGGCAGCAGAAATGTTCAGTGGTGTTTTCAAATGTATGACTTTGTGTAAGCTGGGTGGCAAATTGACTCACTTTACCTTTGGGGAAAAGACAGCTGAACGGCCAGGAGGGAAATCTGACAATTCAGAAAATGTATTGTAATAAATCTAAACTGAGACTGCATTGTTTGTTTTGAATGTTAGTTTGCATCTGATGGTTCTAAAATAACTGAATTCCTTATCAGACTGTTTGAAATTGAACCTCAGGGCTGAGATTATCACAGAAACTTGCAAAGGCATTTGATATTTATTCCATGTTGCTCAGTGCATTTATATATAGAGTTTCTTTCTCTTCATAGTGCTCAGTAAAATCTTGGAGAAATGTAGCAGAGAACAATGTGATAAGCCAGAACAGACCATCTCTTCATTGGGTGCACCTGCCTTTTTCCATTCAGGCAGGAATAGGGGAGATTCTTTGACTGTTTTGAAGTAAGATGATGAGGGGAAATCATATTTTCAGAGCTGTTGTCACATTGTTCCAAAGATACAGGCCAATTCTCCCTCATATGAGATATCTCTAATCAGCTGAAGTGAGGTGTTTAAAAATCTGTATGTCAAATATGAAATAATTATAGTATATGGGTGAAACCCTGTCATGCGCACAATTTACCATGACCTTTTTCAAGAAGACAATAGCGTGGGTACCTGGGGACTTGCCCTGAAGTGCCTGGGGTTTTTTTTAAGCATTTGAGAAAATGCTGTTGTCCAGCTGCTGACATAGGGAGCAGGAATTCCTGGATTTTAATTTTTTTTGCCACTGATGACTCCTCTGGCCTTGGGCAAATAACTTAATCTCTGTGCATCTTTGGTTTGTTACATGGAGCAAAGTCAGCCCTATATCTTAGGAGTATTATGTGAATAATCTATTCATGTCTGTGAAGTACTTAAAGAAGCTCTCAAAGATGATACAGGGCTCTTTGTAAGAGGGCATGTTGTAAAATGGGAAGCTTTGATTACAACAAGAATACATCACAGGAGAGAGGCTCTGGATAGTCATAATGTGATGAATTTTATTTTTTGATCACTTAATGGTGTCAGCGGGATGTTGATGCTGCACAATTATTGGCTCTTCACTAATCTGAGTGTAGATAAAATAAAACTGGATGGCACAAGGAGGAACATGAGAGACTTTACATTCTGGAGGGGTAGCCACGTTAGTCTATGTATAGCAAAAACAGTGAGAGTCCTGTGGCATCTTAAAGACTATCAAATTTCTTTGGGCATAAGCTTTCATGGGCTGCAGTCCAAGGAAGCTTACGCTTGAAGAAATTTCTTGGTCTTTAAGGTACCCTAAGAGATTTGTTATGAATGGCTTTAGGCTGTGTGAAGGACTCTAGGACTGTTCAGTGTTCTCTATTTGTAGAGCCTTGGGGAAGGATGAGTTTGCTTTTTGATTGCAGGCTTAATCATTTATTTTTGCTGGTGTATGTGAGATCTGAATCAAGCCCAATGGTTCTTGACTGCTGTAGGATAAGCAGCTGCAGTGACAGTTCCCAGTGGACTCAGTGGTTGCAGGGGTTGTTTTTTGAGGGTACTGCAGCCTGCAACCATAGTGCTGTGAAGTCATCGCTGCTGCTGGACCTTGCATGTGTGCACACATGCACATTAGTGAGACAGCCAGTGTACTGCAGCTGATCAGAGACACACTGAAGATAGCGAGAACTAGAACCATGACAGGTTTTCCTTCATCGGGGTCATGGTGGAGTGATTGTGGCTGGAACACGAGTGGGGAGAACAGGGTGCACTGAACAAATAGGCCTGGCGGTGTGAAAGTCACTGGCTCCTCAATTTAGGAAAGATGCAGACTATGGAGTTTGTGAAGGAACCAAAGAGCAGAGGTGGATTAAGGGGCCCTAATCCCCCACTCTGGCCAGCTCCGCCCCTGGGGCGGTGGGGTCGACTGGCACATGGTCCAGACCCAGTGCGGTCCTCTAGGGCCATAGACTCTGGAAGGCTGCGCTGGAGGCTGTACGGCACGCCAGTCAGCCCTGGAGCGGAGTGACCATGCGCTGGCCTACCCCGTCCCACCCCCAGGGGCGAACCAACTGGCTCAGGGGTAGAATGGGGGAATTGGAGCCCAGCCTCTGGTCCAAGGCAGCCCCATCTGTCCCAGTGCAGGGTGGGGGGGCCACAATGTGGGAGCCCCTGGGCATGCCCATGTGGTAATCTGCCCAGGCAAAGAGGTTACAAACCCAGCTAGGAAGAAACATCCACTTTCCACACCTTCACAGAGGAGGAGAGAGAGATTCTCCTATTATAGCTGACAAAAGAGGGAGGAAAGCACCATTCAGGAGAGGGTAGAAACCATTATTTCTCCTGGCAGTGAAGGGAAGACTAGAGGGAGAGAGTGGCTCACAGTGGATGGAGATGGGAAGTTCATAACAGTGATCGTTAGGGTTAGTTTGGACTTAAGACTTATAGCAGCATGGTTGTGTCCGTCGTGCTGCACCTCTGCAAGAGCACTTGTGTAGCTGCATTATGTCAGCAGGAGAGTGCTGTCCTGACGTAATCAAGTCACCTAAACAAGTGACGGTAGGTAATGCAGTGCTGTCAGTGCAAACACTTGATGCTGGCAAAATTTATGTCACCTGGGGATGTGTTTTTCACACCCCCGTGAGACAAAAGTTTTGCTGGCATAACTGCTAAGTAGGCAAGGTCTCAGCCTTCTGGGAAAAGCTCTTTCTTCTACTGTGCTCCAGTAGTGTGTGGATGGGTATGGTTTTGGGAAGGACTCGGTGCTTTTAAATATCATGCAAATACATGTATAAAAGAAACCAATCTAAGAAAAATTTATTCTTATTAGCATAATCCACTTTCCTCTGGAGAAATATTTTTAATGCACTGATGTAGAATTATGTCTGTGAAACGCATTGCAAGGCTGCATTTTCCATGCTGATGCTTATCTCCATCTGGTGTGTGCGTGTGGGAGGACACTTCATAAGACTGTCTGAATAAAATAAGTTCCTCACTTACTGTGAGCTGCTCTGATCACTGTCTCTTTTAATAATGAAGGAGTGGTGAGGCTTACAACAGACCGACACTGAGAAAAGTCAGAACAAATGTTCCCGGTTTGGGTGGATGGGCCTTCCCATATTTATGCTAGACATACCACAACAGATGATGTCTGGGATCATGAGCTTTGCCTGCAGAAGGGTGTTTGGATTGGGCTGAACATGTTAAACAATGAGTCTGATGTGCAGGAATGTGGGGTGGGTGGACCATGGGTAAGACTCTGCTGTCAGATGCATAGAAAATATAACTGATTACTCCACCGCATAAAAAGGTAAATAGGCTCTCATTCAGGAATACCAGGTAGTCTAGACAACAAGACCATTTTAATCATCCAGAAGACCAGCCAGCCATCACAGTGCTGTGGAACCTGTCACAACCATGCCACCAAAAAGCCAGATGCCTGCACTAGAGGAATGTGTGTTTCACACAGTAGCACCTGTGCTTTCTGACAAAGAATGATCTATCCAGAAGGGAGCAGTGTGAGCTCAAATCAGGTGATATTCTCATTAAAGCCTCACTCATGCTGTCACTTAGACCAGTGATTTTCAAACTTTTTCTTCCTCAGGACTCGGTTGAAAAAAATCATTTATGTCCATGACCTAACAATTAAATCTTTGAGGAATGCATTTCAGTCTTTCAGCAGTAGCAGCAGACGGTGCTATGACCCAGTGCCTGCAGGTCTGCAGCTCAGTATGGGGTCTGCCCCTTGTTTGAAAACCACTGACTTAGATACTTACTTAGCTGTTGGCATCTCTAAGTTTTGTGCCTTACAAGAGGCCACTTACAACAGTCTCATTAGGACTATTCCTATGTGTAATGTTAAGCACTGCCAAACTTATTTAAGGATTGGAGCCAGGGCCCTGAACCTTAAAAGACTTACTGTACACGTATGCTTAACTTTAAGCATGGGTATAAACCTTTGTAGGATTTCAAACCTAGATGTGTTCTGTTTTTGGGCCCTGACCCAAAGCTCATCGAAGTTCTCGGTACTGATCTAATAGTTCCAATGAAAACCAGCAGAGTGGTTTAAACCTTCAGATTACCCCAAACCAGTTTTGTAGGTTACTTGCATTTAACTAAACATTAAAGTGAGGGATGGGGGAGGAATTTTTGATTGCTTTTGGGTGGGGAAGGAGAAATTTAAATTTCCATTTACCACTGTTGTTGCAATTAGGGACAAATAGAACTCAAGCACTGCTTAAAACTTGTACAGTCTTTTTGATGGTTTACAATGAGTCAGGGTCACAAAAAAATTTATTGCGAAAGAGGACAATGGGCGTAGTATTTGGAGCGAGGGGATCCCTGTCAAAAGAAGCAGGCTCTTTGCACAGTACTAGCGTAGCAAGAGGGAGAGAGGTTCACGGGATTGTTAGAAATTGATTGCCTATCACTGTTGTAGCTGGTAGAACTGATATGTTCATTGTAGGTTCCTTAACAGCTAAAAATATTGGAGGAAATCTTTCACATTAGCCCTTTGTCTCACATGTCAGTGCGTGCTCTCAAGGCTTCAGCTTTATAATTAAGGACAAGATTTTGGATAGCGTGGGAATTGAGTTGGAGGAGATATTCTTGCCCAAATGCACCTTTTGCAGGGCGTGCTGTACGCTAAATCATCTCCTAGGGTACTAGAGAGGTTAATAAAGACTTGGGAATGCACGGGTCATCACATAAAGCTGTCAGTCAAGTATTGGAGAGACTGTGGAGATGCCATTGTAAGTGCTCATACTCATCCCCTGAGTTCACTTTGAGACCACTTACAACAGACCAGCTAGATTTATAGTGCACTGTGACTATTAAGGAACAACCAATCAGATGCAGTTAGTTTACTGTTATTAAATATTATTAGCTGCTTTCTCTGAAGCCACATTCATAAATGTTAAGAGGGAGAAATCTGTTGTTTGTTACAGCAAGAAAGACTTGCCTTGCTAAAGACTTCTCTGTCTTACTTCTTCACTTGCCTTGGCATGCAGGGGAGGTTGAGTGAGCTTTGAAAAATCACCAGGCAGGGAAAGCAACAAAACTGACCTGGTGATCAAAAGTTTTCAAGGCTGATCAAACCGTTTCAAGTAAAGACCCTCCTTTGACAAAGAGAATCTGAGGAGAGGCATACCCTACCCCCACATAGCCTTTTCATATCCACTCAGCACGCTTGTTTGTCCTGTCTGCTTGCTACGCCCCAGCTAATAATCTGCAAGAATATTACAGGGTGAACAAGCTAGGAACCAAGGTATGTTTAGGCATTTGTATTGTCATACCGTTCAGGACATATTTGTCACCAAAGGGAACATTCAAAGGGTTTTAAAAGTGTAGGACCAAACTCTGCCTTCAAACAGCATTGTAAATATGGGGACACTTTTTTGATTTCAAGGAGGCATGGCACATTTCTACTGGTGCATGAGAGAGCAGAATTTGACTCTATTCAGAAGTATCAGTTTGTCAGTTAAGGAAAAAGCACCACCCATTCAATGGTCTGGGTGAATAAATACTTTATATAAAAATAATTAGGAATAACATGCAGCAACTTAGTCTCTCAAAACATAACTGCTGTTACTACATCTACTGATCTGCTTGTCCTTCCTCGCCCCCAGGAATAGCCTGGGAGAGCAAATAAGATTTAAGTCTGACCTAAAGGTCAACAAATTCAGGCTTTAGTGAACCAAAGCATGTTCCAGGGCTGCTGATAACTCACTGGTTGTTTAACCACTAGGGAATCTTGGCTGCTCTACTGCCACACTGGGGAAAAAAGATGGGCACTGAAGAAACCAGAAGCCACTCTGTTTGGGGTTATGTGTTGGTAGGAAGGGGTGCATATATGGCATCTAGTACTGGCATGTTGGGTATTTTGGGTCTTTTACATGCGTATGTGGTTACATGGGATAATGCTACAGGAGCCTTTTGCAGTGGTAAAATAACATGATCTGCTCTTCTCCAGTCCCCAAATGGTGGAAATATTATAAGACAACCAGATTTTTCTCTATTTTCATAAAGGGCTTCTGAAATTTAAAGCTAACATGAAGACAGTAAGATACAAGGGCTTATTTGACACATGTGGTTCAAATAGAAGCTGAGTGCACTGTGATAGGGAAAAGTAATTTGAGATGTTCCTAATACCTCTGTGAATTCAGTAATTTTGTTGTCTCACCAGTTCCTTATAGATAAATGCCTCTACTTCCATACAAAGTATGTTACAATAAATTTGCTGCTTAAATGTGTATATAGGGTTTGTCTATAGAATATTGATTCTAGTAGGGGCCACTTTTGTTTAACAACCTTCAGTATTTATCTTCTGGTACCCAAAGTTTAGGTAGTGGTGTGTGAATTTTAATCTGTAAATCTTGTTCTCTAACAAAACTCACAGCCTTTGTACCCAAACAAGCTTATGCACCAGTGTCTTCTGGTGTCATAGAACAGAATTTTAAAATTATAAATGTAGTTATTGTGCAAAATTATTTCCATTGGTCAATCCCCTAGAAAAATTTAGGTGGTCTCCTTGGAGCAGAAACATGCCTAATGCTAACCAGCATGGAGAATCTATCTCTTGTCTATTTAGAAAGGACAGTGTAGCTGAGCAGAGAAATCAAGAAATCTAGGTGTATGTCTCCGCTCTGCTGTAGACTTATCTTGGGCAAATCTCAGGGTCTGGTTCTAAAAGGGGATCTGGTTCTACGAGCGCCAACCTTTTCCTGTGGAATAGGGGATATCTGATTAGTGTGTCCTCTGCACTGATCCAGATGGGAAGGTGATCTGGTTATTTGCACCAGTATCTGACTTAGGAATGCCCTAAAGTTTCTTAGTGAGTTGCAAGTACCAATGCTATAAAATGTACTACAACTCAGCAGAGCAACGCAAATATTCATTGGGAACATAGTCTTTTTTGGGATGTGCCGTCTTTCTGTTGAGTTTTTATCTGATTTTTGTTTCATGAGACTGTCTCATGACAATGTTAAATGTCTGATCATTTCATTTAGATGTATAAGCATTTCAAAATTAGTAATTTCAATTTATAACATGCTGCTTTTTTTTTCCTGTGGGTACCTCTTTGTGTCAGGTTACAAACTGATTTTATCCCCAAATGTTTAGGACTTTAATCTGTGTTTTTACAGTTTTATTAATGCACATAAATTCTTGCAATGGAAGGACCAAGTAACAAATCTTAACTTCACTCTGAGAAAATCCCATTGTAAATTAGCATCAAACTTGCACTAAATATAACCCGTCCTGATTATGGATGGTTTGTTTCTTTTAGAACAACCTTAGGCCTTGATTAACAGACCGTGCACCTGTACAGAGTCCCAATAACATTTGCTTAAATGGAATTCTCTACAGTACCTTTCCTTGCAGGGCTGTGGTGTAAAGTAGTTTGAAGAGTTGAAATCCTTGCACTTTAATTATGTTGTGCAGTAACTCATTATAGCACATTCATCTTCAAAGTGCTTTGCAAATATTATGAGTCAGACTGTGAGCTTCTTACTGGTGAGCACTTGTACATTGTCCCATTGGTATCAATTGTATGACTTACGTAACTGTCTGCTATTCTGAATTGGGACCAACTTCTTCCTTTAAGGTCAATGGGAATTTTGCTTCCTGACCTAAATCACTGACTGCCCCGTTATGAAATGGGCAGTCAGTAGTAGTATAGTTGCTGAAATGGTGGTGCCCTAAGTAGGATAGGAGTTGTATAGGTGCGCATGGAGAAATTCTAAGGAGACTACAACAATCACTTCCACCTTCAGGAGGAGACTGTTCTGTCATCTTGTCCTAGATCTCCTGTCCTGGGTAAAATAGTGCTTTAGAACAGATAACAAACATTACCAGATGGTAATCCTTAGTGCTGTGAGCAATCCCTTTGACTTAGTGGGACTACTCAAGATAGCAAGATACACTGTGTTTGTTTAATCACTACACCCAGGCGTAAGTGTTGGCAAGATAGAGCCCTTTCATCATTAAGCAGGCCAGACACTTAGCTGATGTAAACTGGCATAGCTTCTCTCAGCCACTGTAAAATGCAATAGCTACACTGCTTGCAATGACCTGAGGATCTCACCCAAGTTTTAATCCCTGAAGAGAGGCAGGAGTATAGGATGAAGGCTTGCTTCACTAGTAGTGCTTGAGAAATGCAAACAAAAATGAAACTTTAATTGGTCTCCAAACCATTCTTCAATTTTTCAGTCTCTGGTTGAGTCTGTCTTTTTTGTTTTCTGGAAATGAATTAGTAGCTATTTCCCAATAGTGAAGTTTCTCCATGTTCAAAAGTAAACTGATTAGATATAGTGCAGGCAATTGGAGTTCTTACACAGTGCCCTGCCTGTGTCTGGAGTTCTGACTTGACAAGAACAACGTCTGAGAAACAGGACTCAAAGTCCAAACTTCATGCTAGTCCCGCTCTGGACTTCTCTTTTAGCAGAAATTCCTGAGACACAGCATTTGGCCAAAAAAGTGGCAGCGTTACTTTGTGATGTGTATTCTGCAGATTGGGGGGACTGACTGGAAACTGTGAAACTCATTGCACTTTTAAAACACCATTGGTTCACAGTCACAGGAGAGAAAGGTCAGTACTTTATGTCCTTTCTACCTCATATTGACAGACTGGCTTCCTTTGCCATTTGTCTCTCTTGTTCTTTATATGTTCATCTTTTAAAAGTAATGGATAAAGTATGATGCTATTAAGTTCTTAAAATGTCAATGAAATTGAAAATGAAACTGTCTTGTAAATCATGATGTGATCACAATAAGTGATAGATAAGTCATGACATCAGGACTGTCTACAGAATTTATTTTTTGCAGTAAGAAGTTAGCTGAATATTCACCTTCAGCCCTGTACTGATTTCTGTTCTAGGTCTCCTTTTATGACTGTGCCTGTGTGTGTGTATGTATATATGTAGTGTGTGTGTGTGTGTGTGTGTGTGTGTGTGTGTGTAATATGTATATGTGTAGTATGTGTCTGTGTGTTTATAATTGGTAATATAATAGAATGGGAAATAAATGGTAACATACACACACACATATATACTAGAAGTATTCAGGAATAAATCCTAATAAGAGTGCTGCTGTCATTTAAACCTCTTCTGCCCTCCATCCCAATTTTTTAAATGGATGAGGATGTTTGTTTTCTGGTTTTTCCCTGCACACACTGTCTTGGTCACAAATAAAAACAGATTACATTTTCTTACATAGAACTGAAGCGCCTACTAACATGCAAATTGCTTAGGGAAGATAGTTGTGCTCCCACCCCTTTTCTTTTCTTTTTTGACAGCCAGTTAATAAAATCTCAAAAGCAAGCAGCTGCTAGTTATGTCATTTGGGACTTTGTCCGCCGAGCTTGTATTTACAAGTATCGAGCAACTACTTAACACAAGAAAAGCCAACTACCAGCAAACTTCGAGTCTGCAGCTACTGTAGGACTTTGTGGATGGTCTAGAAATCTAACCCTGTATCTCCTGACTGCAGAATTTTAAAGCTTGGTAAATAAACACTAGATAAACTCAAGAGGATTTCTGGACTGCAAAGACTTCTTATGGTTCTGATTTCTCTAGGACTGTGGCCTGTTTTAATTGAACAAGCGCAAGTAAGGCTTTTGCTCTTTTAGAGTTTTATCTTATTTGCACCACTTCTTTTCTTTGGAAAAAATATTGTATTATGTTTCAGTATTACCACTGGAGGTTTAGTTTTAATTATAACAGCAGGAAATATGCAGTTGCCAGCAGTGATTAGAATCAGCCAGCTGCATATGTTTCAAGTGTGGCTAGTAGTCCTGTATAGCAAGAGTAATAGAAGACAAATCACAGCTTCAATTCTATATTTTAAGATTGCATGCGATGGTTATGCTAACTTGACTTTTTTCCGCAGAACTTGAAAAATACATTCCAATTTATAAAACAAAAAATATCTTTATTTTTCAAAAGCTGACTGATGGTGGTGTTTATATAATGGTTCCTAGGGTAATGTTATTTTAGGACAATTAAAATTCATTCAAATACTTAACATAGTTGCTTTATGAAACTGAACTTCCTGCTCACCTATATTTTAATTTAAGGCAAAATTAGTTTATTTCTATTTTTTACCTTTGTACAAGTTCCTGAAGCATAGAAGGTTTAAAAGTAAATAAATCATCCATTGAAACCATGAAGGTAAAATGAGTTGTACAAAGAGGAACCATAGAATTTTTATGTGATTTTTGTGTATTTCTGCTAGCTGTAAAAATTGAATAAAGTAATGATGCTGAAGCACTGTTGAAAGAAGCTGCACTAGTTAGTATTATTAATACAATGTGTTTCTTTTGTGCCTTTTATCCAAGGATCATAGTGTGCAACCACTAGTGAACTCAGTTTCACAACAAACCTGGGAGCACCTGATGGACAGAGCTAAACTACCAGTGTGCAGGTTCTTTGAAACACTTGGAACAAATCTTAGATCTTATGGTTCCATGGTCCAGGCCTTAACTAGAAGAACATATTATTTAATGTAATTGCAGATATATTGTCTATTCCCCAGAAAAACCACTTGGTCATATTACTGGGCATCAAGATGCCTAGACATCTTTTTGAATGATTGTTTTCCTCAACTTAATAATATATCTTTTGGGGAAGCAAAGTGATTTTCCTGAGGGAGGAGGCAAAAGGAATCTCCTGCTGTCAAACATCTGAGGGTAAGTCAGCACATACACCTGACCCAGTTGAAATTCAGTGTAAATAAGCAAGATCCTGTCTTAATTCTCAGTATTATCAAATTTCTTCTTTTGCTTCCTCCTTGCCTCCTTTGGTCTCCTCAGTAATGCCTCACATTCCTGCCATTGAGTGTCTCTAGGAATCTGGCTGGGTAAATCCATGTTCAGGATTGGTGCCTTAGGGCTAGATTCACAGGGAGACTGACTTTAAGCATTTTCCAAAGGGGTGGCCGTGTTTAGTCTAGTTGAGCAAAACAAACGAGGAGGCCTTTGGCACTTTTAAAGACTAAGAAATTTATCACATGAACTTCTGGGAAAGAAAATTGTCTGTAAGCATCTGATGAAGTGGTATTTCTTCCATGAAAGCTCATGCGATAAATAAATTTCCTAGTCTTTAAGTCTATGTCTACACTAGAAAATTAGTCTGGACTAAACAAGCTTAGTCTGGACTAATCTGAACCCTGTCTACACTAGCCTTTGGCTAGTTCGAACTAAAACAAATTTTTAGTTTGAATTAATCAAAGATTAGTTTGAACTAGTTAATTTGGCTGGTTAGTCTGAACTAACTGCTTAGTTCAAACTTATTTCAAAGTTTAGTTCAAATTAGCCCAATGGAGACATGGTTAGTTTGACACGGTTTTTTAGTTTGAACTAACTTTTAGTTTGAACTTGCCACTTTTTTTAAGTTAGTTAGTTTGAACTAAAAAACTGCATTTACTTTGAACTACTTAGCTTGGACTAAGCAAGTCCGAGCTAAGATTTTAGGGGTAGACATACCATAAAAGTGCCCTCAGACTCCGTGTGTGTGTGTGTGTGTGTGTGTGTGTGTGTGTGTGTGTGTGTGTGT
>ML681984.1:17334599-17403287 GCA_007922195.1 Podocnemis expansa | reverse complement strand
GTGTGTGTGTGTGTGTGTGTGTGTGTGTGTGTGTGTGTGTGTTTAAAGCACTGTAAACACTTTTTTTGAAGCCTTGCTATCTAGTGGACTGTATACCCCTGAGCTAGACATGCATGGGGATAGTTAGATGGATAAGAATGGGATCCACAGGGGCTAACACACACACAGCTGCCTAACCTAGCCAGTAAGAAATATGGAGAAGAGGGTTATGCCTATAACTCACTCCTCAAAAAACTTAGGGTATGTGCACACAGGCTTCTTACTTTGAAACAACAGAGGTTGTTTCGAAATAAGAAGCAGCATCTCCACACGACACACCGTTATTTCAAAACCGTTAAACCTTGCATCTAATCGAAATAGCCGTTGTTTGAATGTGGTTTGAATGAACAGAAAATGAGAGCCATAAACACATAAGAGAGGTGTAGGGTGCAAACTTATTTCAATTGCAGTCAGTTGCAAAACTTTTATAATTTCAATAGGAGAAGGGTCAGATCCTTGAAACTTTTGAGGATTTGGGGCCAATTTTTCTTTCATTTTCCTTTCCTTATGATGGTAGCATAATATGTGATAGTAATATATGTTTCACTAAATCAAATTAGGATTCACAAGAGGGTTCCAATCCTGTAGTTACAAGTTTAGTTGAACTTTTGCCTTGGTAAGGAGTGACAGGTTGGGCCATGAAAATGTCTCAGAATGCCATATGTACTGTATAATCGCCTACCACTTTAGTATGGTGTTAAAGTGAACACTTGCCAGCAACTTTTCTATTCTTCAGGGTCTTTAGTGATTTGAAAAGAAATGGAATAAGTGAGTCTTCAGCCAGTCAAGCTGGTAGGTGGGACTAAATTTTAGAGAGAAACACTACAATTGTGCAAAAGGAGCAGCAGAATTAGATCAAGACTTAAGCACCCTGGTGCAAGGATTGGTGCTGCAAGATGCTCCACAACTTCCATGAATTTCAAAAGGAGTTCAGGGAGCTCTCCACCTTGCTGACTTAGTCTAATAAAACAAAAATGCTGATCTGACTGGGGAAGTGTTTGAGCTTATAAATGCAGTTTTATTGCATACAATAAGGTAAATGTATAATAGAAATAAGGCATTAGCCATAATTCTCACAGTAACCCTGATCCACACTTGCCTAATGATGTGTGTGGCATGCAGAAACCTTGATTGCTTCAGATATTACCTGATGGTTACATAAATTAATTAAGGTGTTTTCAGGGTGAGGAAGGGGATTGCTATTTACTGAAAATTACCTAGAAATCTTGCTGCAATTTCTTTGACTGGCATTCAGGTGAGTTATGCTAATATGGTTTGTATCACAGCAGAAGGGACTGAAAGTTGTCAGTAAAATTGTCTATAGGCTGTAAATGATGTGAGCCTTGTGAAAAGCAGCATGGTTACTAAAACAGTGGATAAACATTATGTTGCTGAAGGATGGGGCTATTAGTATCGAGATGCCGAGAGAACAAATGCTGTTGTTGAACTCTGTGGTTGATGGGCTTGACACAAAATGATACTATTTGTTTTTCCAGGGCCAGGCTAGTTCTGGATCGTGTACACATCCTATAGGTCTGTGGAGCATCAAATATATCACAAGTTATTTTCTTTGGCAGTGCTAATTGATTTTAATAATTCATCCTTATCTAATTGTTAAATCCAGCAGTTTACCATGTTCTTTTGTTTCTTTGTCACTCGCCAATAATACAAATAGGAAGAGTTAATTACTGTATGCAACAGTGGAGGCAGATTTCATTGCCTGCCTTATTTTGTTTGCAGTAGCACTGAACTGAGAGGAAAGGAAAGAGGAAGAAACAACTCCACTTATTTAGTTGATTTTTGTTAGTAATTAGCATTCACGCTCTGCGTTTCTCAAATTTAGGGATGAATTATAAGAACTCTACCCATGCTAAGTAGTACCACGCTCCACAAATTGTCTCCCTAAAATCAAGCGTGTATTTATCCCATTGTTTCAAAGGGGTAGCCATGTTAGTCTAGTTCAGCAAACAAACAAGGAGTCCTGTGGCACTTAAAAACTAACAACTTTATTTATCGCGTGAGCTTTCATGGGAGAAAATCCCACTTCATCAGACACATTAAAGATGGGGGAACTTACTTACTTACCCTCATCTACAAAGAGTCTGATGAAGTGGGGTTTTCTCCCATGAAAGGTCACGCGATAAATAAAGTTGTTAGTTTTTAAGTGCCACGGGACTCGTTGTTTTATCTCATTGAAATCAATGGGACTGCATGTGAAGTAAGCAGGGCTGACCCAAGGTTTTTTGGTGCCTTAGATGACCTGTTTTTTTTGGCGCACCCCCCCCCCCCCCCCCCGCAATTCAGTATAGACCAGTGACAGGCTGAGAGGCACGGGCCGAGCAGCGGGGCTGGGCTGGCTGAGCGGGGGGCCGACTGAGCTGTGGGCTGGCCGAGGGCACTGTGCCTGTTCTCCCTCTGAATCCTCTTAGCCCCCCCAAGCCTGTCCCTACTATCTCCTGACCCCCCCCCCAATACTTTTGCTGGAAAGGGATGTCAGGCTAGCCAAAGCAACTCATTTTGTTGATTTCCTGCCTTGTTCCGCCCTGGGCTATGTGCCTGCTCACAGCAGGGCAAGAAGTTTAAAATAGCCTCTTTGGCCTCAGTCTGGTGGCTCCTGGCACCCCTTAATGTCTGGCACCCCAAGCAACCACCTAGGTTGCCTTTATGGTAGGACCAGCTCTGGGAGTAAGGTACTAATCAAAGTGATTAAGGGTCTCACAAAATGGCCTTAAATGAATTGTACGTTTCAGTTAGTCTTTATTTTCAATGAATTACTGATAGCCAGAGTTGCATTTGGAGAGTAAAGGAAGTACAATTCCCGGCAAAATAACTTTTGGATGAGATAAAATAATAACCCAATTTTTTCCCTTTCATTATATCCTGTTACTGGTTTCTAGGTCTCCTAGGTGTATCTTCTTAAGATATGAAATGACTTGGCTGTAACATGTACTTATTATAATACTCAGTTCCTGGAATCTTACAAAGTGGTTCATACTGATTAATTTTTGGGGGTGTTTTTGCCAGTAGAGGGCCATGTTAAACTGACTAAAATAATCCTGTGCTGAACTAAGTAAGGCTACTTCAAACGTGGATATTTTCAAGGGCAAAATTTGCAAATAGGAGGTTTATTCTGGAAGCAACTGAACAATTATTTTTTTAAATAAGAATTGCTTTCCTGTAATAGCACAATGCAATTACATATGGGCCTCATTAGAGTAAAATTCTTCCCTGGTTTTAAAAATAAATGTGGATAAGATGCATTTTTATACTGCTCTAAGTTTATCGATCTAGCTCCAATAAGTCATTAAGCTGCTGTGAGATACAGCAATAAGGTGCTCTTAAAACAATGATAAAAATGAAAAAAAAAATATTGTTTTTCAGATGTACAATAATACAATTGATTTGGGGTCCAAAACTTGCAGTCATTATTTAGGCAAAACTCCAATGCACTGCAGTGGGAATTTTGCCTGAATAAGTGCTGTAGGAATTGACTTGGCAAAATACTTTGTCCTCAATCTTTTATACATAGCTTGCATGAACTCTGCACAGCTCGTGTTTTGCTGATTGGATTTAGAGGGTCATTTGTTGCAAGTGTTGTCTGTCCTTGCAGCAGATGTTGAAGGATTCCCCCTTTAAAGGCTACTCCTCCACAGCATCTAATTATAACCTACACAAAAGCTTAACAGATGTTATAATTGTCTTTACTCTTTGATTAAATAGTTTCTGCATGATTTGCTTTCTCTTCCCCCCCCCTCTTCTCTTCATTTCTAAAATCTTTCTGGATGATTCACATGTGTCTTCAGTTTGTGGGCACTTTTTTAAATATAAATTTGTGATTTGTTTGCTTTTGTTGTTAATATTTAACATACTTTTATGAACATTTGGGCCAAGAAAAAGTAACACAACACTATGACTATAATGACTATGGATTCTTTTCCCATTATGTAACAGGTAGTTTGACTTCACCCTCCCTCTATGTGCTGTTTCCCAGAGTTTGAATCTTTACAACTGCTCTGATTTGCTGTTGCAGTATGACCTGATCCCATGTCTTACACTCCCCTACATTTAGTTTCATCCCATTCTTTAAGTTGCCCCTCTTCAAAGCACCTGATGAAGTGGGATTTTCTCCCATGAAAGCTCATGTAATAAATAAATCTGTTAGTCTTTAAGTGCCACAACACTCCTTGATTGTTTTGCTTTACTAGACTAACGCAGCTGCCCCTTTGGAACCAACACAACATTGTGATTAGAAAAAGTACATTGGAATGAATTTTGCTTTTGCACGTAAGGTGTATTGCTCCTAAGGCACAATAAATGGGGAATGGTCATTCAAAAGTTTGGGTTATTCAACAGCATGTGTGTTATGACATAGCACATACTGTGAGGGCAAACAAATTACCAGTTGACAAAAACAGTGAAGTTGAAAGTTACATCTGATTTCATGTTTGTGATTTTTGTCGTCTTTCTTGCAGATTTTCTTGGCTTCTTGGGGGTGGGGATGGCAGATTGGTGTTAACAGCATATTCAAAAACACTCAGTGTGGTGCAATAGACACAGCAGTGTGATGTCGAGAGAGTGCCAGGAGTGATTGTGTCTTGCAAGGACACATCTTTTACCCAGAGCACAATTGGTAAACCACACCTTGAGATGCTAGAACCTGTTGTGCCTTCATGGCATTCCCAGCTAGCTTCATGAAATAATATGCAGGGGGAAGTGACCATGACCTCACCTTTTCCCACCTCTTCTGGAGAAATTTGTCCTCGTGGAACATTGAATGAGCTGTTCCTCTGTGCCCCAGCGTCCATAGCCCTTGCAAGAGGGAGGTGAGATGTGGAGGGAGAAACAGAGGGGTCTTTGTGCTACCCTCACAGTGACCTATAAGTAGTTTCAGATCCTCATTTACATGTGGTATTAAAAATCCAGCTTGCTGCTGTACACCATGAGGTTGAAGATGAGTTAATATTAGGTTTTGGGTTGGAAAAATAGGGGCGCAGATGGATTAGGAGGTTGTTTGAAGAGCTAGGGATGACTTACCCTGTTCTAGTGGCTTGAATATGATACCTGTCTGTTATAACCAGAACAAAGTACCCTCAAATGGCCATTTGATGATCATGAAATGAATTTGCACTTATGATGCATTTTGTACTCATGCGCTTCATAGAGGATAGGGAGGATATGGAATTTATTCATTAGCCAGCAGCTGTAGTAGCATCTGCAGTGGGAAGTTGGACCAGCAGATGGAATAACTGCAAACTCTCCCATCTCTCATCCAGTCCACCACTGTACCTCCCTTCTTGTTTCTGCTTTTCCTGGGATTGCCCACCTTTACTTGCTCCCTTGCTCTGTGATATGTCTCTGTAGTCTCTGCCCCCATACATGGCAGAACCAAGTATCCAGTGCTTACATGGACTTCTTGGAAGGGTGTTCAGCCAACAGATATTTTGAAAACAAATTTCAAATGAGGTAATAAGGGGAAAAAAAGTTTTTTTTCCTTTGCACCCCCATTTATAAAACCAAGGAGGGCCTGACTGAGTCCTTGGTTAGTATGCAGGGAGCCAAGAAAATGTAGGTATGTGTTGTCACCTTCTGTTGAGTGGTGGAAATAAAGATCGAAAGGGTGAAATCAAACAAGATAACCACCGTGCAGCTCTAGAAACAGCAGTCCTTCACTCCAGCTGTGAGATACATGCATGCACTTATCCAGCTTGCTTCCTGTTCACTTCAACATCCAGTGTGCAATATTCGATCTAGCAATGCCCCATTTCCCCCATCTTAAGAACTAGAGCTTTCATATTGTTACAAATGACCACATTCAAATTTCAGTTCCTTGGTCCGACAATGTTTCTGTATATGCTTTCTTTTTTTTTTTTTTGCTATTTTTGTTGAACTGTTTCTTCTGTCCAGCTATACTGATATATCCCCTGTAATGCAGCAGCATTTACTATATTATGCATCTTTCTGGCATGCAGTAATTCAACAGATGACCTTTGCATTATGGAAAGGTGCATAACACTGTAGCTTTGTAAGAAATTTGTAGTGAAGATCATCTTTGCTTCTCTTTTCAACAAAGCTGTCTGCAGACTGTCTTTCAAACATCTGTAGAGTTGTTCAGTTTCTCCATTTGCTTGAGGATAATAGATGGATGATCTTCTATATCTAACAGGAGAAGTTTGACACTGTAGTAAGGTATATCGGTGTTCTATGGCCAATGCTAATTCTTCTGGGATACCTTTCCTGATAAGCAGTCTTGACAAAACCTTGATCACTGCAGCAGAGGTGACTTGTGACATAAATGTCAATTCTGGCTATTTATTGAAGTAATTGATGTGGGTGACAGCATAGTGACGGTCACTTGGTGCACTGCCTAATGGCTACTTTTTCTCTCACTGCATCTGAAGAGGAAAAGATTATAATATTGGCAGATGCATCACAATAATCTTTTCATGTAATTGGGAAGTAGTGTATATTTTTATAGCTGCTTCAGCTTGAAGATCCATTTACAGCTACCAATAAAAACCCCATAGATGCTGCTTCATTCTTACAATAACTTGATGTATGTCACATGCCAGGTGCATGCACTTTGACTCTAGTTCATCTGGCGAAGACAGCTGGCCAAGTGCCTTGTATCATCCAGCCGTCTTGTAGACAGAGTTCGCTGCAAACTCTAAAAGCAAGGCAACAAAACAGGCTTAAGGCATTCGGAGTTGTATGACTGCTTTCTCACCAGCAGTTCCTACAGCCGTTGTTGAATAGCGAATGCTAAGCAAGTAGGTTTGAATTGTTCTTGTATAATGGCTGTGAGAGTACCTACAGGTGCAACTACTGTATCATCTTCATTGACCCATATGCTGGGCGAAGGCAAGGGTGTATAGCATGAGCAATCAGTCATCACCTTCACAGCCAGTCTGCATCAAATGAAAGACAGTAGTTTTACCGGCCATCTAGAAATGCAATTTCCTACTCATTTACATCCTGCAGGTGGTGTTAATGTCATCAAAGGGCTGTGATCTGTGTGCAGTTGAAAAGTATGGCTCCAGATGTAAGTTCTTGGCTTTTCCATAGCCTGTATGCAAGTGCCTTCTTTTCAACTGTCTTTTCAGCTTCTTTAAGTGTTTTTAAAGGAAATGCAACTGCCTTCTTGATGTTGTCATCTTGGATTTGTGTAAGAATTGCTCAGAGTCCAGAGTCTGAGGCATCTATAATCAAAACTGTGAATAACAGAAGGTCAAACAATGCAAGTGGTGGGTTCTTCAACCAAATCTTCACTACTTGAGCTTTCCTGGAGTACAGCTTGTAACAGTTCTATGAGCGAAGCATAGTTTTGGAATGAATTTGGCATACATGGCCTAAGAGAGCACATGAAAGTCTTTTTGGGGTGATGTTTTTTGTAACTGCTGGTTTAGGTCAGGTTTCAATCTAGTTTGCAAATTTTATATGCCCCAGAAATAATAACTCTGACTGAAGTGGCATTTGGCCAAATCCTGTTTCAGTTTGCTGATTTAGGGGATATTTTTCATGTTTCTCAGGAGTCTTCTTGAAAGCAATAACAGCATCCAAAGAACTGTGGATTACAGGCTGGTTTTTTAGAATCATTGACACAATTCTCTGGAAACTTCTGGGTGTTGATTTAAAGTAGAATAGTCCAAGGTATAGAATAAATGTTATGAGATTTCTGCTGTCCTCCTGCAGTATAAATTGGTGATATGCACTCTGTAGATCAAGAATAGAAAATATCTGTAGAAAATGCTAGGAAGTTCCATGAACGCTTCTATATGTGAGAGTGGATGTCTGTTAGTCACAATGGTTTTTTAGGGTCCCTTAATTTTATGCAAAAATGAAAACCTACAGGTTTCTCCTTTGTCACCATCAATGGACCCATTCAAATGATGAAGTATCTTCAATAAAGCCGTTCTGTACTATTCTTTTAAGCTTTTGTGGTACAGCATTCCTGACTGAGAATAATATATGCTATAACTTCTGTTTCACGGGTGTCATATTAGGTCAAAGTTTAATTTTGTGATCAAATCCAAATGTATAATCATAGGTCTCCTTTGTTTTATCCTTGTTAAGAGCAGAGAGAGACATTTGTGGTTATAATAGTGTCAGGTGGGGCAGAGGCAAAGCCTATTGACTACCTGTGCACGTTTAGTGTGGTAAACCAATCTCTGACTAAAACACGAGTACCCTTATGCACAACGCAGAATTCCAGTGGTACAGAATATGAATCAAATACCAAGTTCCGGATAAGGAACCAAGCCCAGGAATATGATTCATCAGGTACCACACTAAGCCTCAGCTTAGTTCAGCATGAGGTACATGTCCAAAGTATTAAAAATAAATGGATTCAGGTAGTGTAGAAACTGTTGAGCCAGCGTCCAACATTAATTCCATCAGCTGGGGCTTTCCTCCTGCTGTAGCAGAAACAGGAACAGTACGTGCTATTTTATCTGCAGTGTGTCTAGAGCCGCTTTCATCTACACTCAAAGCAATAACACCAGGCATAGGACTGCATGTATTTGTTGATTAGGCCGCTTGTTTCAGCATAGCGTAGTGTAGTAGGTTGTCTGATCTTTTTGCAGTGACAGCACTGAGCTTGTGTCAATTTTAGTGTGTTGTGTAAGTCCATAGCGGTAATATATGTTTCTTACAATTTTTTGACTCTTTTTGTAGTCCATGTCTGTGGTGGGTGCATACCTGCTGTGCCTTGGCTCATTATTTTCACCTCCACTATAACTGACTCAATGTGATTAGAAATGCTTAAAGTTTTCTGTAAAGTCAGGCTCCATTGAAGTAGTAGGCACAATGGTTTTTCTCCACAAGCTGATTTTGCATCATTTTGTCAGTCATGTTACCAAAGTTGCAGGTGAAATTGTTTCTTTAAAGCAGCAATATACTGATCTGTTAATTTACCGTAGTTTCTGCTCCTGCCAGGAGAATTTGTTGCAATCAGCTATCATATTTAGTTTAGTCACAAAAAATTCCTTAATGCAGCAAGTGTACTTTCCTATTTATCTTCCAAGTCAGTGAATAAGCCGATCATGTTTTCTCATTTCAGAGAGTTCTGTCAAAGACCTACTTCTTTATTAAATACTAACCCAAGCATTAAAAACACTTGGCATGTCACCTGAGCACTGAAGAAAGGATACAGGTAAATTCAGGAGCAGCAGATTCATCTGCATTGCCAATTTGAGCAAGGAGTCTAGTGGCACTTAAAGACTAACAGATTTATTTATTGCATGAGCTTTCGTGGGAGAAAATCCCACTTTGTCAGACGCTTTGCCAATTTGTTGAGCATTGGAAGTTGAAACCAAAAGGTGCAACAAGGTGCATGCATGTGTGTTTAGACAACCAACATGCAGCTCCAGCAGCAGTAATCCCTGTCCTCAGTCATGACTGGCAGACATACACTTCCTGTTAATTTTTGTAATTCAAAAAATACAGCTCCCAGCATGCAATACTGAATCTTGGTAACACTACACTGTTTGTTTGGCAAAGTCTCTAGTTGAGCTTTCACATTTAATCCACTTAAGAACCTTGTGAAGTTGGATTCTGAGTTATTGTTTGGTTATTTAAAGCCTATATAATACTGTGGTTTTCTTTTCTTTCCTTTCAAAATGCCAACATGGTTTGAAACATTTGCTATAGCTTTTATTTAAGAAACCCAGTCTGCTTTGACACTGAACCTGGCTGCTACTATGCTATAGCTTTTCTTTTTTATCTTTGGTTACCAAACTTGGTCAATCCTCCTAGTTCATCTGGAAATTTAGATTTTAGAGTGTCAGGTTTGTACATTTAATGCAACTTTACTCCAATAAGATACCTCCTATGATTCTTCAGTATCTACAGTTTCTACAGAGTCTAGTTCATGGGATTTGCTGCAATATTGATAATAAGTTCTTGCAATATGGCCCACATCCATGTAGGTTTTATCAAATATTGCACTGCACTATAATATTTGGCCTTTGCAATGTACACCTTTTTTCTGGGGATCTCAAAGGCCTCGTTTACACTGGTAATTTAGTTTGAATTAAGGTGAGTTAATTCAAACTAAATTAGTCCATGGCCACAGTGCCTTTCCTTAGTTCAAACTAAGGAAGGCTTAGTTGGAACTTGTAAAATCTGCCTTTAGTTCAAACTTACTAGTTCGAACTAACCCAATAAAGCCGTGTTAGTTCGAACTAACCATTAGTTCAAACTAACTGCAGTTTGACCTTCTTCCTCCCAGTGTGCCTTCCTCTTTGTATGGATTGGGTGTGGACATGGCCCTTCTTGGGAGCCATGTTGCCATATTTCCCATGGTGCCCCCCTCCTAACCCGAACTAGCAAGTCCTGTGCATTGACATGCTAGTTTGATATAGGTTTCTAGTGTGGACATGCTACTTTGAACTAAGGTAGTTTATATTAATCAGAATTAGTTCAAATTAATTAATATGAACTAACTTAGTTTGAACTAGCATTCTTAAGTGTAGACATAGCCAAAGTGCTTTACAAACAATGGTAGTTGGTTTGTGGATTTACAAAGAGCAAGGTATCTTTCCAGTTCTTAGATCAGAAATCTCATTACTTCTGAATATTTTCCTTTTATACGTTGGCAGAATGGAGAGTTAAGGGGGAAAAAAATTCTAGAGCACCAGCTGTGCTTGTTCTGAGTATTTCAATTATCCAGACACTTGTCCACTACCAACTTACAGTGTTTCAAATAGGTCACTGAACAGCCAGATGATGCTAATGATGTTCATTCACGATTATCTTCGTGTGAATTTGAAACAGTGGTCCAGGGGTGAAAGGCTAACATTTCAATTAAGAATACTCCAAGCTGTCCAATTCCCCATATTATACTGGCACTAGACTGGGCTAAATTTCACACCTGTGGAATGTGTATAAATGAAGACTTAGAAGATCAGCTTAAATCACTAAGAATTTTAACATCTATTAAATTGCTACTGAAAGAAACTATTAAAGGGTAAATGAGCTAAGGGTGTTTTTAATAAACAAATTTCTCACTTATGTCACCCGTTTTGAATGTTAGGAATCATTCTGTTTAAAGATGTTTCATAACTCTATCTTAAAACAGCACAAACAAATGAAAATGCAAAATGGACTGGAAAGGAAAATCAACAAAAGAACATTAATGAAGTCTCAAATGGACCATTCTCCTTGTCTGCCCACTCAAGGACTCTTAGCAGTCTCTTATTTTAAACTAACATGAGACTAATTAATTCCCCTAGTTCTCAGACTCTGTTGTGTTTTTATTGATGTTTATAGGAAACAATTTCCTCAGTTCTATTTACTGGTCTTCAATCAAGTGAATTCGGTTTCTTTTGTAGCACGTGCGTGCGCACACACACACACACACACAGAAAAGGTCTAACTAGCCTTTATTAAATATATGGGCTAGATTCTAACTTTAGACATAGCTCAGCGGTGTAGCACATAGTCGCACAGCTCTAGGAGTAGCCATGGAAAGCATTGTGAGCTGACACACCCTTGAGTCACAATTTCTCCATGGCATCCTCTTTGCTTTTGTCGGGGGATAGCAGGGGAGAGAATTTTTACAGCTGTTCTATACCACCAGTAAGTTTTTACAGTCTCTGGCCCCTACTGGCCCAGCTACTCCACCCAGGGAATAGTATGGTGCCAAGGTGATTTCCCACTCTCCACCCACCAGCTCTGGGAAGGGAGTAAGTAGGCATGTAGCTCTACTTCTACTTGTGTCCTCAGACTCAAGGAGCACAAGTGCTTATGTAACCCATGTGCTGAAAAAGGAGTAATCTCTTTGAGGGAGCCCTTATGGCTGGGTTATGTTGCTGGGCAGATTTTGCAGCCCAGAAACCAGAACTTTCTGGTAAGAGGGTGTGGGAGCACATTGAGCACGCTCCACAAGTTTTATTGTTATGCTGGAGTTACATGCCCAGGGAGAAGCCTGAGAGGAGCAGCCTGGAGAGGAGCAAACGGAGAGCTGTAGAGTCCGTGTGCTCAGGGACTGAGGGAAAGGAGCTGAGCAGGAGTGGACTGCAGGATGCTTTCTCCCTGCTTTGGACAGTTTTGCAGGGGAATTGTCTGCAATAGAACTGAGCTGGATGGCCAGTGACCTGAGTGTGTGGTGCTGGCTGCATAGGAAGAAGAAAGGACCGCATGGCATTCGCTTGAAGATTCCTGCAGCTAGAGATGATGAGGATGGCTTCTGTTTTGCATTTGAGCTTCAAGGACTTAGAGACTACAACTGAGATAAGGGTGACTCCACCTGAACTTTGAGACTTCTGGGTTTCTTACTGTTGTGTTTAAATTTCATTTTGGTTCTTAGGATAAGGTTGGTTAAGTTAGTTAATAATTGTTATGTTTATGCGGAGTAGTAGTTTAATATGAGATGGGAACTCTGAGCAGTCTTCACTGTGAGTGCTGAACAGCCTGGATCCTGGCTCTCCAGCTGCTTTCTGCAGGGGTTTCTCTGTTAGGCACTGGAGAGGGGCAAGTGAATGCGTTTGAGCCCACCCTTGCAGGTTACACTTATAGAACGTATTTTATCTTCAAAGTCACTCACAAAAATGAACTAATCTTTAAACCACCCTTATGAGATTGTCATCATCCTTATGTTGTAGGTGAGGAAACTGAGGCAGGGTAAATTAAATGAATTGCCCCAGACAATATGTTTAGATTGTCAGAATTGGGATAAAAACTTGAGGTCTTGGCCCTCTCAGTTACAGGTAAGCAATAGCTAGTTATTTCAATAGCTAGGGGGGATCAAGTTCATAGACTCAGACTCTAAAGGTCGGAAGGGGCCAGTCTGATCATCCAGTCTGGCCTGCGCAATGCAGACCACAGAACCTAACCCCACACACTCATGTAATAAACCTCTGACCTATGACTGAGTTATTTGTCTTGGAATAAGTCCAAGAAGTTCTTGATTTTCATGCTAATACCACACATTTCCACTGCCACTTTTCTGAGAAACAGGAGACTATCGTGCTCACAGTACGGATGTGTGCATGTTGTTTTCCTGATCCTCCGCACTGTGGGATCGTTTATCCCTGAAAAATCACCTTGGAAAACAGGCACGTGGAGTAACTGGCAGTCATTCGACCAAAAAAAAAAAAGACTGCATTATCTCATAATAGTATGACCACCACTGCAGGGAACACGAATGTTCCACAATGAGCAGTGGATGAGGAGCCTTTGAAATTTAAAATAAGTAAGAACTTAACCTCTGTTTCTCCCCATCCTTTCTTTCGACCTCTATTGTTATCATCATGTGTTATTGTTAATGGTAGTCTGCAGTATAGTCTGTTTTGTGTCATTTAGAATAACTGAGTGCGGATGCATTGAAGAGATCAGTAGGATACACAAAAGCATGGAAGAGTTATCAACTTCTAGCTAGGAGTTTCTGGAGCATTTTAAAATTTACATTTTTATTAAGTTTCTGGCAGATGGCAAGAATGGAAGTCAGTTTGTGGCATCATGTCCTCTGACACAGAAGTTGAAGTAAGGCATTTGAGGCAGCTGATTGCCTGGGGGGGAAGGGAGGGGCTGCTGTTTATATTTTTCCAAAGCTAAGCTCTCACCCTAATATAGATGAGCCACTGCAGCTTAGAAAAAGAGACTCATAGAAGAAGGACAGAGAAAAATCCTGAAAGGGTCTATCATTCACCCTGGCAGTGTAGCATTGTTCCCTGCGTTATTATGCCTTAGCCTGTCTTACTTTTAGCACCACAAGAATTTCACCAATTCTCTTGGAAGATGATACCACAGTCTATATTGGATTTCACTGTAGATTGTAGTTTTCTTCAACTACTTAGTTCCATCCCCTGCTCCATACACACACATTTCACCTTAATTTACTCAGTTCCTTATTGTCTTTGGGGTTTGTATGCATCTTTCAAATGTGTAGATGTGCTGTCCCCTTCCTGCATCCCAGGAGTTATTGCATCATGCGGCACATGATTATTCCCTGCTTCCTCTACTGCAGCCTCTCCAACTTCTTAATTAGATTAACATATAAATGTACAAACATTGGAGTGCACATTTGCTTTCGAGACTATTGTGTTACACATTTGTACCAAAAGTAGGTGAGTCTGATTCATTTTATTGGTTCCCTGAGCTCCTGGCCACATGTTCCACCTAAAATACTGGTTGGTTGTGTGACAGGGTGGCTGGCTCTTGAGTGTTGGATCTCAGTTTCGTCTGTGCTTAGGGTTTAACTGATCACCATCTTTGGGGTTGGAAAGGAATTTTCCTCCAGGACTGATTGGCTAGGGCTCTGGCTTGTTTTCACCTTCCTCTGTAGCGTGGGGCATGGCTGACCTGCCGGTGAATTCTCTCGGTCTTAAAGTCCTTAAGTCATAATTTGAAGATGTAAATAACTCAATCATAGGTTAAAGGCGAATTGCTGGAGTGGGTGGCAGGGGCGTCGCTGGCTGGGGGAAGGACCCGGGGCATGGGCTCAGGCCCTGCACCCTGGCCAGGAACAGAGCCAGCTGCCACCGCGCTGCTGGCCCAATTGGGCCGGATTGGGCTGGAGATCCGGGGCACTGGCGCTGGGGCTCGGGACACGTGCCCCGGAGTGCCCAGCGCCAGTGATGCGCCTGGTGGGTGGGTGAGGTTTTGAGGCCTGCATTGTGCAGGAGGTCAGACTAGCTGACCATACTGGCCATTTCTGACCTTAGAGTCTATGAGGCTGAGTCTATGTGACGCAGCCAATCTTATTCCCCCGTTCGGAGAAAATTAGTCATGTAACTCTGAGGTAGATGAGGGAGAGGCCTGGCTAATGAAATGGAGACTTCAACTGGCAGGGGGCAGAGGAGTCTGCAGAGGGTAGGAAAACTGCTGCAGGAGATGTGAGAGCATATACACAGATCAGACAGATGTCTCCTGAAGGAGACCATGAAACTCTGGGGAGAAATGCCTCCATATTAGTAGGGCTGGGAGTGACCTGCTAAAGCAGTGACGGGCTATGGGCATGGAAGGGTGGGAGTAGCTTGAAAGACCTTCAGGAGAGTCTGGGCAGGACTTGATGAAAGATGAATGCATGAACCTGAAGGACTTTATTTTGGGACTGTTTATGATGACAAACCAGCCCAAATAGGAGCGCTGTCAGAAAGCCTTAGTGAAGTGACTGGGAAGCCCTGAGGAGAAGAAAAGTGAGGCAGGAATGCTGCAGGGGATTTCCATGCCAAGAGGAGCTACTTTAGATGCAGTGACCCTGATGAAGGTGGGTTTGTTTTAATTTTGAAGACTTCAAACAGTTATGAGGAAAAAATAATCATTGTAAACTGTAGTGTGGTGGTGTTATGAAATGGATGTTTTTTTGTTTGTTGTTTTTAAATATCAGCAGACACTGGAACAGAAATTTAACAACTCTTTTGTGCTTAAAGAGTGACTAAAACACGCACATTTTATGGGGGGAAAGTGCCTACCAAAACCCCAAAACTTCTTTATTCTCTAGATGTCTATTTCTTTTCTTATCTTTTTCACATTCTAGAAATGATGTCTAGATTTGTAAGACTACTGTATTCAGGACAAATCCTCATCTGAGATAATCTGAGTTTTTCCATTACAAGGTTATCCCATTCTTTCTTGAACCACAAAGATGTTTATCTCTGGTTTCTAATCTTCCTTCATTTATTTCTAAAATGATGTCATTATTTTTGCCACTAATTTTTTTATGTGTTTATGTATGAACGTTTTTTGGTTGTGGTGAGTTTCTTACAAAACTTAGGGCAAGATTGTGGTTTTAAGCTCAGACTACAACAGGCATCATACTAAAAATAGGTTCATGAGGAAACATGACTCAGAGACATCTGAGATGCAAGTTTTCCCTCTTGATCTAGATTGGTAGAGATGCCAGTGATAAATTACTACTTTCCCCAACCTGGATTTGCTCAGCTCTTTGGGCCACAGAGTAGGGGGCAGAGTTAATTTCTTGCCACTCTCAGTCCAGTCTCACCTCAACTTGAGAGAGACAATTCAGGTGAAAAGACATATTTGCTCTTGTGTAACAAAACCCAGGATTTGCATAGTGCACGTGAGGGTATATGAGGGAGTGGTGCGTTCTCCTGGCCCCCTTCTCTTTCCTGTGTGTGCGTGGGTGGCTGAGTGGGTGGGTGTACCTTAATTTCTTCATGTTAGTTTTCTTGACTGTAAACTAAAAAAATGGATCATGGGAGTTGAATCAATTTGAATAGAATTTCCCCCTATTTGCATTGACTGTATCAATTTCTGTCATATACGATTAGAATATAATAGAAGGATGTGTAGAAAACGCTGTTCAACACTTCTCAAAACTCACATGCATTGATTTTTAACATTTTTTATTTTTAATAAGGAAGAACCAGATTGTGCCACTCTTGTGCTCACTGTGCCAGATTTTCCAGTTGAATAGATTCAATGCGCACTGCACAAAAAGCAAAAAAATAAATTTAGGATAGTCGACGTTTGCGCTGAAGAATTTCACCTGTTTAGGAGGAATCCCTGCTAGTGTAAAGTTAGTGAAGATGGCGTTAAGTGCCTCCTATGCCATCCTGTCTTCCTACCACAAATGTAAAGGAGAGAAAGATGCATGTTAGCCTTGGATGTAGCAGACAATGAAGCCACTAAATAATAATTTTGCTTTTCAAGAGGTCCCACTGAAATGAATAAGGATACTTGTAGAGTTAATTACTACTGAATGTGAGTAAGGATGGTAGAATCTGGCCTGTAATGAAGTGTCTAGTAATGACTATGGGATGGAAGGAGAACTATTTAACTGTGTTGTAGGCTCCACACTGTAACAGGCATAATGTGGTATGGGCATGTCCTTTGAAGCTGGAGAAGCCGACTCTTGTCTCTAATGCCACTGGATGGCATTATCCAGGCCTTTCTCTCCTCCTCATATTGTGACTTTAGCCATCAAGTTTCAAGAAGGTTAATTAACTCAACATTCTGCCCTGGGAGTAAGTAGGTGGACCAGATGCACAATGGAGAATAAGCTGCTTCATGAGAAGGGGTGAAGTATCTTTATCTTCTCCAGGATCCAGGGATTGTGGCTCGGAATCAAAAGGGCTATGTCTACACTAGAGGGCTCAGTTTAGTTGACTTAATGAAGTCGACTTAAAGTCAACTTTATTAGGTTGATTAGAGAATCCACATGTGTTTAAGTTGACTTTATAAAGTTGACTTAAGCCAGGGGACCCATTTAAAGTTGACTTTATTAAATCAACTTTAAATGGGTCCCCTGGGTTAAGTCAACTTAAATGGCTATCCTGCCTTAAGTCAACTTTATTAAGTCAACTTTAATGGTCACATTTTGTAAAGTCGACTTTAAGGGTGAGAGGTATTAAGTCAACTTAAGCAAGTGTTTAAGTTTACTTAATGAACTCCAAATGTGGCCCTGGCGTTGTTTAAGTCGACTTAAGCCTGGTTAAGTTAACTTAAACCTCCAATGTAGACGTAGCCGATTTGTTTTCTTGTCTGCTCCCTGGGTGGTACAAATACCTGATGCCACTTATTGTAAAGATCCAGTGTAGTCCATTTGTGAGAATCCAAATGGCAAAATAATAATGATGCAAAGTGCAGATGACCATGTGATGTGCTCAGAACTGGCCACGGAATTGTTAGAGTAATTTAGGAGCAAACTGAGTAGGCGATACTCGGGAAAATTCTTGTTGAAGTCCATGGATTGCTACTTTACCTTTTCAGGGAGTGTAAGATTTGTCCCTGGATGTATTTGCTAGTAACAGAGGAAAAGAATGTTCAGTATATCACTTTTTTTACCTTGTAAATTTTCCTTTAGGTCCCATTAATGTTTTATAATATCCCAGCATATTTCATAGAATGAAATCAGTTGTTAAAAACCTATGAATAGGTTAAGAGCAGGTTATAATTTCGCATGCCCATTAGGTAGAATTCAGCAGTAAATAATCACTGACCTCCTGGGCTCTGCTACTATTGATACAGCCAAATAAACTTGTGCTCTTACAGATCATGAATATGGTCCTTTATCTAGTAAAACCTTGCTTGGATTCACTAGTGTGCATACCAACATGGTGACTGGTGGGGTGTTTTGTTTTGTGTTTGTTTATTTTTTGTGCTTGTAGCAAGAAGTGGGCAAAAATGTGCCTTTAAGATGAACAATTTTTTGCCAAATTGCTGTAAAGATAGTTTGCTAGAAGACTGAATTGCTCAGGGTTTTGGCAATGAGCTGTTTCTAAGGCTATCAGGAATGAGACTGAGACTGTGTGTTCAGATTGCAAAATCACCCCTGTAACAAACTCTGTAACTGTTGTTCTTGTTGGCAGCTGTAGCAGAGCTAGGAAGGGTTGAAGATTCATGGAGAATGAACATCTTTTGGCAATCTCTCTGGAACAGGATTTAGGACTGGCAGGGAGGCAGAGTAGATGCTGCATGTGTTACATCTCCTTTAGGAAGTAGATGGGTCTTCTGTCATCAGGATTGTCTATGTGGTGTCTTTCACAGGCACTAAATTAATTCTGCAAAATATTAATTGATACAATTCATTGACCAATCACATTCTGCTTACTGTGGAGAATCAAGACCTGACTGTGGTCTTTCACTGGTTTCATACTCCTCTGACACTTGCAGTAAACATACTCCTGATTTATATTGATGCAAGAGAGATAAGAATCAGTCCCAAAGAACCAGACTTGGTGGCTGTGAGAAATTCTTCATTAGTGTGTTGTATGCTTCTTCTTTTTGTCTAAACATGTTTCACCAGTCTGAACTCTTTCAGACCTACTCAGATCCATTTATCTATGAATTGCATCACATTACATAGCATCTTTTAATTTAGGCCAATATCTTCAGAGGCTTTCTAAGAAAGTGGTCTCTTTCTGATAAAGCTTTTGAATGAGGCAAAGTTGAGACTTGACATCTGGGTCTACCACAAGCAGGTCTCTCTACTTCCTCATTGGGCTGTTAAATATTCTGAAGTGTGTCACTTTAATTTTGACCAGAAATTCCATCCTGGATCTGAGACACTTTCCTAAAAGTTTTATTTACATCAGTGTGTTCCTAAGAAAAGTTTTGGTTTTGACATTTTCCAGAGAGAAAATATTTCACTGAATGATCTTGACGATCTCCATTACTAACTGCCTTCAAGTCCCATTTGAATTTGGTGGAAGAACTAAGGATGCTCATGCATCATCATCTTGCAGGATCAGTCTCTTAAGGATGAGAAAGAATATTGCAACATATTCCCCTTCCTATTTTTATCAGTCACTGTCTCAACAACCCATTGATGCTTGGCTACTTTTTATCTGTTATCTTTGTCTAAAGAATTTAGTTCCGGAATGTAAATACCTTATATATTCTGTAAAAGCAAACAGCAAAGTGTAATTCTTTTGACCTTTTCAGTGGCCTTTGGTGTAATTTACTGACTGTTTGGTTTCTCCCTACAGCATGGCCCTTAGAACCTTCGTGGTAAAAATGGACAACCAATCAAAATATGAAATGCTGGAAAGATTACAGCCTTTGGTTTTATTATAAGTCTATTAAATGTTCAGGGAATTTTTATCAGGAAAGATTTCTGCAAGAACTGAAAATGGCATCAGATGAGTCACAGTTGTTATGGAATAGGGAAATTATACCAACATAGCCTGTTCTCATTAATACTTCAACATCATAATCTTGTTCTCATTTTATGGCCTGGCAACCCATCTTTTTCTCCTAAAATTAAATCCTTTTAAGTCACCTGCTCAGATATTGAGATACAAATCTTTTAAAGTTTTCTTGTGCATTTCATGCTGGCAGCTGTCGTTACTGAGACATATTTAATGCCATATTATGTAGTTTATGGTTTATTGAAATCATTTGTATTATTATTTGAGCACATTGGTAGGTTTATTAACATTAATCCCTCATCCTTTACTACTTTGGTTCCTAGATGGGTTCGTGTAAGGTGGGTTGCTAAATGTTTTGTTTGACAATCAGAGGAAGAATGCTTTGTGTGAACAATGCTTAAAAGTAGATTGCAAAATCGTGATGCAGAAGGGGTGAAGTGCAGAAACTATACAGATTTATTATATTCTGTCTCTGGGACACTTTGTATAGTAATCTGCCACCTGAGTCAGACTTTTCAGTGCTGCTGTGGATAATATCTCCAGTGCCAGCACTGCATAGGGTTGTCCTTTATTCTAAATCAGTCACCTCAAAGCCTGAGGACTTGTTGGGACAGATCAGGAATGTAGATGTGGATGCAAACTGTAGAGCAACTCATAGACTGTATGCCCTGGGGCAGTATTTGGGGGTTGTAAGTGGAGTCAGAATCTTGCAAAACAAGTTATGATGCTGGAAGAGTGTTGTTAGGGAGAGCCATTCAGGTTCCTTATTTGTCGGCAGTTCCTGACTGACTTTCTTAAACTTGGATTTTTTTTTTGTTTTTGATGAAACTTTCCGAAGCTGCGCAGAATCATGGAGTAGTGCTGAACAACAAGGAGTCGGGTGGCACTTTTAAAGACTAACAGATTTATTTATTATTGCATGAGCTTTGGTAGGATTTTCATGGGATTTTCTCTCACAAAAGCTCATGCAATAAAGTAAGTTTTTAGTCTTTAAAGGTGCCAAGAGACTCCTTGTTTGTTTTACTGGACTATACTAAGATGACTACCGCTTTGGAACTTGAAGTAGTACTGTTTGCCTTTTTTTTTTTTTTTTTTTTTTTTTTTTTTAACTCTGAAAGTATTCTATTTAGTTATGTGTTTTAGTGTCTGGAACTAGAATTTTTCTCATTTAATTCGTTCACTAATATTAGCACGTGGTACAGATAGAGTCCCCTTTATTTTTCTGGAAAAATTCATCTTGCTCATCAAAAGTGTCTCCTAACCAGTGGGCATGAGTGCATAACATGTACATCAGTTCCGGCAGGGTGCTGTCCAGTCTAATTGAATACCTGGGTGTATTTAGCTTTAGCTTGTTGAACTGTGCTTGTAGTGTTGCTCTGGAAAGTATTGTGGGTGAAACAGAAAATGATTAATTTCTGGATGCATTATGAGTTGGGTTTTGCCTGTAGTTTCACAAAGAAAAATGAAAGCAACAGCATTTCAAACATTTGAAGCATTGTAAAGAATTGCATGAGATTTGCAAAAGAAGACATGAGGGAAAAAGAGCATTCAGCACTGTAGAGTTTATTACCATAAACATTCAATATACACAAAAATATTTATTAGATACCAAGAGTGCTGTTATATTCCTAAGTCTGAAGCAGACAAAAAGTTTACCCTGATTTTGTGACTGCTGTCCTCCAAACAGTTTAGTGTTTAAAAATGTTACTGCGGTGGGATCATCAGAAAACCCCACCTCTGCAAAGCATGGAAATATTTTTCATGGTGATTAAAAGCAAGCCATTAAAATAGTTTCATTAGCACACACTTCTCCCTCCCTCCAGTGGCATGCAGTAGGCTGGTGTTGATAATTTAAATGTTGACAAGGAAAAAATCATTCTAGAATTCTCTTCTGAGCTGACCTATCAGATGGATGTCTTCAACAGCAGAAGATGAGGGAAACAGAAGACTGCACAGGCATTTGTGTCAATGTCACTAGTGCAGCCTGCATAAGCAGCCCTATTGTACAATAACAGACCAGTGTATATGATAAAATGGAGGATAAAATTTCTGTTAGAAAACTGATTCCAGGGGGATTGAGTGACTCAGGGAATTTACAATGAGATATAGAGACTTTCACCTCTAAGTCACCTGTTTAATTCTAGTCAACATCCGTGCTGACTGAAAGATTTTATCATCAGATGGCTGTTTGGTGGCCTGCACTAGTGACAACACTTAACTTTTCTTTTTTCCATTTTCAGAGATACTACCGGTTCCATCTCTGTTCTCCATTTTAGGTACACAAGATAGCTTTCAAACTAGCTGACTTTTTCTAGATGAAAGAAGCCTTCCAAAATGTTACCAACGTATGATTTTTAGTGGTTTTACTCTAGTAGGTTTGTGATCATGTCACAAAAAACACTGCTATAATTAGCTCTCTTGTTGACTATTTCAATAGACGAAGCCAAAGATTGAATGGGCTGTGGAGACTGAACTATCCTATTGCCCCAGGGACGTTTGTCCTGTCAGTAGAGGTATGTGGAAGGGTGGAGATGCTTGAGCTGTACTTGTTCTGAGGATAAACAGGAAGACTTCAGTCTCTAGAATGTATTGAAATTGCTAAATTCAGATACGTTTTAAAATAAAACAGACATGTAATCAGTTTCACGTTTCCAAAAGAGATGATTATGGGCAGAGCTTTGTCCTTGGATAGCATACGTTGACACAGCTCTATTGATGTCTGACCCTGTAATCTTAAACTGTATGAAGATGCTTTGGATGTTTATTTTGGTAAGATAATGTTACACTTTTCCAGCAGTGATGATACATCAAAGCATAACCTTTTTTCTGAAGGAGACGCTCTGAACTAGGAGATGTTTATGAGGATTGCAGATGGAGCTTCTTTATGTTTGTAACAGTACCCTGGTTTTCCTGAATGAGGAGTATGAGGCCTATATCCTGGTCTACTGAACACTTCTTTCCATTATAAAGTTAATGAATTTGCAAGGTATGTACATACCTTTGGCCTGAAGATAACTGTTATCTGAACCTTCTTAAATCCAGAGGTATGGCTACATTGCTGAGTTAACTCAGGCTCTTGCATCAGTGTTCCACCTGTAATACCCCCATACGGATAGCTCATTTTAAACCTACAAATTCAGGTTTGTCCACTGGGTAGTTTTTCTCAGTAGCTGACAAGCTTTGACTGATGAAAGCAACAGTCCTCAACTCCTCAAGGTGTTCTTGATATAATACCCTTCCTAAGCCATCCATACTGGTGTCCGCATGTGATGTTCTGTGCTCTGGGCCAAGTGGAGGCTGCCTCAATTTTTAATGGATCTGTGGCAATATCTTGTTCTGACACTGTCCTGCCCACATAGGAAACTGAAGGATGGCAAAACTTATTTATCAAGGACAGTTTCAAACCTTCCTGTCTCAAACAACCAAGGACTTTAAGCAACCACTCTTCATGTTCTTTGAGAGTCTACCCAAAAACAGTTAGCTCATCCAAGTAGACAATGACCTCCAGAGTTTCATGTTTTCAACTGTTTTCTCCATTAATCTTTGAAAGGTAGCAAGAGCCCCACAAATGCCTTGGGGCAGCCTCTCAAACTGGTAAAAATCCAAGTGGGCAAATAAAAGCAGTTGTCTCTTTATCTACTGTGTTCATAGGTATTTGGTAGTATCCATTGCAAAGATCTAATAGAGTAAACCATTTACTTCCATGTAAGGAGTTAAGGACCTCTGCAATTCTCGGCATTGTGTTTTTGGTCTGGCACAGTGTGCTTATTTAGAGCACTATAATCAACATGCATTCTGACAGACCCATTCTTCTTCCTCATCACAACGATTGAGGAGGCATATGGACTTTGCGACACAGAAATTATTCCATTGTTAATCAAGGCATGTAGGTATCTCTGAACATCCTCCATGTCAACTGGGGCCAGACAACAGGATTATTTTCTAAATGGTCAAGAGTCAGACTGATCTCATGATGAGTACTTTTTGCATAGCCCAGAGCCCACTCATGTTGGGAGAAGACATATTTTATCCAATAACATTGTTTTGAAAAACTCATGAGATTTGAGCCCAAACTGATCATAAGCATATTAGAATAGGATATTTTTGGTTCAAGATCCAAGTGCAAGATTTCAAAAGTGAGTAGTAATCATAGGTGCCTCAGTTTTTAGGTGCTCGGCTTGAAGCAAAAGAAAGGGAAGTGATATTCAGAATGTGGGTGCATGCTTTCTGGAAATCAAGCTTCTTTAAGGTGCTGTGAGTTGGACCCCAAAAGCCAAGTCATCCACAGTCACTAGTCACTTTTGAAAACCTTCACCTGTTTGTCATGGGACATTATTTCCTAATTGAAAAGGGCAGGTTTAGGCTTAGATTTACAACTCTTGATAAATCTAGAGTGTAAACTCTTTGGGTTCTTTATCTTCATGTATGTGTAAAGTATCCATAGTTGCATAGTGTTGCTACTGAACAGATAATTGATAGGTAGTCCTAAATCCCTATTTGGACAACAGATTTGGGCATGGTTTTGGCTGAGTATCTGCAGACAGGATAATCAAAGCATTTACTCAAATCAAATGCTTGCTGTTCCTCTGGTATAATTACCTCCAAACTATAACTATTTTTAGTTCAGTCCAAAGTGGTTCTGAGCCTACTGGTCAATTGAAATGTACTTTAGGCCGGCAAGTTGTGCTCGGTTTATATGATAAAGAGTGAGTACAAATTCTGTACAAAGATTACAAAGGTTAATGCTTTCTTTTGCTTATGTCAGGCTTTATAAGGAGAACAGTACTGAATTAAACTGCTACTGTGTCTTTACTCACATCCATTGTGAACCATGCTAACTCATCTGGAAACGATGGTAACTGTATAATAACTCACCAGTTGTGCTCCCTCATTATCTCAAGTAAATAACAAATTTAACCTTTTAATTGGTAGCTAAGAAAGCAAGTAAAGGTGTGCTATCAACAGCAATATACAAAATGGAAAGAGAAGACAATAGCAATAATTGATTTTTTTCATTGATTAAACTGCCATACACATTTATAAGTTCTTTTTTTGAGCAAATTTATAAATTAATTTATGTAAAGACTAAGTTACAGATATAATATAAAAAATTGGCCGAATTCTCACACCAGTTCAGAACCAGTATATGTGAGGTCAGACTAGGGTCTGAAATCGGGTAGAATGGGAAACCTGACACTGGATCTTTTTTGTATAAGAATAGATTCTGATTCACTTTAGTTACTTTTAACAGCTTCATACAAGAAGTAAGAGGAATCAGAAGATGGTTCTTAAACATAGAGGGTCCAATTCTCTTGTGTTTTTAGTGTGAGTTTTGCACTAACTACAATGAATTTGGAACTGAGTAAAACTCTAAGGACTGCAGCCTTGCTGAAACCACATTTTAATTCTCATTCCTTAACTAGACTTGACTAAAGATTTTGGACCAAATCCTGCAGTTTTTGTGCAGGGAAAGCTTCCTTTCACCTTGCTGGAAGTTAGTCCAGAGTAAGAACTGTAGACATTGCCCCTTGACATTACAGATGCACTCAATGGTTTGGTTTTTTTTTTTTTTTTTGCAGTAGAAGTTTCCTCTGTGTAGCTTAACATTCATGTGCATATTGTGTTGGGGTCAGACCTGATGGCTATAGGAGAGTATATATTACTCCCAAGATTAGTAAATCCATGTTCCCTCGGTAATTTAGCCAGGGTTATACCAGGTTAATTGGGTCACCTGGAGCCAATCAAGGAACCTGCTGCATTGCTTAAAAGTCTCATTCTCAGGCAGGCAAGGGCAGCTGAAGGGAGGTCAGAGAGGAGTAGAGCTGCTAGAAGTGCGTTGGAAACTTTTTGTTTGCATTTTGCAGAACACCAGAAAGGTACGAGGGTCTGGGAGAAAACCATACAGGCAGGGCTGTTAGATCCAGCACCCTGAAGGAGGACTGCTGCTCAGAGCAATTAGCAAGGCAGTAGAGGTGGGGCAATCCCACCTCCAACAAGGGAGAGACCACAGAGACTAAGACTTCAGGCCAGGAGGCTGTTGAACCTTCGTCAGCCTCAGAGGGCAGACCAAGAGCAAGGGGCCACGGATTGGTGACTGAGGGAAGAGTGGCCCTCCCAGACTCAGTTTTTGGAGGCTGTTAATCATTGGGTCCTAGGATAGGTTGCGGGATGTGTGACCCCCATCTCCTCCTGCCATCCAGTCCCACCAATGGGTAGTTGAACAAGGGAGAAACCCTGGTGAGGAGGCCAGCTGGACTATAACTTGGATTAGTCCCTAAAGGAGGATCCCCACCTTGGGGAAACTCGGAGGGACAAACCGGACTTTACCAGGACACAGAATAAGAGTGCAAGACCTGCAGAGGCAGATTAGGCCTGACTCTGCCACATCAATTTGCCTCTATTTGGTCACATTTTGATCACAGTTGCACCGTTATAGATCCAGAATAGCTTTGTTATCATCAAAGAAGTTATTGCAGAGTTACAGGAATACAACTGAGCTAAAAATCTGACTCGCGTTCTCAATGTAGGCAAAGCATTGCATGCATATTATACATCCATTAGAAGTTTAAATCTTTTAAGCTGTTTTCTGTTTTCTGGGACACCTTGAATTTTTTTTAAAGTGATGCAAGTTGTGACTTGCAATTAATAGAAAATATCACCAGCAATGGGACCAGTAATTTCCTCTACTGTTGAAGTGCCAGGATTTCACTGGATGAAATTCTATGGCCTGTATTATGCAGGAGGTCAGGCTAGCTGATCACTGTGGTACCATCTGGCCTTAAAAATGTATGAAAGGTGCGGAGTGCTTTCAATTCCCAGAACATTGCAGGAATGGGCCCAATATTTCTACCTCATAAATATAACATAGGGAGTTATGCCAATAAACATGGTTTACTGAGGAGTGTGAGTAATGTGAAATGAACTGTTTATTTTTTCAGGCAGCTTATTAGCTCTGAAAACCCATTTTCCAGCTCTGTTAGTAAAAGACTGAAAACACAGGGGGCCTGATAAAGCCATCCAAGGAGAGTACCAACAGATGGGTGTTGACTAGGGCTTTTTGTTTTTTAAGATATCACCCCAATGTGTTCAGTTCGCATTTCTCTCTGGACGGATTAACTTTTTTTTTTTTTTTTTTTTTTTTTTTTTGGCGCAGAAGCCTTGTTCCTGGAACATAGCCTACTATATTCCCAGTCATTAACTGCTAGATCATTAGAAAGTTAATGATGAAAGACAGAAACTGTTAACTAGAATATTGAAATGTGCATTTAATTTTTTCAGTGACACGGGAAACGGTCTGACATTTCTGCTAGATCACAAGGAAAAAAAACCCACCAGAGTCATGGAGAGAAAAAGACAACTCAAGAAAAGGGAGTTTGGGAAAAGACTGTCTCTGGACAGCAGTCTTGTGGTAAGCACTAAAATATTCATTTTAGTATTGTATGTTTTGGCAACAAAAGTATAGCTCTTTAATTTCTGCATCCCACAATGTTGTAACTTTTTTTTTAAAGCATATATTTAAGACATCATAATGGCAAATCCTCTTGTGATTATAACTCTAGATCTAGAGGGCTAAAACATTTTTGAAGCTACCTGATAGGAGCACATTATCATAAAAAGAAATGTCATGAGATTGAATCTGTCCCATAACACAAGGGCGACATTTAAAAATTTGCCAGTGTTCTAAGGTAAACTGCTATGGTTACCACAGTCTGTGTCATACCCTTCTGTATTTCCTTATATTTAATGTAGGAAATGCTTTGACTGCAATAAATATTGACAGTTTCTAACTGCAAATACTTATTATAAATTTGCTACTCTTTAAAAGTGCCACAAGACTCCTTGTTTGTTTTGCAAATGCTTGGTTAGTTATGTAAGGCCACTATAGCCGCTGTGTGTGTGTGTGTGTGTGTGTGTGAGAGAGAGAGAGAGAGAGACAAATTAAGGTAATATCTGAAGGAAAAATCAGTTGGCACAGGCTCTGGATCATTATTATTATTAATACAACAAGGCCCTGATCCTGAATTTAATGGGAACACAGTCTTGGCCCCAAAATATATTTAAAAAGTAATGTTTTAGCTGCTGGGTGGGATAAACAAACTTGTTTTACAGTCATATCATGGATACCCATACTGGAAAATTTTTTATGTTTGTGTTGTCAACTAATGTGCTGAAACTGAATTAAGCTGAAAGGTCTCACTGTGTCTCTGTCCACCTCCATGCCTCTTGCAGAGGTTACTCCTTATTCTGAGATGGAAACTTTTTCCTAGGGGGGTCATGGCAGAATTTCTCAGAATAATTAGACTCCTGGGATCAGTGCTTGAACTGGTTGCCATGCTTAGCAAGTCCTCTTCATGTACAAATGCAGGAGGGGATGGGTCTTTCTTGGTGGAGAATGGCAGTTGACAAGGGAACAAATGTCAAAAGGGGGCATGAGTGTAGGAGCAGCTACCACTTTCCTGGGCTTGGTAAAAGAGCTGTTAGTTAGGAGCTAAAATGATTCTGCAAATCAGCCCTTCTGCCTTTATAAAATAAATTGTGCGTGCGTGTGTGTGTGTGTGTGTGTGTGTGTGTGTGTGCACTCTTCCCTTAGCATTGACAGCAGACTTCAATGACTCCAGAGAAAGGAACACTATATGGAGTTACATGAAGTATGGAGCTTCTCTTTTTGTAGTGAGCAGCTCCAAAATTCCTAGATATTGAGCATATGTCTGCAGTGGACCATCTTTTCCTCCAGGATGGTCTGCAAAATGGATCCTTCAGCCTACTGCAGAGCCAGCCTGAGGGATTGCACAGTCTAGAAGTTTACAGGTATTTTTAGCTAGATCAAGCCCAAAGTCACAACACTGTTGAAACTAATTCAGTTGTCTTCTAGGTTTTGTGCACAGAAATGAGACTTGCTGTGGAGGCATGGTTCTACCATCTAATAGAATCTTGTATGTGAGCAAAACAAAAGTAAACATTTATTGTACATTCACATAGAGTATGGGGTGTGTTCATACACCTGACCAAGTTCTGCTATTTCTAAGCATGTAACTACTTAAACAGACTCTGGTCAAATATTTTTAGTTAAAATTCATTGCTGTGTTCAAAAAACGTCAGCCACACAGAAAAATAGAATTTAGGGCAGCATCAGCAGTTGTGAACATGACTGCATGGATTGCTAGAAAAGGCATTGATCAGCATGGAGAATAAGTTCTGGTGATGTGTGGCTTTTTAATTCTCGGTATGCAGGTATAATGTACAGATTATCAGTGAATACATGGTTTGATTGGAAGTTGGCAAGTAGAAGGAAAGCATAGTCTGCAGTTTCCCAGATGGAGGGTACTTGGATGGGTTAAAATACAAGTGATCGGGTAATAGGGCACATTATTCATAAAAAATTACATTTGTGTGGGTTGTAGGAAATAGATATGGTAATGAAAGGAAGTTGATCCTCTTGAGTGAGAATTATTGCACAGATAATTCTTAAGATCCTACATACATATATCAGAGAGAGATTTTTGATTTTCATCTTGTTTCACTTATCCAAAGAATTTTCCATAGAATGGCTTTGGTCCTTACTGGTGTCTAACAAACCCATTAAATTATAATTTTTGTGGTATGGGGAGGCAGTGTGATCTGATGCATAGGATCCTGGGTCCCTGCTTCCACTCTGTACATTAGGCCACACTACTTTCTCACTTAGCCAAAATGTCATGAGTCTTCCACAAAGTCTTAAATCTTCGACAACTTGTTAGCAGCTGGCTGTCCTGTGACTCGACCAAATTCAGTTAGGCAAAACTGAATATTTTATGTTTCTCTCTCTTCCAAAAAGCCTCTCCTTTCCATCCCTCTCAATAACAACTTTCTTTCTGCCATCTTGGCACCATGCTCCTCTCTTCTGTTTACTTCCCATGCATCCATTCTGTCGACTAATTCCATCAGAACACCGTATTTCTATAATCTATACTCTTATCGTCATTCTACCTTCTGAAGTCCTTGCATCTCCTTTCACTCCCTTCCTCTTCAAATAAGGCTGCTAGCCTAACCACTCCCTTGCACCCTTCTTGCACTCTCATATTCTAGTATTCTTCAGGCTGAACGTTATGCATGAAACAGTCAGTCCTGATTTGCTTTCTGTGGAGCCTTCCAGCATAATCAACCGTAGAAAAGAATCTCATTTATATGCATTCAATAGCAACATGTTCAGATTTTGACCTTGGGCCACAAAATACAAGTATAAACAGGAGATAGTGTTAATGCACACAGTGTGTTAGGGTGTAAGTCTATACTGTTTTCTCCATCTGCTAGAGCCGAGTAAATTTTTTCAGTTTATTTGACAAAAAGGGCTGTTTCAGGTCAAGCTGAAACTATGTATGGATTTTACACCAATAGTTTTGGCCCATCACCAAATGGCTAAAGGAGGAGGAGAACGAGGTGGTACCATTGGTGCCACCTCCCTGTCTGATGGCTCACCTCTTCCACCAAACTGTAATAAAGATATAGATTTTGTATCGGAATTTAGAATAGGATTCTATAACCCATATTGGTTCCCTCCCTATTAAACTTGGTGGAAGCGTCCTATTAGGAAAATCTGTGTTCCTGTGATGCAGAAAAGACATGAAATTAATCATGTACATGGGAAGCTAAGATTAGGTCTCCTGATTTTCGTCACCCCTGCGACACCCCCCCCCCCCCAAGAAGCAAAATACCAGGCCTCTGTTGCTTCAGATAAAGGAAAGCTCCTTTACCTGACCTTATTAATAGGAGTCCTCTACCCTGTCTCTGGGCTGCCCAACAGAGGGAAACAGCACAAGCTTTCTGATACATCCGGCTTAGGTAGAACAGGAACCCTGTATTTCTCACAAATTCATGATGAGGGAGAGGCAGGTGGTCCAAATCTGAGGAGCATTTTGACCCCAAGAGCCAGGTTATAATGCCAGGCACAGAGAGCTAAGCCCAGTCTCAAAGGGCACAAACCGTTGCTGCATCGAGTCTGCAGAGGCCTTCCCCCAGGGTCTTTGACCCACTCGGGGCAGGACCCAACCTCCCATGCCAGTGAATAAAATGGTTAAAATAACATGAAAGTCACAAAAAATTATAAAAAATGAAAGTAATTTTACTGGGCTCTTGTATCACTCTGGACTGTTTTGTAGGACAGGGGCCAAAGTTACATCAAGGTATGCTGTGATTGCTAAAGGCACATAAATTTAGAACTAAATAAAATGCAAGAGAGATAAGTTCAATATAATAAGATTATATACACTATATTATTTAACTATTTGGGTTTACTTCTTCTTCTTATACAGTTTTCCAGGCAGGATGTGATCCCTGGTAAGCTAAGGAGACAGGACTGTGATGATTTATATGGTACTGGTCCTGCTTTGAGCAGGGGGTTAGACTAAAAAAAATGACTTTCTAAGATCCTTTCCAACCCTAATATTCTATGATTCAAGCTTTGTAGAAGCCTGTTTCTTTGGTCTGCATTTTTTAGTTATTTTTACAATACATTTTTTCAGACTGATTCAATATTAAAGAATAGTCAAGTTGCTGAGGCCCCACATTTAAGTTCTGTTAAGTTTTACAAAATTTAATATTAGAAATGCTTCATGATTTTTATTTTTTTTTTTGAGTGGTTTTTTGCTTGTTGAAATCTCTCCAACAGGCATTTGCAACCCAAACATTCTATGAGTAAATGACAACCAGCAAATAAAACATACAAGAAGAAAAACATAAAAGGGAAATTAGCTGTCCTCTTGTTTTTTTTTTCAAATCTTGGTTAAAATGCAAGACAGAAATAAAGAACAGACAGGGAGAACAATATATTAGATTTCTAAAATTCTTTCAGTTTAAATAAGGTAAAGATATTAACATCAATGTACCTTTTAAATAGGGTATTTTTTTTAACTTGGAAAGATCCCTCTTATCCAATAATAACTTATTTGGTTTGTGGTGAGGGATGTTAGGCAGGGAATGCTTATTAAAAATGCTAATGAAAGGACTGATTATATCTCAAGATGTCCTAAAAGAAGTTCCTTCCAAAGTAAATTAAAATCATTTTTCAAGAAGCATCTGTGAGTTAGAATAAATCTGTTAGATTGTGTCATTTTCTCTTTGAGTACATTTACCTTTGTATTCAGTAAGACCAATACTCGGTGAAATAATAAAAGACCCACCAGAAAGCTAGGTCTTTGCCTGATCCAAACCATTCAGTTGTCTGCAGGAAACTTTTTGATCAAAAAAAAAAAAGTCAATGTTACAAGCTGTGTTCTTTATCGATGTGTATAATTCCCAAGCCAAGTGCATACTTGGTTGGCATTTGAAGCTTTAATGACGTTTAGTTGAGCAGGAAGTTTGAGAATAGGTTCTTTTTAAGCATGCCAATTTATAAGCATTAACAATTATAAAATGAGGTTTTTACTTTTAAGAACAAGCTGCACTAAATAGTTTCTTTGACTCATGAACTGCTCTGATATATTCAGACTAGTCATACACTGCTGTGATTCTCACTTGGATTAACTTCAGTGACACCACTACACTGTAATAAGAGTGGCATTATAATATAAATTGCACTTTATTATGGGAGTAATGGCTGCATCCATTTTATCTCAGGTTGTATTACTGTCAGATCTGAAGACAGTAAGTTGAATCAGATCTAGTCAGTAGTTAGACAGGAGACCTACTGGGAAGGAATGTTGTGTTTTTCTAATGATTAGAGCACAGGGCTGGAAGTCAATGTTCTGGATTCAAATCCTGTCTCACAAAAAAGACCTGCCTTTGATAGGTCACACCTATTTGCAAAAAAAAAAAAGAAACAATGAGGCCCTTCATTCAATGAAAGATTCAAGAATCAACATCAACACTGCCCACTTTGGGTATATATACTCCATCATTTAGGCATACCCAATATAGGCTCCAACCTTAATGCCATTATCCTCCACAAAATAGATATAGAAACAACAATAATCAACATTCTAGGCATCAGTCATAACATCATGGACAACAGCAACAACAGCTGTCTACTTCTTTGCAACCATCATAGAACAAACCTCAGTTTTGAACTGCTGGTGAAGGGTTCAAATTTCTTCCTTACGGATGCGGTGCCCCTTACAACTCAATTAGAATTTCTTCTTGGATCCTTCTACAACAGCTGGTCCTTGATAACAACAGACGAATGGGTCTTGCAAATGAACAAATTTGGGTACACTCTCCCATTTCTCTCCACTTCTTCTACCCATTACCTTACCTTATCCCTCTTCTGGGACCCAACTCATGAACAGATTCTGTTGTAAGAGAGAGAACACCTTCTTCAGATAGGGACTATAGAACATGTGTCACCCCAGTATACAAGAAGAGGGTTCTATTCCCAATACTTCATGGTACTAAAAAAATCAGAAGGATGGAGACCTATCCTGAATTTAAGACCTCTGAACAGATATACAAGAAAAGAGAAATTCAGGATAGTGATTCTAAATACAATAATACCATCACTGCAAAGAAGAGATTGGGACTCATCCTTCGACCTTCAAGACACCTATTTTCATGTTGCTATTCAGCCCGCATACCAACGGTTCCTTCTCTTCACAACAGCGAACCAAAACTTCCAATACAAAGTCCTAACATTCAGTCTTTCCATGACCTGGAGAGTTTTTTCAAGGCTCCTGGTGGTTGTTGTGGCACATCTATGCAGACAAGGAGTAGTTATATTCCCCTACCTAGAAAATTGTCCTGTAAGGGCTCCCACTCTCTCCCAGGCAAAGAATAGGACACACCTGAAGGTCCAAACCTTCTGAGCACTAGGTCTTAAAATAAACATAGAAAAGTCCGCTTTGGAACTATCTCAATGTATTCAATTCATAGGAGCACAGCTGGACTCTATACAGGCCAGAGCTTTTCTCCCTCGAGGGAGATTTAGGACCATTCAAGAATTAATCACAGTTGTACCCATACTCTCTACTGTACCTGCCTACAATATACTCCAATTCTTGGGACACATGGTTGTGTCAACATTTGTTGTACCTCATGCCCACCTCTGCATGCATGGCCTCCAGATGTGGCTTGCTTCAGTCTACAAACCTAATAGACATTCCCCTCAAGAGCCCCTAGTCATACCTACAGATGTGAAGCATACACTACGCTGGTGGACAATGCAACAGAACCTTCTGAGGGGTGTGGAATTCACTCTCATAAGTCCCAAAATAACAATTACTCCTGGTGCATCCCTCATGGGTTGGGGAGTGCAAATGTAATATCTGACCACCCAAGGTCAGTGGTCAGAGCTGGAGTCCTCCTTATGCGTAAATATACTCAAACTTCGAGCAGTACGCAATGCATGCAGCCATTTCTTTCTTTATATAAGGAGCAAATCTGTAAGAATACAGACAATGTGGCATGTGTATTTTATATAAATTGTCAGGGTGGTGCCAGATCCCGATCTCTCTGCATGGAAGCAATCAAGCTGTGAAATTAGTGCATAAGACACACAATAAATATCTCAGCCTGTTACCTCCCCAGCCTACAGAATATCCTAGCTGATGGCCTCAGCAGCTGTTTCCCTCCCACTCATGAATGGCAGTTGCATAGAACTATGTTATCATCAAAGGAACATGGAACACCTTCAAAGACTAATGCACATTCGACTAGAGCAATGGCTGCATCAGTTGCTTTTATCAAAAGTGTTCCTCTCATGGACGTACGCAGGACTGCCAGGTAGTCCTGACCTGAAATGTTCATTAAACACTACGCCATAAAACAACTAGCACTAAGAGACTCCTCCCTAGGAGTCTCTGTACTATCAACAATAAAACCATCATAGAACTTACAAAGTCCCTCCTCCTTTCAGGACTCTTAAGTAGTCACCACAAGTAGAGCACCCACAGGAACATCACCTGATAAAGAAGAAAAGGTTACTCATGGGCTGCTGTAACTGGACTTCTTTGAGATATATTTCCCTTTTGGGAGCTCCACAACCCACCCTCCTCCTCTTTACTTCGAAGTTCATCTCCCAGCAGGTCAGCTTTGCAGTAGAGAAGGAATGGAGGGTTGCAGTAGCACGCATGCCCAATGGAATGTGCCAACATCTCCTCCCAAGTCACTGGGGCTTTTTTGCACAGCCCTACTACTACTGCTACAGCTGTGAATGTCTCCGAACTCGGACATCGCAGGACATGATAACACAAGTGGAGTGCTCCCAGGGACGCACATCTGAAAGAAGTCCAGTTACAGCACCTGGTGAGTAACCCTTTTCATTTCAGTGGTGGTTGCAGTGTGCATGCATGTTTGTGCAGACACCCAAGGAAGAAATATTCATTGAAAAGCTCTAGATAGTCAGATTTATTTAATAAATAGTTGAGGTTAAAGAAAAATTTCCTTTAGAGTTTTTGATTCATTTATCCCATTCTGGTACTCAGACTGAAAGTAGCATAGTCTGGTGTCACAAATTGTATTTTAGAGTTGGTAAAAAATAGAATTTCTATCCCATGAGAAATTCTGAGATTTAAAATTTGGAAGAATTTCAACCAACTCTACTGTAAGCTGCATTATACTGTTAACAGTCCTGGTTAAAACTATATACTTTACATGGAATGTACATATTGACCAGGACTCACTGGAGCCAGAAGTCTTTGGGGATAGATCATCTGGTACCAGACAGGTTACTTTACTAAGTTTCTTTAAAATGCTTGTCAAGGCTCATTTACTCTGAATAACCGACTCCTTAATTTTAGTTGCCCTCTCTCTGACCCTCACAGGTTGTTCATCTATTCTGCTTTTAGAGTCCATTTGACCGAGATAAAAAAAAGTATCAAGATAATTGTGAAGCATCCAGATTGCCAAGCAATATCAGCAACAGGCTTTCTGAGCAACTATATATAAATCCAGGCAGCTTTTATGACAGCAATGAATATTTTTCCCATGTGTAGAAGCAGAGCAGGGTAATTCTGGCTTGCAACAGTTTCCAAGTTGTTTTCCAAAGGACTTGTTTCCAATATTGTAATACTTTAGAGATTTTCTTAAAAGTGAAAATCTTTGGTAGGGCTGAAGGAAAACTACCTCTTACTGTTTCTGAGCACTCAGTATGTTTTTCCTAGTTTGAAACTCTAGTTGGGCAAAGATAACTGACAATGTGATCACATTTCAGGGTTAATGGCTTCTCTGACTGAATCCAAAAACAACTCATAACTGTTCGTTGCACTCCTATATGTCTTCAGTGACATATGTACACCAGTAGAAATCCTTTTACTGTGTCCCTCCAGGGAGTGATAATACAGTTCAATATTGTTTATATTGAAAAATAATATGAAAGTCCCAGTTCCTTCCAAAGTCTTGCAGCATGCAAACTGCAGTTCCATTTGCAATGAATCTCTTTTTACATAGATGGATCTTTTCAGTTTTACTCATCATGGATATTCAATTGAATGACGTGTGTAAGTAAATTGAGCAAGCTTCGACCCATTGTGAAGTTCTGTGAACAAATTGTACCATGTTTATAAGAGGTTGAAATGTCCATGTTAATTAAAGTACTCTAATGAATAGCAGAAGACAGTGTTTCTCTGGCTTTGTTTAGGGGAGTTCTTAGAGATTTAAAACTTAAAACTGGTTAAAAAAATCAAATCAGAATTTCCATCCTGTGGGAAATTCTGTTATTCTGACATTTGTTTTCATTTGTCAGAATGAAATGACAAAAAAATTTCATGGAACAGAGAGTTAAATAGAAAAAAATTTAGAAATGTGGAAACATTTAACTTTATTGAAGTGAATTGAATCTTTGGTTTGAATTGGTTCCTATGAGCTTCTGTGATACCCATGGGAGCTGTCATTTCAGTGTATTTAATGCCCCCATTTTCCTTATATGGGTCAAGCTCTCTGATGGGACTACATCTCACATGGTGTATACCATAATGGGTCAAGCAAGGAAACCATGTGGTATCATCAAGGGAGGTATCCAACCAGGGAACCTAGTCAGTAGATGAGAATGGGGGCACCAAGACAATAATTCCCATTGAAACATCATGGCATTTAACAGAATACAGATTAATGTCAAACCGACACAAACCAAACATTTCAATTTGTTTTGATAACCTGAAAATTTGTTATATGGGCAACTTGACCTGAAATGAAATATTTCATTTTAATTTTCCAAGTGAAATGTTAGGAAAAGAACTTGATGAAAACCGAAATTTTCCCATGGAGAGCTTTGATTTTTGCATAAACTGCATTTTCCATAGAAAATGTATGCAGATTGCAAACTCATGAGAAGCTCTACTCAATATAGTGGACAATAATCTGCCGTCTTTACTCATGTTTTATAGTAGCATATTCAATAAGTGGTCCCAGTAATTTCAGGGACACTGATTATGCAGAAAGGTACTGCTCAGCTAAGTAGAGGCCTCTGAACCTGTGCACTGTAAATACTTGAATCTAATCTCACTTGCTAGTTTTACACCACTTGAATTCCATTGACTTTAATGGGGTAGTTTGTGATTTACTCCAGTGTAACTTGTATCAGAATCAGATTTTGAGTATATGTCCATTATGTAGGTATTTTGCGTCATTAATTATCAAGTAATACTGGTGGTTAGTATTGTTTATACATGCTTATTACGGTTCTTCTCATATATTCTGTTTTGTATGTTGGGTTGCTGTGATACTGCCTCTTTTGTTGACTTTTGAATAATTTTGAATTGTAGCAGATTCCTATCCCTGGCAGAGTAGCAGTTTTTCATTTATGGTTCCATTTCATGGGACTGTTATTTACTTTCTAACCAGCTTGTAATCTTGGTTCATCTGTGATTTCAAGCTTTCTGTTGAGTGCCACATCGACCACATTGTCAAGACTTTATTATCAGCATAGGAATTCAGCAAAGCTCAGGCTACTGCTGCCTCAGCAGGCTACTGAGTTTTGATTTATGTCTGGATAACAGCCTGAATGAATTATGGCATATCTGGTTCACAGACCTCCCAGACTGGCTGTTACTTCTTCAGCTTGTGTGAAATTTCAGCAGCTAGAGAACAAACAGCTCAATGTTTTGAGCAATCAACATATCACACCTGTACTAGGAATGATGTGCTGAATTTCTTTAAAGCATGACATTCATTTTATAGCACTTAAGCCTATAAAGCTCTGAATTTGCGTGCTGCTTCACATCTTCATGAAGTATCATTTTCTCATGTTCTAGAACTGTCTCACTGCTTGTATGCCTACAATCTGTACCATTCAAGCATATGTCTCTCTCTATGGTTGTCTGTATTCACCACTTATCCTTGAAAGCTAGGGAATCCAAAGGAGTTCTTTGATCTACACTTCCTACAGTAGTTGAAAATTTATATTTATGTATAATTTCAAGTTACTTGTCTCAAATGGTCTTTAAAATTGCTGTGTTAAGGGTACTGTGTAACGAAAAGCTAATAAAGTAATTAATATATTTTACATTAATTGTTTTATGTCTAAGTTTGCCAGAGTTCATTCTTTTCCTATAATTTTTATGGATAATACTGCTGTTTGTGTTAGGAATATTTTAAATTTTTGTCAGTTTAAATGTTCCCATTTATGGGAAATTATAGGGGGACCTGATAATTATTTAGTGACAGTGAACTTTGAGAGTTAAAGCTTTATAAGCATTGAAGTACAAATTTTCAACATCTCGACATGTCAAAATATACAAGGTAAATATCATTAAATCAAACTCTAAGTTCTCAGCAACATTTTTTCTTACGTAGCCTGTCTGTAAATTTTGATTATCATCACTGGAAATGTTTTGATTGGCTTGTGTCTGTGTCTTGTAATCAGTGTTTTCTGACATTTACAGATAAAAATCAAATCCTTACAAACCTATTAATATCCTGCCTTTTAAAATTCACAAGCCAAGATTTCCAAGTGATTGGGCATTCTGGGCGCCTTGTTTTTAGGGTGCTAAGCTTCAGGCACCCTAGCAGGACCTCCGAGACAGCCTGAGGCAATTGGGGGCCCTAGGTGAAGGTCCACTATGGGCCCCCACTGCTACCTTTCCTGTAGCCCTGGTACCCCCTGCAGCCCTAACTGCCCCACATCATCCCCCCGGACTCCTTGTTTGTTTTGCTGAATCAGACTAACATGACTATTCCTCTGGAATTTATAAAGTATTCTTGGGTACAATATTTTTAAAATCATGAAGCTTATAAGTTGACCATCTTTTACTTAACATAAATGAGCTAATCCTGAAGTATAAAGTTAAAATGAACATTTAATTTTTTTTAAAAAGTATGTGTTAATAAATAAAAAATGGTAAAGTTAATGATGGCTCAAAAATAAAACACCACATTTAAAATTTTGGCAGTCAAATCTTACAAATTTTTTTATATAGCCTTGGGTTTATGTGCACTAAACATTTAATACAAAATGATTATAATAAATAAAAACTAGTGAAAAGGTTTCTAGTGTGTAGCAATTAAAAACACCAAATTTCAGTGAAATTTGCTGACATACTCAAGTTTATAAGACTCTAACCCCCTCCAGAATATTAAATAGGAACTACAAAAGAAGCTAAACTATTACTTACCAAAAGAAAAACATACAGCACAGACATCACACACAGCTGTAGTGATTGCTTAAGGGCAGCACTGTATTTATATGTAGTAGCTTATATGGTCCTACCTGGTAACCTGAACTAATAAAAGCAAAAGGAAAAATTATCACAAAGACAAAGGAAAATGCAAAAGAACAGGTGAAAAAGAAAAGGAAAAAGCAACATTTCACAAAATTAAAAAATGGCAGAATAAATGGCCACACTGAGGAACTAAACCACTGGAAAAGTTCCTTCTATTGTGCTGTTGCTTTCTCCTGCTTTTTTAGCATGTCAGTGTGAAGGTAGTGGGCAGATAATGGTGAAATCTGCAATTGAGATGAAGCACAGATCCTAATGATAGTTTGCCTTGATGAGCCAAAACTGAAAAGAGCTTAGGCTTTCAGCCCTACTAGTTCTGTCAGATGGGAACAATTTCTATATTTTTCTATATTTTCTTATATTTTCATTCCTGTTCACCAAATTGAGGACAGGGCCCCTTATTGCTTGGGGCCCTAGGTGGCAGCCTGCCTCTCCTACCCCAAAAGCTACCACTGTGGGACCTGATTTCCAGAATGCTGAAAGTTTTTCTGAAAACCAAGGGCCTTTAAGACCTCTTAAGTTGAGCGCTCAAAGAATGAAGCATCTAGGATTGCTATTGACTTTGCAAATTTTGGTCATTGGCGATCTTCATTCCTGGTGTTATTCCATTCACATCAAGGACTTATTCAGTACCATACATGAACTGAACATTGCAGAAAGACAAGCCATTCTTACCATACCAGTATTTTTTTTCATGTCTATGTTTTAATTAATAAAACCAAATATTAAGATAGCACTACCTGTGGTTCCATACTTATGGTCAGTTGAGTTTTTGTATTTATAGGAGGATTCACCATTGCACTATGTATGAAGAATAAGCACATCTTCCCCTGAAACTATAGCAATTTCTTTACAATTAAATTAATTAAAGAATTTGAGTTGTTAATTTTAAAATTAGTCTTTTAAGAATATAGTGCCATCTGTGGGATTATTTGTTATTCTAGTACTGGAATAATGCAAATTCTCCAAACTTAGTTACATTAACTAAGATATCATGTACTGGTTCCTTAAAATTTTCTCTTTTTTTTGTGATTAATTGCCATTATGGAAATGTTGGCACCGTTGCCATTGTTCTGCGTAATGGAAAGTTTCTACTTCAGCAAAGACTGATTAATAATGTCCTTTATAGAGCAGCTTAAAAAGGGCTGCCACCATTTCAAAATTTCTGCCATCGCAAAATGTCTTCAACAGGACTGAGACCACAGGTTCCTTTTGTTAACATGCCATCTTTCAAAATGGCCATTGCGTTCTCTTGGCAATAGTCCTATCAGTCAATTGCAGTTAATGCAAGTGATTAATGTAAAACAAATTAACTAGATTAATCATGAGTAATTTTTTAATCAGAGTTTTAATTGCACTGTTAAACAATAATAGGAAACCAATTTAAATTTTTGTATGTTTTCTACTTAAAATATATTAATTTTAATTACAAAATGGACAGTGCTCACTTTATGCCCCTTTATACTTTGACTTGTAGGGTCTAAAGTTTTAAATTGTTTTCTTTCTGAGAACAGTTATGTCAAAAACAATTCTACATTTAAGTTGCACTTTCAGGATAAAGAAGTCACACAACAGTACGTGTATGAGATAAATTGAAAAATACTTTTTTTCTTTTTTACAGCACAAATATTTACATAAAATAATACTATAACATGAGCACAGTATACTTTATATTCTATGTTGTAATTGAAATGTGGAAAAACAACCAAAGTATATGCAATACATTTAAATTGATATTCTCTTATTGTTTAGAGTGAGATTTAAAACTGTGATTAATCATGACTATCTTTTTTTAATCTTGTGGTTAATTAATGATTTGACAGCTCTAATTGGGAACAACAGGAATGAAGCCAAATGGTCTTCAAAGAAGATGGTAACGCCTGATAGTGCAATGTCCTGACTTAGAGAGACTGAAGAGGAAAAAACAATTAAAAAACAAACAAATATAAAAATAAAAAAAAACCCCAAATCTGAATTTTTAACCTGGGCTACTACAGATATATTAATCGTTAGCAACAATACTAATAGTTATGTATGGCATCATTAGGCAGCAGACTTAATGTGTTTTTTGTGCCTTAACTGTGAATTTCCTAGCTCAGCATGTTTGGGTTCCTTTAAATTTAACCTTTACTCTGAATTTCCTGAGTTTATTGTGCTTGCTTGCTTGAAATGATTACAGTAATCCTCATAATACTTTTACCATTGTGTTAGCAGTAGCCATAACTCTATTTTCACACAGTTTTTATCTAGGAATTTTGTTAGTTTGCTTGCTTGCTTATTAGTATCCATGCTGCAAAGTCAGTTATGGTACAGGAGATCTCAGAGTAACAAGTAAGTTTTTCATGAAGTGTGTTACTAATAAAAGTCAGTTTCTCTCTAAATTGGTACTGAACCAATGCACCAACTTCAGTGGGTTTGATGCTCTTAATTCACTTCAGGTGGTTTTGAAATTCCCACTGTAGACCTCAAATTAGTTAGCAGAACCACAAATACAAGGAACTGTAGAATTATCCAGCTCTTTTACAAAGCCAGCCCCCTTACGTTATCTCCATGATCTTTTGTAATCCTGATGCAGGAGGTATAATCAGTTGAAGATAATGGAGGTGCTCATGTGCTTTAAGAGTGTGTTTTAGTGCTTTGAGAACAAAATGGCTAGACAGTTGCTGAAGATAAAGAGCTAATAAGAAGTAGAGACAGGCTAACACAGAATCTTGGAACCAAATATCCCTCAATATTTAGTCTTGGGGCCCATCTTTAATGAGAGGCAATAATGAAGACACAGTGTATTGCCAGCTTGTTGAATTCAGGATTGCACAAGGTCATTGTGATAAATACCGTGACGGGATTTGTAAAAGGCCTGGATAATTTTATGATCCCTAATGTTTGTAGGTTTTCAAGCTAAATTAATGATTAGTATAATCTGATCTCTTGCTTCAGAGAGTAAAGTAATCATCTGTAAAGTGTGGAAGGACTTCATACCCTCCCCAGATGCATTACACAGTTGGTTGGGCACCCTAGGAAGGTGCCTGCCTTTGTCTGGCAAGGCGTTGTCTCATACCAACGGGAGGATTGCTAGCTGACTACAAGGACCAGTAGTCTGATCTGGTTTGGCAAATCATGTGGTATGTTCTTATGGAACAAATACTAAAGTAGGGGTTATAGAAAGAATTTAAGGGTGTCTATGTGTAAACCCAGAATTACTCTGAATGTATACTACTACTTTAATCTACTCTGAGTTGCATCTTTTCGATGTTAAGGATAACAACCTTACAGCTCTCCTGAGAGGTGATTTCCTTTGGACTAAAATCTTGATTGATGATTCAGACATCACATTTCGAAGTAGTTAGATATTCAGATAGGAAAACAATAGAAGAAACAGAATTTGCTTTGCAAATGCAGAGGAAAATACTTTCTAACTCCTGTTTACCTTGTTTTGAGTATTTAGGTATGAGAGTTCTGCCCTTTTTATTTTACATGAAATGTAGACTGGAAAGCTACCTGTTATTTTTTGTCACACTGTTTAAAGTATAGAGTCCCATGTACATACTAGCACAGTCAGCTCAGCTTTGAACTCTGTCTTATTTTCTTTCATATACAATAGTATATAACATTTTGGAAAGCAGAAATCCCTTGAGGCAAGATTTTCTTTTACAGTTTGAACCATTTCTAATGTGATTATTGAATACCCAGAAGCAACGGTGAGAGGAAAATATGCTGTCTGAACCAGTTCTTGTTTATTTAGAGTAGGTTAAATTACATGGTGGATTAAGACAAATTGAAGCAGTAGGATTCAGTTAGCCAAGTTGAATGCTATTTACTGCTCACTTTCTGCCTCACTAAAACTGTATTTTATAGTGGCACTTTCTGTTAGAACTTCCTTTTCGAATGCCTTAAACTTGGAATGTATAGTATATATGTCATGATGGGAAAAACTAATTCATCTTGAATTTGGACATGGAGAAGACACAAGGCCTGACTGCTCTCATTTGCCCCAGTGTAAATCAGGAATAACTGAAGTTGATGGAATAAATTTGAATGACCATGGTGCAAAAGTCAGGTAAGATAAGAATCAGTTCCTCAGACCGGAAGTGCAGAATCATGGTGCTTAGCCTGATGTAAATCGTAAGAGAGTCTTGGCCCTGTAGCCTAATAATGGCATTTGATCCCTCAGGTGAAATCTTGGCAGAGCCTCACTGTCTGTGGTTTTCAGTTTATCCTTATAAGATAAAGTTTTGAGCCATTAATGTAATCTTTTTAAAAGCTGGTTACTGTGCTAGTTAATTATCACCTTAAAAATATTTTCAGTTTATGTACACCTCTATTTACTGTAGGTATTCAAAGTATAGGTGCAGGCTATAGTATCTGTTGTGGGAAATTATTCCTCTCCAATAGAAAAACCCGAGAGAGTGGAAAAGTGCTTAGTTCTCACATCTTAACAACTAGAAAACCCTTTTTGAAGAAAACCTGGTGGATTTATTGTTTGTCTATTGGAGGAAAGAGTTTTTTTGTGTCACGGAGGGGACAAAGTCATGCTATTCATACCCTTCAGTATGAAGTTTCATAATTAAAAATGGGCTCCTAAGTTCTGTAACAGCTGTGGAGAGAAGATGGTGCAGAGATGGAGATGTTCTTTGGGGCAGCATTTGTGAAAAGTTGCATTGATACCTGGAGTGGTGGATGCCACCTTCCCCTTTGGGCTGAAATTATCTGAGCCCTATTTTCTTGGAGGGACTTTCTTAGACTCCTAGTGAGGAGCAAAAGAAAGCTGTGGTGCTGCCTTGCCCACTTTCCACTGGATTGTTGTGTGTATTGGAGAAGCAGGTTCTGCCTGCATAGAACAGGAATATGGAGATTTGAAACTGGCTCTAATGTTCAGAGGAAGCAGACATTGTGACCTGTGTTTTGTAAAATGTAGATTTCCTGTGGAGTGTACATGAGACAAAGATGGCTTCATAGCCCTTGTAGGAGTAATGCACGTCTTTGAACTTCCCACAATGTGTTTCTTTTTAAAAGGGAGAGAAATAAATAACATCAATGACAGCAAATGATGGTTCAGTTTACTTGATGGGTGTAAGTATCAAAATACTGTAACACAGATCTGTTGTTCAGTGGGAGTTAAACATGCAGTTAGACTTGCAAAATGTCCATGCCAAGGGCAAGTAGTGGAGAAAAAATACTGGTGAATGAGATTACCCACAAGCTGAACTCATTTTCCATGTTCAAGATATGTTTGGGGGGGGGGGGGGGCAAGGTGCACTATTCTTCTGCTTGAGGTGGTTTTCAGACCCGGTCATGTCTGACATATAGCTTACAGTGCATTTGTATTTAGTCCAGGGATTTTTCTTGGGAAATGTACCTATTGCACAAGGCCTACATTTGACAGATTATGTTGAAATAATGTTTTGCATGTGATAGAAACAGCAAAGAATAGAAGACAGCTGTGTCCACTCGACTCAAAACTGCTATAATGGTTAAAGCATCTTAGGTAGACACTATCCTTCATGCTATGTAAAATGTGCTAAATAAAGAACTAACTGCTGCCCTGAAGAGCTTACATCCATAAGAGCCTGCATGAGTGCGATGCAGTGAATAACCGGAGTGATGGGTGGCCTGTCTGGCTGGAATGCTTTGTGGAACAGGTGGGTCTTCAGAAGTTAGTTTTCTGTTCAGGAGAAGAAGGTGTGTATGTGAGAGCCATGTATATGCAATTACTGAAGGAAGAACAAATGCCTCCAGCTTTATCTTGTACCACTTTTGGGGAAAAAAAAATAGAGCAACACTTGATAAAGGTTGGAGATGCAAATGTTAATTTGGATTTTTTCGCTGCAGCTGGCTTAATTTATAGCTTTGGCATTGTTCAAATATGCATTTTTGTACTAAATTCACTTTGCATTTTACATCTGTAAAAAGGTGAGGTCTTTACTAATTACAGGGAAAAAAAAGTGTTTCCTTACAAGTCGGGTACTGTTACATCTTACTATTCTGTGTGAATTTAAGCTGAGTTTATTTGTTCCCACTTGCTACCCTCCTTCTCAGTATCTGTGTATAGGCTTTAGTTGTTCCATTGGAATTAATCACCTGTTCTGTGTTCCCCATAATGGTCTGACTCTGTTTCATATTTGCAACTCCTAGTGACTTCATTAGGATCTTAACATGCTGAATAGCTGCAGAATAGGCCACACTGTAAGGCTGTGTTCTGTGCCCACATATATCTGTGCAGCACCACTGAAATCCAAGTGGGTTGAATAGGTGTACCGTGGGGGCAGGGTAACAACATATGAAAGCCCCTCCTTGATTAGACTGAGGGTCCATTTAGTCCAGTACTCTGTCTTCTGACATTAGCTGATTCTGGATGCTTCAAAAGCAATGAATAGAACAGGGCAATCATCAAGACTGTCTACACTTATAGTGTTAATTCAGATTGACTGAATTCAAACTAGTCCATTCAAACTAATAATTATTAGTTCAAATTCAGTCAATTCGAATTGACATGGCCACCCTAGAAAATCCAATTTGAACTCACATGGCCATGGAGTGGACTTGCTAATTCGAAGTGGAGAAGGGGCACCATGGGAGGTGTGGTAACATGGTCCCCAAAAAGGGCCAAGCCACCACCCAATCCCCTGCCAAGCTCCAGCACTCTGAGCCCAGCACAGGGAAAAGCATCCCCTGCCCAGGTCTAGCTGCCATGTGGCTAGAGCTAGGCAGGGGATGCTTTTCCCCATGCCAGGCTCAGAAAGCTAGATCCTGGCAGGGAAGTTTTCCCCTGGCAAGGTGGGGGGATATGGGATTTGCCCCTGCCCGGCTCCAGCAGAGCTGCCCCCATGCGGGGCTGGAGCCTGGCTTGCTGGTGTGGGGAAGGAATCCCTGTGCCGGGCTGGAGTTGTGCTCCCGGAGCTGGGGCCAGGGACCCCTTTGCACAGCTCCAGCCAGCCATGAGCGAGGGAAGGGACCCCTGTGCTCACCTGGGCTCTCGCTGGCTGCGCATGGGACTGGGACCCCCACGCATGGCAGGGGCCCTCTGTGCACTGCTGGAGCCCCACTGTCTGCACACAGGGGAAGGGACCCCCGCATGTGGCTGGGCTCCCCCCGTCTGCACAAGGGGAAGAGTCCCCTGTGTGCGGATGGAGTTCCACTAGCCGCACATAGGGGAGGGTCACTCCTCCACATGCAGCCAGTGGGGATCCCTTCCCTGTGCACCACAGCAGGAGCTGGAGCCGCATGTGTGGGGGGGTCTCTTCCCCTTGCGGCCAGTGGAATCCCAGCCGTGCTTGTGGCTCCTTTCCCTGCACATGCCAGGAGGAGCAGGAGCTATGCACGGGGGTCCTGTCCCTGTGCGTGGCTAGCAGGGCTGCAGCCGTGTGCAGGGGGTTCCTGCCCCCCCATGGCTAGCGCGGCTGCGGTGCGCACGGGGGTCCCTTCTCACTGCACCTGGGGATCCCGGCTCCAGCCCGTTGCTGGATCCCCATCCTCAGCCAGGGGACAGGAATCCCATTGCCCCCCAGACCGATCTGGCTGGGCGTTGGTGGATGCACCTTTGGGGCTGCTGGCCCCAGGTGCTTGAGGGCTGCTCTTCCTTCCAGGGTGCCAGGTACTCTGGGAGGAAGGTTAGCCCATGTCAGTTCAAACTCCTAGTGAGTCTGAATTGACATGGCCACACTGGATCAGTTCAAATTACTGAGTCCGAATTGACCACGACTTCAAAGTCAAACGAGGTTTGACAGCTTTGGAGTCAGCTTTCATCAAGTCGAACTGAGGAGTTCCTCAGTTTGAATTGATGAAAGCAAGGGTGGCCATGCACTTAACTGAATTTGAATTGATTGTCCTCACTTCTAAATGTAGACATACCCCAAGTGATCCAACCTCTGTTGTCCAGACCTAGCATTTAGCAGTCAGAGGCCGAAGGACACACACAGCACAGGGTTGCATCCTTGGCTGTTTTGGCTAACAGCCAATAATGTATCTATCCAGTGTGTATTTATTTCATGCTTTTAAAAATCCATTTATAGTTTTGGTCTTCACAATATCCCATCACGACGAGTTCCACACATCGCCTGTGCATAGTATGAAGAAGTACTTTCTTTTGTGTGGTTTAAACCTGCTGCTTACTGCTTTCATTGGGTGACACCTGATTCTTTTATTGTATGAAGGGATAAATAATGCTTCCTTATTCACTTTTTCTACTCCATTCATGATTTTATAGACCTCTACCATGTCCCCCTTTAGTTCTTGCCATTCTAAGCTGAAGAGTCCCCATCATTTTAAAATTTTTCTTCATATGGAAACTATTCCATACCTCAATAATTTTTGTTGCCTTTCTCTCTATTCTTACTGTTTCTGAAATATTTTTTTCGGAGTAAGCTGACCAAAACTGCACACAGTATTCAAATTGTGGGCATACCATCAATTTATAAAATGACAATATGATATTTACTGACTTTTTGCTGTCTTACTATTTCTCTTTCCTGATAGTTCCTAAAATTGTTAGTTGTTTTGATTGTCATTACAGATTGAGTGGATGTTTTCAGAGAACTGCCCATGACTCCTCCAAGGTCTCTTTTGTGGTAATAGCTAATTTAGACCCCATCATTTTATGTACTGGGTCACATTTTTCCAACGTTCGTTTATTGAATGCATTTATTAGGATTGAATTTCATCTGTCATTTTAACTCAGTCATCCAGTTTTGTGAGATCCTTTTGTAACTTTTCTCAGTCTGTTTGGCCTTAACTTTCTCATGTAATTTTATATTGTCTGCATATTTTTCAGTCTCCCTATTTACTCCTTTTTCCAGATCATGTGAGAACGTTGAACAACATTGGTCCCAGTATAGATCTCTGGGAGGATACCACTATTCACTACTTCCCATTTTGAAAACTAACTATTTACTTGTCACCCTTTTCTCCTTTCTTTTAACAAGCTATTGATCTATGATAGGATCTTCCCTATTACCCCATGAATGACTGCTTATTTTTGCTTAAGAGCCTTGGATGAGTAACCTTAAAAAGCTTTTTTTGAAGGTCCAAGTATACTATGTGCACAGATCACCCTCTTCCACGTGTTTCTTGACCCTTTCAAAGAATTCTAATAGGTTGGTGAGGCATGATTACCCTTTTTACAAAAGTTGTGTTGATGTCCCCTTCCCCTTGCAGCAAATTTTATCAATCTCTGTTTGATGATTCTGTTCTTTTACTGTAGTTTCAGTCACTTCACTGGTTGAATTTAGGCTGACCAAACTGTGATTGCCAGGATTGCCTCTGGAGCCTTTTTTAAAAAGATGTTTTCACATTAGGTATTGTCTAGTCATCTGGTACAGTGGCTAATTTAAGTGTTAATATTTATGTTGTTTCATATCTGAGTTCCTTCAGAACTCTTGAGTGAATATCATCTGCTCTTGATGCCTTATTGGTTTACTTAACCATTTTGCTTCCAAATCACCTCTACTGAAACTTCAATCTGGGACTGTTCCTCATATTTTGCACCTTAAGAGAATGGCTGTGAAGACAAATGCGGAGAAGTCATTTAGCTCCTCCACAGTGGTTGTGTTTTCCTTGTGTGCTCCTTTAGCAGCTCAGTTATCAATTGGCCTTGCTGACGTTTGACAGCCTTCCTGCTTCTGATGTACGTACACTTCTTTTTCTGTTTGTTTTAGAGTCTTTTGCTAGTTGCTCTGTAAATTCTTTTCTTGCCTGCCTAATTATACATTGACGCTTGACTTGCCAGAGTTTGAGCCTGTCTCTTTTCCTCACTAGTATTTGACTTCCAGTTTTTAAAGCATACTTTTTGCATCTAATCACTTCTTCTCTCTTTAGCCATGATGGCACTTTTTCTTAGTTCTCTTACTATTCTTTTTATTTGGGGTATACATTTAATGTGAGTCTCGATTTTGGTTTTTAAAATGTTTCCATGCTATTTGCAGGCATTTCAGTCTGGTAACTATACCTTTTAACTTCCTTTTAACTAGCCTCCTAATTTTTCTGTGATTCCCCTTTCTGAAGTTTAATTCTACTATGATGGTCTTCTTTGGTATTCCTTCCTCCCTCTGCTAAAGATCTTGTATTTAATTATATTATAATTGGTGATGCCAAGCAATTCTGCTACAATCGCCTCTTCAATCAATCAAATCATAGGGCTGGAAGGGACCTTGAGAGATCATCAAGTCCAACCCCCTGGGAATTGAACCCAGGACCTCCTGCATATTAAGCAGAAGTGCTAGCCACTACACTATTCACAGAGGAGCTCTTGGACCAGAGCATTAATATCTCATTGAGCATTTCACAATTGATAGATATTTTCTACACATTCAAAGAACTCCTGCCATCCTGGTTCTATCATTCTTACTGCTATCCTCTTATTCAGTCATGGTATTTTTGTCCATAGAGATTCTATGGTGTGGTTTGGTCAATTGTACATAACAATAAATACAGTTGATCTTGTAGCAGTTGACAATGTTTGGTGTTGTAACAAGGATGACTGTCAATTGAGGGCAATACCAGATAGAAGGTTAGAGGTCAAGGAAGGTGGGATCAGGGTGATGAGAAGAATTGTTAAATTTTAATTAGAAGCTTCAACTTTATTCTGGGTAGTTCTGTTGGGAACCTGTTGCGCTGATCCTGATCCCATGGAGATCAGTGAGTGTTTTTAGGAATAAGCCTGGGAAATTATCACTCAGCAATAAACAGTGCATTAAATTGCAAGAACAATTCTTTCAGGGTTAATCAGGATGCTTCTGGGCCTTTGCTCTGTTCTGTTTCAGAGACAGACAAGGAAATTCAGTTTCTAATAGAGAATTAACTTCTCTGCATCTATGTAGATTCTCCTGGCTGTTAAAATTTTCTATTCTTCCCTGCTTCAGTGCTGGCAAGATTTGACACATATAGCAGCTATTTTTGTACTTCATGGGGCATACGATACTTGGGGAAGGGTCAGCCATTAGTTCTTTGAATATGTAGAAAATACAAGTGGAAATCTTAGCATATACAGTATATAACACTTCCCTTTAAATTCATTTTCTTTTCTTGACCTGGTCTTATGTTTTCAGCATAACATTCTGTTACAGTGTTGAATGATGGTGATGATAAGTCTCTCAGCTGAATGTATTTACACCAACTTGACTATAAATGTCAGCATCTGACCTTGTTCCCTAATTCTGCCATTTTGAGAGAACACTTTGAGGAACAAGTCTTAATGCAGCATTTCTACGTCTTTCAGTGTTGTCAAATTTACAGTACAATCCTCACTTCTGTAAACTTTCAAATAACAGTATTGACTGAGCAAACAGTATTTTTGTCAGAGCAAACAGTATTTTTCCATTTTGTGCTGCTGAATACAATGAAGTGATAGTGTCAAGCAGATTCAAAACTTTAATCAGTCTGAAATTCTGGCAGAAAATAGAAAAGATCCAGCATTTGTTAGTGAACTGCAGCATTTTTCTGGAGAGCGTGATTTCAGAATGTTGTTTTTTATCGAATGCTTATTCCAGAGGTAGCATTCCATATAAAGCAATCAAAACCACATTGGAAGTTTTGGTTTTCTGGCAATTTTCTATGATACAGTCTTGTCCATTCTAGCAAACATTGCCTGAGACAAACAAGTAGTGAAGCTGTCATTGCTTGAAGCCAGGTCTTTTAAAAATGTAGCCCTCTTGCTGCAAAAGCTGCTGTTTGAACATTGCAGAAGACGAAATAGTCAAGGGAAGAATTGCACAAACGTGTGACTCTGTGAGCAGCTGTCTTTGCAATGTATGTTTTTGGCAAAAATTATTTAAGAAAAATACTATTATTTTTTAAAATAGTTTTTTAAACCTCTGAAGATCAGACTAATGCACATATAGTTACAAGGTTAAATTTTAAACTTGGCTGAGAAGAAAAATTCTTCACAAAATTCACAGGTACTCAAACTTCCAGTTAAGCCAATTTAATTCTGTGTGCAAAATAGAATTTGCAAATGTTGGATTTAAAAAGCTTCTAACTAATGCCTGTAATATTTGACATAAAGGAGACTCTTCTCTTGTAGCCTCTATGTGCCTCAGCCATGAGGGGGCAAGAGAATAATAATAATAATTATTATTATCATCATCAAAATAATCTTTGTCAACATCCATTCACTAGGAGGCTGTGATTTGCATTCATCTATGATTGTGTGTTTTACAAGTGAAAAGTTCTTTCCTTGGCATTTTTGCCCATTTTCTTGATATTTTATTGAGCTTAAGTTTCAAATCAAGTAGGTTTGTTCAGAAAAAGACTTTTGGCTGATTCTGAAAGGGAAAGGATGTGAATGAGTAAGGATTTGGTGCTTGTAGCATGCACTATTTTGCATTTCATACTAGAGGAATTAACAAAGATGAAAGAGGTACAAGCAATAATGCCGAAAGCAACCAATTATGTGAGCTCATCTCCTGGGTGGCTAGACACGAATTTAGGTGTGTCCCATCTTCATTTTATCATTCAGCATGTCCCTGCCAGATTATTCGTTCAATGTGTGAAAGCCATAAGGGGAAAAATACCTTAAGTTATTTTAAAAAATAAACAAACAACTAAATGGATCACTGAATACAATTGAACAGTACACCACTATCACCAGCTGTAGTATATCTCTGTTTTTCACCTGCACAGGCTTCCAGGTGAATCTCAAGTAAAGTCTCTGCTCAGTGGTATTTAAGATAACGCAACAGTTCCCTTCACCAAGATCGGGAACAACTGTAGTATCTCAGACCCTTGTCTTGTAATTTTTGGGACAGGCACATTTCAGGGAAATAGCTTGCTGCGTAGTTCATGAATGACTAGGCTAATATGACTGTACAAGGAGAGGGAGCAATATATCTGTCAAATCAGGTGGACTAAAAAATGGATGTGGGCATGACTAATGGCCAGCCATCATGGAGGCTTATCTTTGTGGTCAGGGATCTGCAACTTTGGGAAGAAAAAGCAAACAAGGAGAAGCAGCTAGTTTCAGTAGCATGCTCACTTCAGATGTATGACTTTCCAGTTAAAAAAAAAAATCTAGATGTGCACTTTGTGTGGGTACTTTGGGAAGGTGAAGGTGATGATAAAATTTGAAGTTGTCAGTGGAAGATGATGCTGCAAAATGGCATAGCCGCTGTGGGAGACTTGCAAATGTGAGGGAAGAGGAACCAAGCATGCAGTGCAGAGCTGCTTGGTTTCCATGTGGATGCTCCTGGTGAATGGCAGAACTCAAAGATGCATGTAGATGTTCGTTATCCTCAGGTTAGGAGATGGGATCCCTTCCACTCCAATAAAAGGTAAATCCTATCAGTGCTTCCCACCAGGAAGTGATTCAGAGGAAATTCCAGAAGTGGCAATTAGCAGAGTTTTCCTGCTTTCTATGGGGTGTTTCTCTTGTGTGTGGTTCAGTGTGTAGGGGGCTTAGCTCAATTTATTTATGGAACTGAGAGATGATGAGTGTGATCAGTTGATTAGGATAGATCCAGTTTTGAAAGGTGTAGTGTAGTGAGTGCTTCTGAACTTTCCTAACAAAAGGAAATGAAACTGTGTCATTTTACAGGTGAGAGTATTGACCACCAGAACGATGTACTGAAGCTTGTGGTGGATTCGCCATCATTGGCAATTTTTAATATTGGATGTTCTAAAAGATATCTGCTTTATACAGGAATTATTTCAGGAAGTTCTATGGCCTCTGTTATTCAGAAGGTCAGATTAGATGAGCCCAATAATGACTTCTAGCCTTAGAATCCATTAATCTTTCTCTGTCATTTCTGCTTCTTGCCTCTTTAAATTTGATGCCAATAGTATTATCATTTTCTTATTCTGACATTGCCCCATTGATTGATCCTTTATAAAGTAAAGCTAAAAGTAAACACCAGAGCAGGTGCGTTAGGATGGGGGTAGGATTTATGCTTTCTTCCAGCTATGCACATGATTTCACACAGTGCTTCCTTCATGTTTGAATACTCCTTCTGTTTTCCACCTGTGCAATGCTGAACTCAGGGCTGTCCCTAGGGTGGAGTGGGGCCTGGAGCTAAGCAGCCTGTTGGGGGCCCCCCCACACCCTCTATGCCAGGGTGGGGAGGCAGGTGGGCCGGTTGAGAGGTCAGGCTCCACTCTCCCATCCCACCCCTTGCCTTTGGCTTGCCTCTGAACACACTGGGGGCAGGGGTAGGGGAAGTGCAGTAGTGGGGGGCAGCGATGCAGGCTCTTCACAGCCCTAGTTGCAGCAGGGCAGTGTGGGGCCTGGAACTGGGACCAGACCTGGGCCAGTTGTCCCACTCACTCTCCTCTCTCCAAGGATGGGCCTGGTGCTAGCTCTCCCCAGCCAGCCAGCATGCTAAAAATTGCAGTGTAATGGGAGGATAGCATGGGCAGCAGTTTGTGTTGATCACCTGACTGCAAATCCATTCAGATGCCCAGGAACATAACTAACCTGGCAGCTGCCCATGTGACTGCAGCAACCTTGCAATTTTTACTGTCCTGGTTAAAGCAGAACTTGTGTGCGTTTGTCCAACCGTCCAGAGAAGCATACAGTTAGCTGCAGCATAGATGGACCCTCAGTTTCCCCATTTTTCTAAAATGCATGAAATCTTGGATGAGATAATCGGAGCTTTCTAAGGATGAAGTATTATTATATTATCTCACTTCCATCTTCTGGGGTGAAGTGGCTAGCAGTGAGGTAATTTGATACCTGGATAACCTCTCATCAGCTCCCCTGGGAGCAGTAGCACGGTCAGAGAAGTGACAATGTCAAAGGTGTTTTGCTATCTAGTGCTCGGTGCTTCCTGCAGCCAATTGCCCTGAGCTTTTCTTTTGTCACTGACATTCTGAAAATGGCAGATGATAGCATGCCTCTGCTTTAAATAGAAGCAACCTAGATTTAGAATCATTCTGACCTTTTGGCTAGAGGAAAAGACTCAATTTTATAAACTAATTTAGAACCAAGAATTATTCAAGGAAGTATAAACAGCAGCTGGGTAGTGAAATCTTTGCTCAGTAAGGGGGCCATTTCAGAAAATGAAGCTGAGTTAGACTGGTTGTGCCAAAGGATGTCTCTTTTCCTATATACTGTGTGCTGATGCACCAGGTTGTGACTTATCCTATCTGCTTGCATTAGTAGTGTTATCTTATGTTGCCAATGATGTCACTTGTCTTGCTTCTCTCGTGTTACCAGTGTAGGACTAAAATGACGAAATCTTTAAGAATGGGTATCTTTCTCTTCACCACTTGACCACCACTGACCCTGCAGAATTTTCAAGAGTCATGTTACTAATTTTGGTTTTGCTATTTGTGTGTGCTTAGACCTGGATCTCCTTTATTTTATTTTATTTTCCAATACACGCTCCTGACAAAGTACGTTGTAGTAGGTACCAGTATATCATCCTTGAAAGCAGGAGAGCATAAATTCCAGTGAAAACAGTAGCTGGCAATTAGAACAAGTTGGAAATTTTTTGCTGAAATTTTTTTTTGTAGAAACATGACAATTTGTCAAAACCTAAATGTTTTGCAGCAAGGTTTATTAGGAAGGTTTCTCATGGTCAGAATGGAATTTCTTGCCAAAGTGAGAGAGGACTCATCATCCCAGAGTATTCAAAAGCTTACTAGTTCTGGTGTTTTCCAGGGTTGTTAGTAATTGAGGAAGGCAGAGCAAGGATTTAAACCCAGGTCTCCTATACGCCAGGTGAGTTCCATAGCTCAGTGGTTCCCAACCTTTTCAGTAACATAGCATGCTTCAATGAGAGACAATTCCACATCACACCCACTTTTTTTCAGCTGAATTAATTGCTCCTAAACACCATAGAATCATAGAATATTAAAGCTGGAAGGGACTCATGAGACCATCTCGTCCAATGATATTCAAATGTTTTTCCTTGGGACCCAGTTGAAAACAATCTTTTACCCCTGTGAGCCACAAATTATATCTGTCAGCAATGTACTCCAGTCTTGTGGTGGTGGCAGCAGGGGGTGCTGTAACCCAGTACTGGCTCCCAACCCTAAGTTTGAAAATAACTGATCTATCCCAAAACCCTGCTGAAAGCAGGCTTATTCCCACTAAATCATCACAGCTGGGGGTTCATCTAACCGGATTTTAAAAGTTTCCAGGGATGGAGATTCCACCCCCTCCCTAGGTAACCGATTTCGGTGCTTAGTACCCTCCTAATGAGAGAGCTTTTTCTAAAATCCAGTTTAGACCTCCCCAGCTGCAACTTGAAACCTTTGCTCCTTGTTCTGTCCTTTGTCACCACTGAGAATAACCTAGCTCTCTCCTCTTTGGAGCACCCCCTCAAGTAGTTGAAGGTTGCTATCAAATCCTTCCTCTGTCTTTTCTTCTGCAGACTAAATAAACCTAGTTCCTTTAGTCTCTCCTCATAAGTCATATGGCCCATCTCCCTTCTCATTTTTGTTTCCCTCCCCTGGACTCTTTCTAATTTGTCCACAACTTTTTGTAGGGGGGAGCTCAAAGCTGGGCGCAGTATTCCAAATGTGGCCTCACCAGCGTTGAATAGAGGGGAATAATCATATCCCTCGATCTAGTGGCAGCACTCCTACTGATGCAACCCAATATGCCATTGGCTTTTTTGGCAACAAGAGCACACTGTTGACTCATATCCAGCTTTCTGTCCGCCAGAACCCCCAGGGCCTTTTCTGCAGAGCTCTGTGTCATGTTTACTTACATTTACTATGGTTATGGTCTTACAACATAGTGCAGACAACAAGCAAAAGGAGGATCAAATGTATTAATGTTTCAAATCCACAAAAAAAAAATAGTACACATCACATTATCTTAATTTTGCTTTTTTGCCACTTGTGTTGACAATGTTCACTTTTTAGAATCAAAAGACCAATACCTCGCTTTCAATTTGATTGATTTTTTCACGAGTTTTATGAGTTGCAATTTTGGTTGGATAGAATGTTGCTTAAGATGAAACAATGTTTGTTTTTTACATTTATTTTTCCTGACCTTTTTACAAAATTTCACGGCACACTTGGACTGTTCTTACGACACACTGGTTGAAAACCACTGCCATTCTGGCCACTATGGATGTAGAAGCTTTTTACGCCAACACCCCACAGAAGGATGGATTACTAGCTATTAGAAGAACCATCCCAGACGATGCCACAGCACAGCTTGTGACTGAACTTTGTGACTTTGTACTCACCCACAACCACTTCAGATTTGAGGATCATTTATATCTCCTAATCAGTGGCACTGCTATGGGCACCCGCATGTCCCCACAATATGCCAACATCTTTATGGGCGAGTTAAAACAACGTTTCCTCAAGTCTCATCCCAAAACACCTCTTCTTTACCTACGCTACATTGATGACATCTTCATCATCTGGACACATGGCAGGGATGCTCCTGAAGATTTTCACAGACACTTCGATAATTTCCACGCCACCATCAAATTGAGCCTGGAACACTCCACACAGGAGATCCACTTTCTGGACACTTCAGTACAAATCAGGGCTAGACGCATCACCACCACCCTATACCGAAAACCTACTGATTGGTATAATTACCTACATCCTTCGAGTTTCTATCCTAAACACACCACACGATCCATTGTCTACAGCCAAGCCCTAAGATATAACTGCATCTGCTCTGATTCCTCTGACAGAGACGGACATCTTGAGGATCTCTATCAAGCATTCTTGAAACTACAGTATCCATCTGGGGAAGAAAGAAAACAGATTGACAGAGCTAGACGGGTTCCCCGAAGTCATCTACTACAGGAGAGGCCCAAGAAAGAAAACAGAACACCACTAATCACCACATACAACCCCCAAGTCAGACCTCCGCAACATATCATTAAGGACCTACAGCCTATTCTAAAAGATGATCCCTCTCTCTCTCTCAAGCCTTGGGAGATAGACGTGTCCTTGCTTATAGGCAGCCACCCAATCTTAAACAGATACTCACCAGCAACTACAGATTTAACAACAGAAGCATTGAAGCAGGCACACACCCCTGCAACAAACCACGCTGCCAACACTGCCCACATACCTGCACAACAGATACCATCATAGGCCCAAATCAAGCCTGCTACTCCATCAAAGGCTCATTTACCTGCTCATCTACTAATGTGACCTATGCCATCATGTGCAAGAAATGCCCCAACACCTTATATATTGGACAAACAGGACGATCGCTGCGTAAAAGGATGAATGAACACAGAGCTGATATCAGAAATCACAGAACAAAGAAACCAGTTGCTGAGCACTTCCATCTTTCTAATCACTCGATGAATGATTTGTTAACGACCGTTGTCAGAGATGTGGCTGGGACATCAAGACTTCAAAGAGAAACTGCTGAACTCGAATTAATATGCAAGCTAAATTCTGTGAAGGCAGGACTTAATTGAGACTATGGGTTCTTTTCCCATTACAAAGGGTAATTTGACTTCAGGCTTTCCAGGCTTTGAACCTAACTGCTCTGATTTGTTGTTACTTTATGACCTGATCCTGTGTTTTACAGCCCCTTGCATTTATTTTCATTCCTTTCTGTAAATTCACCCATCTTCAAAGCATCTGAGGAAGTGGGATTTTCTCCCACGAAAGCTCATGCAAAAAATTAATCTGTTAGTCTCAAAGTGCCACGACTCCTTGTTTTTTTAACCACTGCCATAACCGTTAGGTTTTTGCCTGTTGTGTGGTGATGTGATATGTGTTCTCTCTGGTTTGTGTGAAAAATTTTGAAAAGCCTTGTTTTTGTCCTAATCCACGAGGAGAAAAGTTATTGAAATCTTGAAAATTTTCATGGGATGTGGAAACCATTTTCCTCCCAACTGTGTATTCAACACCTGCATCCATTGTAAGATTGACTTATGTCACTGATGTGACATGGGATGGAAAAGAAGTTTTAACTGGTGGAACTTTTGTTTGGTGATAGAATATGGATATACATCACCTGATTGCATTCTGAATATAGATTATAAGAACTGTGTTCTAGTGAGCACAGAAATGGGAGCTAGATCTAACCCCAATCTGACACTGACTCTTTCATGACTTTGGGTTGTCTGTCTCTTTTTTTTCTTTCAGTAAAACTGTAATAATACTACAAATCCACTAGTAATTTTGGAATGAAAATTTACTTTGCGAAATGAATGCTAGGTATCATTACTGTACTAGCCTTCTTTTACCATTTGTGAAGTGATAAATTATTTGTGGTCAGAATAAGCTAAAAATGGGTCCAAATCTCCTTTAGATTACTTTGTTTTTGACAACTAGAGCTGGTTTGAAATTTTTTAATATATACAAAAAAAAAAAACTCAGGCAAAAAAAGAAACAAATTTTTCCACAAAAAATTCATTCTGTTTTTCAATCAACTTTGTAGCCAACACTTACTGTAATATTTAAAGCCGCAAACTTCTAGGGCACACCTTTTTTAATACTCAAGGGCTAAATTATCCCTTCAGTTACACCCACATAATTAAAGATGACACACCATTATTTGAGGGCAGAATTTGGCTGCGAGTTAGGTACAGTATGTCTGTGGAACTAATGGCTATAACATTTTGTAAACACTGTATTTTCCCCCCCCTCTGGCAGAACATAGATGTTTGTACTCAACTGATCCTTAAATGAGACATGACTGAAGAGACTATATCAAGTTAGGAAAGCTGAAGGCTTCGAAGTTTAACATCATAATTTAGATTGCCCTTCACTCACTGGAGTGTGTGATGTTGACAAAGCAAAAGGCACCGATGAACAAGAAGCCAAAGGGAGATGTTTGTATTTTAGATTGGCAGCTTGAATATGTATTAAAGGTTTTACTTCAATGCACAAAAGCAAGGAAATTCTGTTACCAACTATTTTAACGGGGGCCTGTTTGACTAGAGATTGTTGCTCACATAGTTTACCTAACAGTTCTGTAAAATTTGACCGTGTTGAACACCCTGGGACATGGCAACATGGTGCAAACTCGACCTATTTGGTTAAGCAATATACATCTATATAACTAGAGGTATCTACCTTTACATATAACCATTTGCATATTGCATGCTGGGAAAATGCTGTACTGATTCTCCCTAGTGTTGCTGAAAATTGTCCAGAGTTGTGGGCTCATCAGCATTCCTTAGGAAGCATTGCCTGAAATGAATAGGGAAAATGATGTCTGAACAAAGAAATTATAAGAGTTTAAGTGAGAATTCTCTTAGCTGTTATTCCTCTATGCTCTCTTTCAGGATAAGAATGTGCTGAGGGGAACACACTGATCTCAAAATGGTGTGGGTTTTGATGTGGTTCCCTACTTCACCATGCATGGGATTGTTAGAAATATGGCGACAGAAGAGTGAAGCAAACCTAGGAAATGTCAGTGCTCTTGGTGACAGCCTGACTGCTGCCTCACAGATCCTTGGTCATGATTTAACATAGCGGGTATTCCTCCTGCATTACCTCCTGCCTGTGCTAAGTAGTGTAGTTGAAGAATCACCAAGGAAAACACAGTTATTTAGGAAATATGGAGTTTAGTTTAATTTAGCCTAACTTATACCTATTTCTGTTTCTACCACTCTCCTGACTTCACCCCATCCACATTATGGCATCATGCCTATCTTTGGCTGTGTTACCATTTAATTACAGGGCTGCAGGCTGAGTGTGTGACTTGGCTGCTGCTTCAGCAATAACTAATCCTATTTTTCTCAGGTGAGATTCAGTCTACGTGGTGTTCAGAGGACATGTGCTACTTACAGCTGCTTTCCCCTAGGCTTTTTTCTCTCTTAGTTACAGAGCTTTTTCCCAGACGTTTGCAGAGAGGACAAATATAGTTTCATAACATAAAGAACAATTGCACATATGGCTGCTCCAATATGTCCTCATAACCATGGCCCACACATGGAGGACAGCATCCCATGTATTTATCAGTGCCTTTGGCACAGCTTTAATATGCCTTTTATTTTTATTCATATAATTTACAGCAACAAACTCTTATTGTAATCTTTGTGCTTCAGTTAGTCATATCTGAAGTGCTGAAGACCTGATTGTAAGTCAGTCGAAGTTGATGAAAAGTCTCTTGTTGACTTTGGATCAAGCCTAAATCCATAGATCATATTTTTGTGCATTCCTTGTGGTGCAGAGAACATAATGGAACACTAAGGGTTCTAAGTGCCCATCTGATGGCCTTCGATCTAATGAGGACCCAATATTTATTTCGTGGAAATTAAATGGCGTCAAAGGGCATTGAAGGGGCCTGAGTGTTAAGACTACATACCTCAGACTGCAGAGGTGACGGCTCACTGCTCTGACTGCCAGCTTTGTGGGAGTCTAAAATTAGGTCAAACGCTTCAAGCATGAGAAGGCCTGGGAGGATAAATGTATAGCTATCATGTTCTGTTACTTTCCAGAGGGGTAGCCATATTAGTCTAGTTCAGCAAAACAACTTAGGAGTCCTGTGGCACTTTTAAAGACTTATCAAATTTATCACAAGAGCTTTCATGGGAGAAAATCCCACTTCAAGCATCTGATGAAGTGGGATTTTCTCCCACGAAAGCTCATGTGAAAAATAAATTTGAAAGTCTTTAAAAGAGCCACGGGACTCTTTTGTTATGACTCTCTCCATGACTATAACTTGTTTCAGGCTAACAAACAAGGAGTCCTGTGGCATTTGAAGCCTATCAAATTTATTTATTGCATGAGCTTTCATTGGAGAAAATCCCACTTCCCCCATCTTTGAAGTATTTGATGAAGTGGGATTTTTTTCCCACAAAAGCTCATGCAATAAATAAATTTGATAGTCTTTAAATGCCACAGGACTCCTTGTTTGTTAGCCTGAAACAAGTTATAGTCATGGAGGGAGTCAAAACAAAACAAAACAAAAATCCCACTTTGTCAAAAACTTTTGAAGATGGGGGAAGTGGGATTTTTTCCAACGAAAGCTCATGCAATAAATAAATTTCTTAGTCTTTAAGTGCCACAGGAGTCCTTGTTTGTTTCACTGAAGTAGACTAATATAGCTGCCCCTTTGAAACTTGATATCAGGCTGTTCATCTGCAAAGCCCTTATGATTCTTTGATAATTGAAATTCACATCAGTCTACCACCAAAGCTTTATATGAACCTCAAAATGAGGCTTAAGTGATGGAGAATGTCTTGCTTGGACATTTTGGACTTGGGTAACCCTTAGGTACCATCCACCCCCAGTTGGTCTCATGTCTTCTCAGTGGTTAAGACAGATTGGACTCCAGGAGTGGGTGATTTCCTTGCTGGGAATGTAACCAATTGACACATGTTACCTTATAACCTATGCTGAAGTTTCCTGTGTCCACTCATTTCCTTTGCAACTTCAGTTGCTAAGGCACTTTAGACCCTTTTGGAAATTTTACTTAGTCTGTATTTGTTTACGTAGTGCACACTTCAGAGCTCAACTCTTACGGACTTCAAGACAAAAATTCCTTTCTACTAGCCAGTTGGTAAACAAGTCAGTCAGCCACTTCTGACACTGCCATTGTGGCTAGTAGGTTTTCCTGGTCCAGGAAGATGGAGCAATCTGAGGACCTGAAGTGTCCCATTGTAAGTCTCTGCATTTCTGAGTCAATCTGTGGTGTGAATTCCAGAATGGTAAACTTGGTCTAAACTCTTCATTGACGTGTCTGCCAATACTCCTGACTAGGGCTGGTTTATTGCAGTTTTCAGTGTAACCCTTTCCATGGAAAAATTTTCTATATCAAATGCATGATACTTGCCTTTGTGCCATCTGCCCCCTCTTTTTGCCATCATTGTGTACATTAAATGCAATAAACATAACATTTTGACTTCCAACACAAAACACAAGTTGATAAATCTACTTATTGCCCTAACTTTCCATGAGCCTCTGAAATAAGTTTTAGGATTGGAAAGCTATTCCTAGCTTGCCGATGAGTTTACATTCCCTTGGCAACTTTTTCAAGTCTGTTTCTTGGCTTCAAACAATGGAGACAAATTCTGAAGTCCTTACTCCATTCTCACTCAGTCCTTTTTCAGAAAATCTCTCCTGTGTTTCAGGAATTGGCCTTTGTATGGTGTGCATTTCTCAAAGGCATTGATAAGCAGAGCTATGAAAGAACAAGGTTTGGTTTTCTAATTGGATTTTTATCTTCAAAGGAAAGGTTTTCCAGTTAAGCTAGAGATTTCACAAGTTACTGAATAAACACAAATCATCTCCTAATGATGATCTTTTCTTGTATACTGTTGCAGAACTCACTTCCTATGAAATGAATTACAATTCCATTAGTGGTTCCTGGAGTACACATCATATGATTTTATTTTTAGAGAAGCACCCATGTAATAATTATTGAATTCATTAACCCTCTGAAAATTGCTAGCAATTACAGTGATACATACATTCAGGTTCACTATTCAGGAGGCAACTTTTTTTTTTGTTTTTTGTTTTTGTTTTTGTTTTTTTAAAGTAACACATTATGTCTCACAGGTTCCCAGTTCGGTACAAGTATTTAAAGTCTAGACCAAAAAATGTTGCTCATCTTTGAGGTTGTTGCATAAGAGAGATTTTGCTGGATATCTTCCTGCACACTGATTTTCACTAAGGGCTTAGGAAGTGACAATTGTTTATGGATTGTGAGGAATGACAGCTTTGTGCACTCAAATGTAGTAATACTGGATGTAGTCATTTCTTCATGAGTGTGCTAGCTCAAAGTAGAGTTATGGCTGCAAGCCTCCATGTGGTATATAATATTGGTTTTGTATGACACTAAGACTAGGAGGACCTCTCTAAACAGCCATGTTTCTGCACATGTAATGCTTTTTGTGTAGGTCTGTCTCTTTTCTACCCTTTCTTTCATCTCAAAATTCAGGATTAGTGGGAGCCTGGCCCTCCTAACTATGAAACTTAAGTAATTTCTTTCAAATAAGTTAGTGCAGTATCTTCCTTTAAAATTATTGAAAACTTATATTTATTGTAGAAAAGTGCTTTTTTAGATCTTTATAAATGATTTTTGATATAATTGAATAGAACAGTGAATAAGTTAACAGGCAAATGATTCAGAACCCTGTTGCTCAAAGAAAATTTAAAAATATACACTAAATATTTTTGATTCAAGAAGCCTAAAATTATAGACCTTAAAAGATCAAAAAAGCCTGTTTGAATCACCCAGTTGTTCCCTATGGTGTATTTCCTGAAGGTCCCAAGCAACAACTGCTGTTTCTGGTCTCTCAGTTTCTCAGTGTAGGGAGTGTAAGTTCAGTATTTCTGTAAAGTCTCTGGATTCTCCTTTAGCTGACATTCCTGTGTTCTGTCTTACATTGTAGTCTCTACAGTTACACAAGTGTATGTACTACCACATGCATTATTTTCTTTATAAATATGTACAGAACATCACAGGAAAGAGGAAGATTGATGTGCCCCCTGAAAACTTAATTTGGAAAATTCATGCTACAACTGGAATTTGAGACTGTAACGTCACAGGTGAGAATTGCACTGAGACCAAAAAACCAACCCTGCTGCAATAGACTGGACTGGGAGTTGATATGCTATTGTCTTAGTAGCCTTTGTGTCATGATAGCTCATCTTAGCTTATTAGCTGTATTCTGATGAGCTAAGATCACAAGCTGAGTGCTAAATATGACGTTTTCCATGCGAATGTAAACAAATGCAAGTTGTTGAAAAAATCTTGCTAATTGAAAAAACAGACACAGTTAAAAGAAGGAGATCAGCATTGGGGCAAATCAGTTTAAGAAGAGTATTTAGCACTGTGCCCTACATTAGATATACTATTCAGAGCTAAAGTGTGATGCCCTTAGTCATGCAAAGTAGTACACTGCTTCTCAAGTGTTCTCATTGAAATCAGCAGGAGTCGTTCCAACATGATTAAGGAGAATCAAAATCTCACCCTTCAAATCTGGAAATATTGATTTCAGCGGGACTTACTGTAGCATGAAATGCCACTCAAAGTTATCAGAGCATGTCTCCAAGTGAGCACATGTACCAGCCGGTAACAGAAGTGCAATTATTTTAAAACTTCACCTTTCAGCTGGAAGGTAAAGATTTTTAGATTCTCTGTAGCCATTCAAACTATTTGAATGCTTCGTAGACCATTACATCACCAGTGAGAACTCCTATGAGATGATTGAAAACCACTGCTCTATTTGATTAATTTTGTCTGTTTTATTAATTAATGTTTTCCAGCAAATTGAGAATTCCTCAATGGTATTCATTGTGCAGATAATTTTTTTCAGTTTGTTTTTTCTTCGTGGATTGACAGTTTGATGTGGGTATTCGACATGTAATTCTTATTTGGTAGTCAACCGGTCTTCCCTAGTTAACTTTTGGGTATTAATCAGGTGTTTTTAAATTGTTTTAATCCCATGTACTATGATTTGCCCCTGCAACTCATTTAATCAGTACAAAAATACTACCACAATGGCACCCACTAAAAATGAGGCTAGGTCTCATTGCTGTTGGGAAATTTATTTTGAAAAATACTATTGTAATTTTGGGAAGAGTAGGGATAGAACCTGGTTATCTGTGCAAAACTTCCCTTTCCTTCTACTGATGAGTGGTGTGTCATAGATCTGCTTCCTGTCACACCGGAACTAGTTGGATGATTCTTTGGATCCAATGAGAGTTTGCATGAATGACGACTTTAGAACGGGGCTTCTAGCTCCTCCAGACCTGAAAATACTGAGACAAGTGAACATTTTATTCACATGAGTATACCTGTTGGAGTCACTAAGACTATTTCTGGGTGTAAAGTTAGGCACATGCTAAAGTGTTCGCATGATCTTGGCCAGAGTCTGTGAAATGCTTTGTGGGTGTTCTAGGAAAAGGTGCTCTACCTGTACAACATATACTATTGTAATCTATTTGTGTATATGAAATGGAGAGAGGATAAATGAATTAATTGTATACTGCATTCATTGAACCACAAGTTGAAATCTTTAGGAGGCATGTTACCAATTTAATACCTGAAATTTCTTCAATGAGAAGGCTCCTATGAACAAATTACTGAACTAATATCTTTGAGTCTTCACCTGTCAAGCACACAAAAGTCCATATGGTAGGATAATAAGTAACGTATTTTGAGGGTCAAACAAATTACCCTTGAAGATTAAAATCTTAATTATTAAAAGGCTTGATTAAAGAGGATTATTAATTCTCTTAGGAATCTTGATGTGTATATATATTATTCACTATGATAACATACCCAGTGTGATTGGGAACTTCCTGTTCTAGTCAAAAAGCTTAAGGAATGAGTACATATTTGAAGACTAATTTCTCCAGTAAAACCAGTTAAATCATTACTGTACCTGGGAAATTGGTGTGATGCCAGGTTCGTTTTCTAACATTGGCATCTGCTCTTGTAATTTAAGAAATCTGTCAGCCGAATTGGTAACTTCAATTATATCGTCATGCCTAGGTAGAGAATTTGAGTGCTGAATGATTCGAACTGATGAACCTTTGTTAATGAAAAGCCCTATAGGTTAGTAACTTCTATTATATAATTGAAGGGAATCTCGGGTAACTGATAGAAGGTTTATTAAATTTTATTTTATTACTTGGTTAAAGATCAGAGAGCAGTATCATGTTGCATTCCATCCAGTAAAGACTATTTTTAGATGGAATTCATGAATTAAAGGATGAATTTGAAAGTGTTTTCACGTTAGCTGTCATTATAATAAAATGAATTATGCCCTCATTTACACCTCATATTACCACAGTGATTTGAGAGGGGTTAAATCATTGTAAACAAAGGAATAATTTGGTTGCAATAAATAAATTTATACAACACATTGGCTCATGGATAGATGAATTCCAAAGCATTCAGGTCAACATAAAAGTATTTAAATTTCATCGAGTCCATTCCAGTTGCAGAAAGGGCCAAATGTGAATACAACTGTTGAAGGTCTGGATTCAAAGGTTTTCCCAAAATGTATTTGTGTCTACTTAATCAAAACATAAACAAGGTATCTGTTATCTCTGAATTCTAAACATAGTGATTAATTACATTGACACACGAGAAAACAAGATTATCTGGAATTTGTGATAAGAAAATGCTAATTCTCTTAGTCACAATAATGAATGGCCATGCCTCCACTTTTCTTTCTTGTTTTCAGATATGTCCATGCATGCTAATGATAATGGAAGTAAAAAAAGAATGTTGCTCAACAATGTATAAATTCCAAAGCATAGCTATTTACACTGTGTCTGGAAGTGGGAATTTGGGGCTGTAAACCCAGATACACCAAGACAAATAATAAAGAGGTGTGTTAATCCTGTTCCATTTTCCTGGAATATGTTGTTAACATCTGTATGCTTTGATACTAGTTAAAGAGGTGGGGGCAGAATGTAAGGGGGACAATGCATTGGGGGAGACTCAAAGAACAACAAGCAACCTGTCAGATTTCAGAATGCAGGGCAGGTAAACTTGAACGTGCCAAGAGTTGGCCCTGAAAAACTGCCTGCAAAAATTTGGGCACATAGAATTGTATGTGCAATTTTAGAGGCCCATAAGGCCTCATTGGGTTTGTTGTATCTAAACAAAAGCTTTATTGTGTTTAGTTCAATCCTACAGGGAAAGATCACTCATCGTGGGTTGTACAGTGTTAAATGAAACACACAGATGGCCAAATGACTGGCATGTGGATGAATGACTAGTTTGTCTCGCATGGATGGGTCAGGGGCTGGGTTGAATTTTAACTCAGTTACCATGTGGTCCCAAGAAAGTGTTACTTTACATCTTCATTTTTTGTTGGAACCTTACAGGGTGACTGCTAAAGATCAGGGCTGAAATCTGGGTCCCTCTGAGGAACAAAGTAGAACTACTGTTCACTTCACTGGACCAGGATGGAGGAAGGAGAGAGGATTTAAATTATTCTTAACCCCAATCCTTGTGACACAATGGATTTTTGGGTAAAAGAAATCAAAGAAAAGAAAACAACAGATATGCCAGAAAACAATAAGATTGCAACCTGAGGATATGATGGAAGAAGGCTGTTTTGGTTTGGTTCAACATAATGTCATAATGAGGCTGACACATGACAAGAGCTTAAGGGGGAATTGTAAGTAGTGGATTGGGCCCCAGATGTGTGATCAGTGCATTTGAGGTCATATGCACTGTCTTGTGCAGCGAGACTGGTCTTTGGTGAAAATAGATTTTAGACTGTACTGCAAGTACACTGGTGTTTTCCTTGTGAGATGTAGTGCATTTCCTAGAGACAGCCAGAATTTGAGTCATTTCATTAGTTGCATATCAATAAGTGGGGCTGAAGTTTCTTTAGTAAATGGGTATTACAAATTTTATTTGTAGATTTAGAGGCAATTGCCTCCAGGTATCCTTTGAAATTGTTTGAAAGCAGCTTTAAATTAGCCTTTATTTCTTTATTGTGAAAGTTACAGGGAAAGTTAGGGGAAAAAACCAGCAAGACGTAAACAGGCTGAACTGGCATGTGTATAACACGAAGATGTTTTGTTACATGCATATGTTACAGCTTTACTTTTTGGAAAATACTTGTTTTAAAAAGGAAGGTATGTAAATTAAGTGTGAAAGAGGTGAATAGCTATGACATGCACATTTATTTTATTTACCATAATATACGTACAGTTGCAATAATAAATAAAATGGCTTGGAAGATAACTGGAAAAAGAACAATATGATTAGGGGAGTTAAAGCCTGATTTGCATCTAAAAAATGTAGCGTGCTCATTTGTGTGCAAATGTAATGGAAAAAGGCTGCAGGTAAAGGGGGTAAACCTAAACAAAATAAACACTTAATTTTCTTTTATTGTACTCTGTGACTATTAATAATATTATTTCAGTAAGGCAGAAACATTAAACTAAGCAGGGGAGCAATAAATGTTCCTAGACTGTGCAATGCTGTTGATATTAGAGGCTAATAGCTCCAGAGTTCACATAAAATGCAGATGGAAGTACAAAGATGTTTAGTGGAGTCAGCAGTAGCAGTGAACTTGTTACAGGTGAAACCCCTAACCAGAGGGCAAACACACTGGGGGTAGTTTCTGCAAAAAATATCAAGAAAGGACTTTATGAAGCACTCAGAATGTTACTGTCTTCAGTGAAGAGAGTCAATAATCCCAGATTATTTCTTTTCAACACTAACTTTTGAAATGATTCATTATAACATGCAGTGTTTCCAGTTGCAAATGCCACGGTGTAAGTACATGCATGTATGCCTATATGAAAATATGATTTGGGAAAGTCATGCAAGGGTTATGACAGATGAACTGATATAAACCCATTGGGTATGGGGGATGAGAAACTGAGTTTGGGATTAATGAATCATAACTAAATTTACTCACTGTGACTTAAGAAGAATGCAGCACTTAGCAACCAAAGGTAGAACACTGGATAGGTTGGATGTCTTACTTCAGAATTGGCTACTTGCTGTTTGTTACAGATTTATGGAGGTTGCAGGCATATTGATTTACAACAAAAGTAAAAAGTAATTTATTTAATTAAAGAGAGAACCTCCATAATCCACCAAAGAAGAGTTTTTGGATGTGATATTCCTCTTTCTTTCTTTCTTTCTTTCTTTCTTTCTTTCTTTCTTTCTTTCTTTCTTT
>ML681984.1:17259695-17334589 GCA_007922195.1 Podocnemis expansa | reverse complement strand
GGTAAATGTTTAAAACATTAAAGTCTAGATTTAAGGGTTGGATTCAACTGAGCCAGTTATACTAAAGAGAAAGGTAATGTGTCACAAAAGAGAACTGTATAGCTAGCAATTTTAAATAATTTTTTAAAAGAATTATATATTTATTATTATAGATGCTCCTTGGTGGTGTGGATCTCTTTACTCTTTACTTTACTCCCCATGAATAAATGTGTAATTGTACAGCACCTACCACAATGGGACTCCAATTTAGTTGTCCTCTTACTGCTATTATGTATTATTAATAATAATTATAATAATAGCATAGCTTAATGGCTGTGGATGAAGAACATTGCTGAACTGGGACACAGTAAAATTCTTCCCAGCAGTGATGCATTTCACCAATGCCAAGTGGATAACTGGTGCTTGACTAGGTATAAAATAGGTGCAAAATGAAGATAAATTAATTTAATATAGAAATGCTCAATTTCAGATTAAAAAACCAAATGAAGATACATGCCTGGATGCACAGAAAGAGTTAGGTGGTGTGATGTCGATTGTCACAGCAACCAACTTTTAGATGCCTAGAAAATAACAGTAACACACTGCAACTGAGTGAATGAATTGGGGGTGGGGGGGAAGAGCAAGTTGGATTCACAACAGCCAGCTAGACATGACAGTGAACTGCCTAAGAGCAGTAAGAAAGGTGTATATTAACCCCAACCCTCTCATGGAAGTAAACTCCTAAATACTGGGGTTGTAAGGGAATGCTTATCTTGACTAGCAGGTCACAGCCAAGCTAAAAGCCGTCTTTGGAGTTAGATACCATCCTATGCTGTTTTTGCAAGATGCTGCAGGAAGTGAGGGAGGAGCAGCATAGCCCCCTTGTTACTTGGTTTAGGGTGCTTGTCTGTGAAATGGGAGACTCCTGATTCAAATCCTCCCAGTGTCACAGGGAAGAAGAGATTTGAACAGGGGTCTGCCACACCTCAGGTCAGAGACCTGACCATGGGGGATCTCGATGTGGGAATGCCCTCCATCTCTCCTGTTAAAGCTGTTCCACAGAGACTAATGACGCTTCAGTGAGGCCTCACACTGATTGTCTGCCACATCCCAGATAAGTACTCTAACCACTCTGTTAAAAGTTATGAAGGACCACCTCCAACTCAGCTGTTTTGTGTGAACTCACATGAGAAGCCTAATCCAATAGACCATTTTCAAGGATGTCTACCAAATCAGGCCCTGCATGTGGCCAAATGCCCATCTTCCTATAGCCTGTGAATTGCTCTGCCACTTAGTCAAGAGATAGGTGCCTGGAGTGAGGTAGCGTTGTGCATGCCCAGGGGCAGAAACTTTGGTGTGTACAGTATTCAGCAGTCGTCATATGAATTGCCTGGGATCCTAAACCTGAAATGTAGACTCCTAAACCTCTGATTAGTGCCTGAACACTTCATGAATGTAATTCATAGTGAATGTTATATTACTGTTGTACTTTTGTTCAGAGTTCTGTTGCATCTTATGCCCTTTCAGACCTTTCAATAAACAGCTGAATTTTCATTTCATTCGGCCAATTAGTATATTTAAGAGGGGTAGCCATGCTAGTCCATGTACAACAAGAGCAGTGAGAGTCCTGTGGCACCTTATAGACTAACAGATTTCTTTGGACGTAAGCTTTCGTGGGCTCCAACCCACTTCGTGAGATGCCCCCAATTAAGATACTTCTTCTTTACTAATATCTTACTATTTGCTCCGTATGCCCACTTTTGTTTGGGTTAGCAGTAGGAGTGATACTGTAAATAACCCAGGCCATTAAAATGCTGTGTCTGTGAGCAGAATCTCACCATAGGCGCGCACTGGTTGGTGCATCTCTATTGATATGTACATTCCTGCAAGACAAAAAGAAAAAGACTTTATAGCATATAAAGCCCATGGCTACTGAAGATAATCAACTTTCCTAATGTGCTATGTGCGTGCATGCGTGAGGTCAAATGTACCATTTGACAGGCCATTGTGATGTCAGAGGTGGCTCAACCACTTGCTTCCAAGGAGCTTCCTGACATCACAATGGCCTAGGAGTCTTGGCATGGTGCAGATATGTACCGTACTGTAGCTGCACACCTCGTTGTAATCATAAAAGGTGAAAAGGCAGAGGATTTAAAAATTGGATGGTAACAGCCAGTGAAACCCAGGGGTGGTTCACTCTGGTGACATGGCTGCCGCTTTGGAACTTGTCAAAATTATAAAGCTCTCAGCTATGCTTTCAGCTGTTTCCAGTATTTCATGCTAACTCTTCAGATAATAGTATGTGGTGCTTCAGATAATAGTATATGGTGCTCGCTTGGGGAGGAAACCATGAAAATCTGAAAGTTTACCTGAAGGATACAAGCTGCCAAGGAAAAGTTTTAGTTTACCATAGAATTTTTGCAAAAAATGCTGTAATTAAAGAGCTATTAATTGATTAAAATAAGTATTTCAGAAATTACCTTATGATTTTCGCCTGTCATTTTTGCTGGGCTACAGCTAGTTAAGAGCAAAATAGGGCATCATAAAATGTGCAGCTTACGTGTGCTTGTGTCAAGTCTGGATTAGATTCTCTGTCTTGCTGCAAACAAGAACAACAGGCTCAAACACAACAATTCTCAGAACATAAACAGATTTAGGCTACCTTTATCCTTTAAAGAACCTTTTGTAGACTTCATGTACACATCAGGGAAGAGCAAGGAGAAAGCAAGCTGCTAGTGCTAAGTATATGATTTAAATCAAAGGCTAACTGATGTTAGATTATTTAGAAAAGGATAGAAGCCTGGTTATAAATAATATGGTTAATTTAATCATTAAATTCAATAATTTGGGATTTAATACATTCCTGCAAGTTTGCTAAAACATTTCCAACTATTTATACTGTGTGCCAATGCATAGATTTGTGCTAAAATGCCACACAGTTCCCCCAAAAGATGGTCTCAGCATTCTAATTTGTTGGCAATCTGTGAATTTTCTTTTAAACAGTAGTGGTCTCATTTAGAAGTTATAAGGTTCTTTATTGGTCCACGAGGATCAGATAGCATAGTAGACTATTACCAATTGTCTATCATCTTGATCAAGAAAGAATGAAGTATCTAAACTTGATTGGGTCAGCTTGTTTTTGGTTTTTTGTTTTTGGTTTGTTTAAGTTTATTGATGTGTACAGTCCAAGTCAATAGGGGTCAGTGCCATCCTTTTCTCTTGTAATTTGTTAGCCATCCATTAGAACAGAAAGAACTGATTTTGGATTGGGAATATGAATAAGAGAATGTAGGGGAATTTTATGGAAGGCAGTTTTTCACAGGGCAAAAATACCTGGGATTTGAGTAAAAATGCTTGTACTTTTTTCATAGCATTACAGATATGGGCCATAACCTCTCAAAACTAGAGGGAAAAATCTTGGATATATGGGATTTTGCTTTTGGCGTGTATAGGTGTTCCCGCACCTTCACAGACCCAATGTTTTGTTACTGTTACTATTTATTTGTATAACAGGGTCTAGTAAGCTCATTGTACTACTGTCTTTAGGCATATAGTATAGTCCCTGCTCTGACTAGATTACAACCTCAATAGGCAAAGGCTATATTATTTTGTTCAGATTTTTGGTGAGGTACTGAGAAATTTTAAGTGATTACCCACATCACAAATGAAGTATGGGACAAAGCAAAAAATTGAACCAAAATGTACTGAGAGCCTTACCCAGAAGACTTATCCTTCTACTCTATCAAAGCTGATTTCATCCTTATATGCTAGCAGGTTTCAGCAAATCCACAGGATCTGTCCAGCTACTGTTGTGCTCATATCAAAGGGAGTTCAGCTAGCAGGGTCACATAGGATCAAACCTATGGAATTGCTTCAAATGCTTTAACTGTTGATGTAATTTAATCTGTTCAGAAGCTTCATGAAAGGTGTGGTGCTCATGTTGGGATAGGGAAAAGATGCTAGTTTGCCCCATTCCACAATGTTTAAAATATTCCATTTGCAAATCCCTGTAGGATAAAGGGGCGATCACTAGCAGCTAGCATGGATTTTACTAAGAACAAGTCTTGCCAAACCAGCTTGATTTTCTTTCTTGGACAAGATATTTAATTTGGTGGATGGGGGAATGTGGTGGACATAATATACCTAGACTTTAGCATGTTTTTTGACACCGTCCTGCATGACATTCACATAAGTATGCTGGTGAAATGTGGGTACAATAGAACTACCATTAAGTAAATACATAATTGATTAAACATCTGCAAACAGAAATTATGATAAATGTAATTCTGTCAAATTGGAAGGAGGTTTCAAGTAAGGTTTTACAAGGGTTTGTTTTGGTTCATGTGTTTAATATTTATTAATGATTGGGATGCAGATGTAAAGAGCGTACGGATCAAATCTGCTGATGCCTAAAAGCTGTGGGGGTTACAAACACTTTGGAAGAGCTAAAATTCAAAGGGATCTTGATAAATTGGAGAACTGGGCTATAGACAACAAAATGAGATTCAGCAAAGACAAATATAAGGTGCTGCACTTGGGGAGTAAAATCAGCACAAATACAGAGTGAGAGTAACTGTATTGGCAGCAGTGCTGTTAAGCAGCATGTAGGAGTTGTAGTTGAACACAACCTCAGCAAGAGTCAACAATGCAATTTTTATTGCCAAAAAAAAAAAAAGGCTAATGGAATTGTGGGTTGCATTAACTGAGGCTTAGCTTGCATGTCATGGGAGGTGATCATACCACTCTACTCCGTTAGGCCTTAGCTGAAATATTGTGTCTAGTTTAGTCAGTGCTGTATAGAAAGAATATAGAGAAACTGGAATGGATCCAGAGGTGAGGAATAAAGATGTTGAAAGGGATGGAATACAAGCCATATGAACAAAGGCTGAAAGGATATGTTTAGTTTTGGAAAACTGTGGGGGTGGATGTGATGACGACGACATTATAACAGTCTTTAAATATTCTGAAAGGATGCCATCAAAAAGTTGGATAAAAGTTGGTCTCACTTGTCACAGAGAACAGGACAAGAGGCAATGTATTTAAACCACAGCATAGCAGATTTGGATTAAGTCTCAGGAAAAACTTCCTAACTGTAAGAACAGTAGGACAATGAAACAAACCGGCTCGTGAAGTCATGGAAGCTCCTCCTTCACTGGAGGTTTTCAAGAAGCAATTGGATAGCCATCTCTCTTGCCTGGTTTAGGCACTACAAGTTTTGCATTTGGCAAGGGGTGGGGTTGACTAGATCAGTGGTTCTAAACCTTTTGCAGGTTGTGGCATGCTTGGCAGTGTGTTGCAACCCTACAGGACACACAAGTCCACCAGCCCCCATCCAGCCATCTCTCCAGCTCTGCACAACATCTATGTGGTGAGACAGTAATGTGTTGCGACACAGCGGTTGAGAACCACTGCACTAGATGACCCTTGCAGTCCCTTCTAACCCTGTGGTTCTATGATCTATGACACACAAAGGTATACAATGGTTACAAGAAATTGGTGCTTAGTGAAACCATGGACAATTAATTATTCTTTAGGCTTTGTCTTCACTGACCCTATGGTATTTTTGTTGTGAGAGAACTAACCTGTCAATAGCTATCTCTCTCCTACAGTTAAACTTGACTTAAGTTCAGCACTATACTCCCCCAATCATGGTAGACCTTGCCTAGTTTAATTAATGGAAAAACTATGGTGCCTTTGTCTCTACTATGGATTTTTTCCAGCAGGATAGCGAATGCCTCACTGTTAAAACTCATGGTTAAAAATGCACTTTTTGTCAGGAGAAGCACAGACTAGGAATCCTGTAAGTGTAAAAGCCTCATAAAGGAATGACTCATTTAGATACATCCATCTGCAATAACATTTGAACACTGAAAAAGTAAAGATGCCATTATCTTTGATGCTCTTCCAAGTCCTTTCATCTAATGCTCTGAAAGTGCTTTAATTAATTTTCATAACACACTGGAATTAAGCAAACACTGTTAGAAGATTTGTTTTACAGGTTGGTAAAGTGAAAGACATTATGTCCTTCAAAGTTACACATCAGCTAGGTAGCAGAACTGAGACTACAACTCAGGTGTTCTGATGCTGAGTTCTCTGCTCTCATTAAACGTCTTTGTAATCTTTCATGGGTATATGTGTGCAGAATAAAAATCAAAATTTTTCCCAAACAACAGTAAAGGTAAAAACCAAAACCCAGCAGAGGTTCAATGTTGAATCAATATTATAAAAATCCACATAACACTATGTAATAACCACTAACAACTAATGAAATATTGTAGATAGGGTCAGCATAATTCAGAAACATTCAGTAAGTCTCATTTAACCTGTTCAGATCCCAAGATATTATTTATCTGAATAAACTAAATACTAGTTTATATACAGCATACTGGACTGGAATTTTTGTCATTGGAAATATATGGGTATTTTAAACCTTTTGGAAATTATTCCTTCTCTCCCACCAATGCACATTCTAAATGCAGTCTTCCCCTTTGTCTGACAGAACATTGCCATTGTACAATGAGTGGAATGGATAAGACTTTTTTCTGAGCTCTGTCTTCTGATATACCATATTTCACAGCTTTGTTTTTCAAATGTCATATTGTACTGGTAACTTGAGAACACTTGAATCGCGTGTTGTATTTATGAAAACAGGAAGCATTTCAAGAAGAGTAGCTGGCACTTAATAAGTTGCAGGTTTCAGATCTTGAAGTCAAACCAAACTCTTGTTGGTTTTGGCTAACATATTTTCCTCTGAAGCTAATGCAATTTAATATTAATGCCAGGGAATTAAGTAAGTAGTTTCATCTCAAGAGACTATTTTGTCTGATCACCTGCTCCCAAGAGAACTGGGAGTCTTTGCAGTAATGTCTTCAATCTCATTAGCAATGATGAGAGTTTTATCCATTCAATAGATGACTATATCCATCTTGTGATTCATTTTACCTTCAAATGAAAACATGGAATTCTTATGGCTCTTAATAAAAGCTACATACCTGAGTGCAGAATTTGGTATGTTGTGTTTAGGAATGGGGGAAGTTGATGATCCAATTAATTGGGCTCTGGAAATAATACTTTGGTTTTTGCTGGAGTATGTAGTGTGTTTATACTCAGAAAAGTGATCTGTATAAATGTCTGGTTCCATATTTATTTGTCAGTGACTCCTTTTTTCATTTGATTGATCTAACTGCCAGCACTGCAAAACTCATCCTGGTAGCTAAAAATTAAAAAAAGGTGATCTTTTTTCTCTTCCTTGCCTCACCAAAAGGAAAGATTCTGCAGTTAAGATTTAGCTGACACATTGGTTAGTAATGTGCAAGGCAATGCAAGATCCAGCTTGCTCTCCCATAGTGTTCTTGGATCTGCAGAATGAACTGTAGTTTTAAAAAAAATAGTTTGTCAGTGAAGTGAGCAGATATGACCTTAAAATACTAGATTAGATAAACTGAATAAGAGGTGACATCTGAAATTGGTAGCTTGGGCAAATTGCTTGTGAATTCAGCAGTTGGGATTATTTAAATCTTTTCTGTGGTTAGTGACTTTTTGGCTAACGTAGATCACTTACAGAAAGAACAAACCTTAAGTATACTATTATTATATTACCACAGTCCCTAAGAGCCCTAGTCATGAACCAGGGCCTGTTTTGCTGGGTGTTGAATCAACCCACAACAAAAAATGGTTCTGATCCCAGACCGTTCACAAATATATTATAATCAGAGAGCATTCTACAGTAGCTTAATGTATTTTGCTTTCTTGTTTGGCTAGTGTTGTGCATTTTAAGTGTTTATTACTGGATTGTATGTATTAGGAATACTTGTCATTTACTATGGTACAGTACCTGTTATTTATGAATTACAGAGCTGTGCCTGAGAATTTGCAGAAATATATTGTGTATCTCTAAAACAGCCTCAGACTACATAATGTAGACTAGAAGACTCAAGCATAGGATGTTATTTCCACCATGAATTTACCCCTGGAGCAGGCCTGTGCAAAGCCTGTGGACCACTTACCTTCTACTAATACCTGGTTTTGATGGATTAAGTGGAATTTAAGCGGTGCACAGGCCTGCAACTGGCTTTCTGCATAAAGGTGGATTTTGTGAAAGCAGGACTCAATCGAGTTTCACATTACAAAGGGTAATTTGACTTCAGGCTTCCCATTCTTTAAGCCTGTAAACTGCTCTGATTTGCTGTTACTTTATGACCTGATCCTATGTTTTACAGCCCCTTGCATTTAGTTTCATTCCTTTCTGTAAGTTCACCCATCTTCGAAGCCTCTGAGGAAGTGGGATCTTCTCCCACAAAAGCTCATGCAAAAAATAAATCTGTTAGTCTTAAAGTGCCACACAACTGCTTGTTGGATTTTACTCTACCACATGCTCTAATCTGATCATTTTCAGAGCCCGTCTTTCTGTAGACGCCTTCCCAGAATAAAAGGATTCAAAGAACACAAATGGAGGGGTTGGATGGTAAAGGGAAGAAGAAGTAGGAGGGGGAGGAAGAAATAGCTGCAGGTATAAATGGCTGAATCCACGGATGTTGAGTGATTATACGCATAGATGGCATCCTGAGCTAGAACAGGCTGGCAAGATGAAGTACAGCATAGTGTTTCTAGTTCTGTGAGTATGTTTGAGGCTTTGCTATTACTGGTAAGGGGGGGAAAATCTAGCCTTTTATTACTAGAGCATAGCATTAACTGCGTGTTAGTGAGAGAATGAATTCTATTTGTGAAAGTGTAGGGCTGGCTGTCAGGCCTCCATAGGTGGTTGCCTTGTTCGTCCACAACCTAATGAGCCACATGTCATTTATAAGCCTCATTGACAAGTCTGGGGAAACGGCTAACGATATCTACAGCCTCTCAGAGAAAGGCTTAGTACTATGTGAAGCACTGACAGAGTCTCTGATGAGAAACACTACCCATTCTGCCTTCTCCCCTTGCATGCCTTCTAATGAATTCCTCCTTAACACTCTGTAAATATTATGGGAAATGGATAGAGCTTTCCATTAGTATGGATTTGTAAGGGTGCTCCTATACAGGGCTTCCACTTTGGCCACCCTTTAGACGCCAAAAGACCCAAAGACCTTGTGGCGTACCAGTTCCAAAGGGGTAGTCGTGTTAGTCTAGTTCAGCAAAACAGACAAGGAGTCCTATGGCACTCTTTATTTACAGTGCATTTGTGCATCCACCACCTTCATTCTTTGCCTGGCTAGGGCTAACAACCTCTGGGGCTTTTCTGCTCCCTTGAGACAGGTAAGGACTCTCCACTTCCCTACGGCCTGGCTCTCCCCCTACTTCTGGCTGGCATTTGAACCCTACTTATTCTGCAGCTGCCTCTTGTCTGCTTAACTGCTATGAGTAACCTCTCAGCCTAGTTAGATGGACAGCAGTCTCCTATTTCCTAATCAGATATAGGTCCTCATAACCAGCTCTAATGCACATTAGTTAGGTGGGGCTGGCATGCCAGACAGCTGGCTAGGGAGTTACCACCTAATATGCTGTCACAGGATTATATACAATTCAAGAGGGTGAAAAACACACAATTGTTTGGGGAAATGTCTTCACCCGTGGCTTTACTAATTTAAAATGTTCTGCAAAGATTGACTTTATTTAACCATAAAACATGTCCTATCTTATGTGCTTAGTAGAGTGCAGCACTTTGGGAATCAAAACACATTTTCAGGAGACATATCTTTGCCAGCAGAAACACTGACAGTGATTTGAAGAAAAAACAGTATACTTTTAAAAGATGACAATTTTTCCCAAGATTTTACTACTCACTTTAAAGTCACTTTTGAAAATGGCACTTAGATTACAGCTACACTGCCCCACAGTTTGGACTATGGGGCTGTGACTGGCATTGTGTATCACAGGACTGCACTGTAAATCCCCTTAAGGATAGATTGAGAGCAAACGAAAGGGTTCCCAGTTTGCATTAACATAGCCTCAGTAGATGGTACTATGTTATGAAGAACAAGGAATCTTTTAGCTGGAACCACATAGTACACATGAGGCCATTCCAGCATGTCACTGTGGTGAGCACTGCTTTTCAAACCTTCGTACTCCAAACTGTGGGACTGTGTAGACCAGCTCTTGGTTTCCTAAATCTGACATTTGTTTCTTTGTTGGTGTATGAAAGCTTGTTAGTTTTAAATAAAGCTGTGTAAACAAATCTAGGGACAGTTTAAAGGCAATGGAGAAAGCTTCAAGACAGTCAGATGAAGCCCTCTCAACTACTATTTATGCTCTGATGTCAGAGTGTCTTTCCTCTTGACTGCACGGTTAAAGCAACTGGATTTTTAGAGGTGGAAGTAAAAATATTTGTTTATTCTAAAATACAGTCCTGCTCTTTTCAAAATGAATAAATTTGGGCCCATAGTGTGGTACACACTATGGCAAAAATCCCTTTGAAATCAGTGGGCCAATCTCAGTAAAATTGGTGCAAGGAAGTATAAATCACATCTCTGTGCAGCAAGGAGACATTTCTGCCCCAAATGGACTCAAACCAAGGGAAAGCAGGTGCTGTCTCCTGCCATGCTCTGCTGGGGGCTAGGAAGAAGTATCCTAACTGATGTGGGAATTCAGTAGCAGTTCTGCTGCAGGGAGACATTGAATTAATATACTCTTTGACCACCTTGCTTGCATTCCTTCTGTTCACTTTTATTGGCATGCTTGTCCTTTACGACTCCTCTTCCACCTGGGAGATCCCAGGTTCTCTCTGGTGCTGCACTTTCCTCCTCATGAATTTTGTACCTTCATGGTTTATCACAGAATATTAGGGTTGGAAGGCACCTCAGGAGGTCATCAACCCACTGCTCAAAGCAGGACCACCTCCAACTAAATTGACTTGTTACTGGAAGCAAGCATTTCAATACAAGTATTTCAAAAAACATGAATGCAGCAGGATCCAGCTTTTTGTTTGAATCCCTGATAAACAACTAGTTGTTCTGCTTTGTACGGTTCCATTAGAAGACTCAAAAAGAATAAATATTCTGTCCATCACTCATTACACAACAATAATAATAGGAAGAGATCACATGGGCATCATTAGATTCCAAACCACTCTGTTTGCTAACCATACACTAACATGTAAAGCCTAACTTTATAGATTCTGCTGCTTCGGCTGGTTTCCAGATGAAAACATACCACAATGAGCTCCACTGACGGCTCACAAACTATTTAAAGGGAGGTGGACATTCCTGTACGTTACAGCAAAACTCCAGAAAGTGCTGATGGTAAATATTTTTCTGAGAGAAAAGTCTTGTGGGGTGGGGGGTGAATATCATACCTGGGCAGTGTATGATGTGAGAGTTTTCTTTGTCCCAGTGTGGAGCTGTCCCCTTTTAGAGTAGTAGGAATGAGGTCAAGCTCCCCTTTCTGCCAGCCATCTTCTGGGAAAGAAGACTGTATATATTCTGCCTCTTCCCTCGTAACAGATGAGGCATCAGTGGCAATGACTCCTGCCCTCTGTTCACCCAGCAAAAAAAAGGACTATGTTAAAAAAAAGGCTAGCTGGGAGTCCTAATTAGGACTGCAACAAGCCTGCATGAGCAAAGGCCCAAGAAGGATGACTATGAAATCCTGGGCTGAGAAGAAGAAACTTGCTTGAATTTCCATACAGATTTCTGAAGGAGGAGTTGAGGATTTTTGAACTAAAGAGTAGAAGGGTGGGGCATGAGGTGTCAAAAGACTTTATGATGGGCCAGAGGCCACATACCAGCAGAGGAGAGGTTATGGGGAGCCTGTGGGCCCAGAAAGCTCTGGTCTGCTATCCCTGCAGCCAAGAACAAGCTTGGAGGGGAAATAAAAGGAGAGAGCCTGCCTCAGTTTAGGACTGACTGACTGGCAAGGGGCTCTGGGTCTCTGCCTGAGGAGAGCATTCCTTCTGGACTTGCAGAGGTAGGCTTGCTAGCTACTGTGACTACAGAGGGAAAATATTAAACCCCATGGACTCGGAGTGAGCCGTACTAGAATTAGAGACTGTTTGGGAACCCAAGGCCAAGCGAATGGGTGGGAATATTCCTGCCTTCCAGTTCCCCCCAGCCCCTAAAGACTATGTGTGGTCTAGTATTGAGTTATGATACCTTTCTGTTGTAGAACGTTTGGGGCAGAGCCCTTCAACCACACACAGAAAGGAATAAGACTGATGAGATAATTAATTGGTAGATGAGTCTTACCTCAATAGACACTGGAAAAGGGGGTTTCTTTCCTACCCCCATTTGGGGGGACCCCAGGCCACATTGGAGCACTCAGGTGTTCAAGGGGGTGCTGCTTCATCCACCCCACTACAGACTCATCTGTGGGAGAAGCCTAAAAAATACTTCATGAAGGGATGTGGGAACAATCTTATTTTAAGTATTCTGGCTTCAGTATAAATTACTATGAATAGCTCAGAACAGAGAGCAGGCGCTGGAAGGGCTACCTCAGGCCACAGGAATGGCACTTTTCCACATAGGGCTACAGTGGGATAGTGGCTGTCATACAAATTAAGACCCAAAATCTTTAAATTCTACCTGTATATGCTGTTTTCACAGAGAAGATCAGCAATTGTAAGTCGTGCTATAAATTCTCAAAATGGTAATTCCACCAGTTTTGAGATAGTCATAAGTAATGCATTTATTGTCCTTTGTCAGAATCTTTTTGAACAATTTTCAAAACAAGTGACAGTGACTTCACTTTTACCTCAGCCATCTGCATTCAGGTAATTTTCCTCAGCACAGATGCAATTTCCCCCTGTAATTCTCCTGCTGACTGTGTCCTGTCCTGTCATTTGGCACCATTGTTATGTCACAAAGCTAGGGCGGTGAACATATAAAGAGCATCCACTTACTCTATATGTTACCATTGTTAGTTCCTAGATCCGGACTGACAGAAATTACTCTGTCCCAGGCAGATGTGGCAAATTGAAGATGAGAAGCAAAACTCTTCTCTCTTGTTTATAGTGAAAGCCACCAGTATGGCTGGCTGCCCTCAGAGATGTGGGTAATGCAGCTTTTTGTCCCTTTGGAATGGCAGCAATGTTGTAAATAGAAGTGAGAATGTGGGTGGGTGCATAGGAATCACTTAAGTCGGGAGTGAAGCAGTCATTGAGGACAGCAACAACAAAAGGATGCCAATGAAATGATTGATTTTCCCCTGTCTGAGCCCTGAGGACTTGCAATCCCAGCTTGTATGTGTATAGGCTCCTAAGGCCTATTCTCAATAAGAAATTTAGAAAAGAGAGGTTTTGGTGCTTCTTGAATGATACAGTGGAGTTATTGTAGGTGATAATGCACTTGCCCCCCTTCTCGCTTTACATTCCAATAGTTCAAGGAAAATAATAAATTGGCAATTACCCATACCCCCATGGCAACCTGCTTCCTTGTCTGCAATTACCTTCGCCATTAACACTCTTGCAGCAAGAAGGATGTGGACAGAAAGTGACACTTGCGTGGGATATGCTGCAGTGGAAGAGCCTTTTAGCAGAGGCGTGAGAGATCCTTTATAAAGCAGAGTCCATCTAAAAATCAAGGGCCACACAAAATGGCATCAGACAAGCACACACAATCACCTAAGTACTGCAGTTCAGGACAGTATTACCATGCGTGAGTTGTTAAGGGTTCAGTTCTGGATCTCCTCAGTATCCCAAACTCCCAGTGCAGTCAGTATACGACTACAGATGTAGACTGAGGCCCAAACTGAAAAGATGCGAGGAAAGTACTCCACATTTCCAGTAGATCTTCAAATCAAAACTAAATTCAGTGAGGTAGATCTCACTAACACTAGGCTCTCTCTCCACTATTCTTTAGAGACCAGGTCTTAATGTAAATCAGAATTTGACACTTAGCTAAATTCATGAAAACAAATGTGATCCTGGGATGTGTTTGTTCCAAAGGGGCAGTTGTGTCAGTCTAGTTCAGTAAAACAAACAAGGAGTCCTGTGGCGCTTCAAGACTAGCAAATTTATTTATTGCATGAGCTTTCCTGAGAGAAAAACCACACTTTGTTAGACACAACTGCCTTTATTTGCTGTTATGCTGTGAACTGATCCCATGACTTACATTCTCCTGCATTTATTTCCATTCTGTTCTGTAAGTTCTGCCATCTCTAAAGCATCTTACAAAGTGGGATTTTCTCCCAGGAAAGCTCATGCAATAAATAAATTTGTTAGTCTCTACGTGCCACAGGACTTCTGTTTTGTTTTAAGACACATTAGGTGAAGTATTTCCGGCAGAGAGAGAGAAGCATTAGTACCATTATACAAAGACACTGATAAGACTGCATTTGTAAAACTGTCTACAGTTTTGGTCACCTGTGTTTGAGAGATAATACGAACAGGAACAGGAGCAGAAAAAGGCTGCTGGGATGATCAGGGGAATGGAGGGCCTGAAGAGGCTGGAGGAGCTTGGCTTGATTGGATGAGGGGGAAAAAATGGAAGGGACGGGATAACACTTTGCTATAAGTGCATCAAGTGGTAAATACCAGAGAGGGTGAAGAATTATTTAAGTTAAAGGGCAGTATTGGCACAAGAAGTGTAAACTGGGTGTAACTGGGGATCTAGAAATTCCAACTGGAAATTAGAAAGAAGTTTCTAATCATCAAAGGAATGAGGTTCTGGAACAGCCTCCCATCAGGAGTTGTGGGGACAAATAATTTAATTAGTTTTTAAGAGTTGGACAAATGTTTTAATACGATGGTATGACATGGTTGCTTGTGGTGGTCGGGGGCAGGAGTTGCTTTTGTTTTTCTTTATATTCCTAGAAGTTCATACTTCAGTGTTTCAGCTAGCCATCTGCAGGGTTCAGGAAGGATTTTACTGCCAATCTTTCCCAAACCCTCACCACACAGTACATTCTGAGGTTGGGATTTTTTTACTCTTCAGAATAAAAAAAAGCATCAGAGATGTCCATGGCTGAAGATGTGACACTGGACAGAGTGGGCCATAGCTCTGAGGTGGCACCATACTTTCTCTTTCTCAGGTGCTTGACTAGTTGGTTCTTGCTCAGATACTTAGTGTCTGTCTGATTATCGTATGGAAAAGAATTTCACCCAGGTCAGATTGGCAGAGGTTATGGGAGGTCTTCACTTTATCTGAAACGGGTGGGTGCAGATAAATTGCCAGGATTATCCAGATAGATCTCATTTAATCATTTCCTTGCCATTGTGGGACCTTGAATCCTGGGGTTCCATGGCCCATCAGAAAAATGGCCAAACTGGGGCTGATCAGTGGTGCATCCAGGCCAGTATCTTGTCTTACAACAGTGGCCAATGCCAGAACAGGGTAAATATCAAGTGATATATTCCTTGTTAACTAGTCCCAGCTTTTGGCAGTTGGAGGTTTGGGGCATCCAGAACATGGGATTGTATCCCTGACCCTCTTCACTAATAACCATTGATTGACTTGTCTGCCATGAACTTGCCTAATTCTTTTCTGAACCCAGTTACACTTTTGGCCTTGATAACATCCTCTGGTAATGAGTTCCACAAGCTGACTGTGTTATGTGAAGTACTTCCTTTTGTTTGTTCTTAATCTACTGCCTATTAGTTTTTATTGGGTAGCCCTTGATTCTTTTGTTATGTGAAGGAGTAAATAATACTTCATTTATTCACTCTCTCCGTATTTTTCATGATTTTATAGACCTTTATCATACCTCCATAAGGCATCACTTTTTAAAGATGAACGCGGCCCCAGTCTTTTAATCTGTCCTCTTACAGAAGATGTTCCATACCTATGTTCATTTTTTGTGGCCTGGTTCTGTTATACATAAACTTTCTTTGTTGCAATCTTTTTCTGTTACTCTTTGAATTCTTTTTTGGCCTGACTCATTATCCTTTTAAACTTGACTTGCCAGAGTTTATGCTTTATTCTCTTTTCCTCAGTAGTATTTAACTTTTAATTTTTAAAATCAATTAATCAAATCATAGGGCTGGAAGGGACCTCATGAGATCATCGAGTCCAACCCCCTGGGAATTGAACCCAGGACCTTCTGCATGTTAAGCAGAGGTGCTAGCCACTACACGATGCCTTTTTTCCTTTAACTGCCTCCTTTACTCTGCTGTCTAGCTAAGGTGCCATTGTTTTGGTCCTCTTACTGTTTTTTCTCTGTGTGGGTTTTTGTTAACAATATAGTCTAGTCTTGTATTGGTCTTTTCAGTCATAAACGATGCTGTTCCAACCGAGCAAATGATTAGTACATCTAGGATGCATCACTTATGGTCAGTTTTGACTGACGGAGGCCATAGTAGTAGTCTAGTCTACTGTGGGCTGTAATACGTTAGTCTAATTTCAGTTGTTGGGTTTAATGTACCGGTTCTGGGAGTGGTCTGTGATGCACAGGTCAGACTAGATGATCTGATAGTTCCTTCTGGCATTAAACTCTGACTCTGTCAGTTAGATCTGTTTTGATTTCATTGTTGCCCACTCATAATTTTATCACTAGTGTTGTGACTGTTGGTGTTTTTTCTTAGAGCGCAACTCCTGCAGTTAGGGGATCAGCCCTCCTGGTGGTGCAGAAAGACTTGGAAACGTGAAACATAAAGGCTCAAAAACAGAAGGATCCCCGATTGATTTATTTATTTTTTTAAAGACATTGCATTCTTAAACTGGCCCCATAGTTTTTGGGAAGTATGACTAATGATTTTTGAATGCTTGGGTTTGGCAATACCATTTTTACCAGTAGAGTCCAATTTGGAATATTAGGCAGAGGGAATGAAATAAACACTTTATCTAAAACACACAGTACCTCCCTTTCATAGCCATTTGTTTCTGTGAGGACTGAAAGCCTCTTCTTCATAGTCCCCTTATCTTTTTTTCCTCAGATGACTGTTTTCTAGTTCAGTTCTGCATGACACTCAGTGAACACCTCACAGTTCTCTACACATAGACTTACTGTGAGTAAAAAGCACCCTTTACCCATTTATTTTGTAGCACAGACAGTTTTGGCATTTAAGGCTGCCAAGAGGTAGTTTTCATGAACCCTGGAACAGCTGCAGCACTGGGTGAGGGGAACGTGTGGGGGCAGAGAATAAATATTTTTTACTGACAAACAAAAGAAGCTATCCTATTTGAACCCCAGTGGTAATGCTTTACCTATGTGAAAGTCCAACATAATAATCTGTCTTAACTGAATGGCATCAAATGATTTGTACATCTCAGGTCCCTGAGGTGGCTATATCTGTGCATCGCTGTTTCTGTTCTTGAAATTTGTTACTAAATACTTTACCCTTCCACTCCATTTCATAGATGTTGGAGCTGGGGAGGTGTGCTGAGAAATACTGGTGCCTGTTCTGCTGAGAAATAGTACTTTTAAAGAGTACAGACATATTGCATGACCTATGCTACTGTCACGTTGGCTGGCATAAAAGGCATCCAGCATGTAGCACAACTTCGTCAGGTATTTACTTGAAAACAGGGTGTCTCAACAATTAACAACTAGTTTCAGGCAATGTTAAGGCATTGTGTCCTTTTTTATATGTTCCAATTGGTTTCTGGTAAACTCATGAGGAAATGTATATAGTATCATCCCAGGTAGCCTGTGTTTGAAATTTTCTCATTTAAATTGTGTGATACAGGTAACACTCCCCCAGTTTAAACCTGTCTTTGGGACGAGAATATAGTTTCTGATTAAAACCAAATGGATGTCAGCAGATGCAAATCTACCTAAGAATGATCACAGACATGTAAAATATATTTTTCTTAGTAAAATAATGACATTCCTTAATTTAGAGCTACTCCAGCCACCCAGATGCTAAGGTATGTAGTAAAGTAATTGCCAGTATAATAATAAAGAACTGACATTCAGTGTAACGTTTGTCCTCTTTGCTGGATGCACCATGCAGATCCAGAGGACTCATGAGACTAGAGCCTCGTTACTTGCTGACTCAAAGAGAAAAATTGCACCCAAAGCACTGACTTTGTCTTCAGGTGTTCTAGCTATCACACGTGCGTGACATAACAGTTAGGGGCACTGAAAAAATAATGACTCTTTCCTTTAACATTGAACAAGGAACTTTATTATAAGAAGACAAAAAATATTACCCTCAAAGCTTTTCTGCCTCTCTGGCCTTGGAAACAGGCTTCCTCTCCCTGACTTTAACCTGTCTTCCTTCTCCAGTTTAATGAAACAGTATAAATATCCTAACCCATTTATAAAGTAGTCACAGGAAAGGTTACCAGAGCCCTTAGAATGAATAAAAATAAAAAGTTTTTCCCAAGTAAATGGAGCGTGTATTTAAGTTGGAGGGGGAGATGGCTGAAGAGAACTAGTATGGAAGTTCAGGAGAGTCAGATGGGTTGCTGTGAGAGAACTAGAAGGTCCAGTCGAAGTTCGCAGTTTTGGACCTACCAGTGTCTGTCCTTGCTTCTGATACTAGGAATCTAAACTGCTGTGTATCAGTTATGGTTGTCAGAAATGAAAAGAAGAGAGACTGATGTCAGGCCAGATCTCCTGTCTGATAGTGTCTTCCTCAGATGTGCCAGGATCCTGACCTTAATGAGGAGGGGAGAAACAAAGAATGGGTCTGGGTGGCTACCAGATACTATTTAGAGCAGGTGTCAGTGCCTCAATGTGGCACAGTTAGATTGCCAACATTTATGCATTTCGGCTTGACATATTTTGTGGGCATTTGGTAGTCCTAATTAGTGCACAGAACTGGCATGCTTCAGGCAGACTTCCTAGTGCAAGTTTGTCATCCCTGCAGTGTTAGCATCTAACCTAATCAATATTAGTTTCAATTAGCTACCTGTGGAGAGGGTGGAAGTGTGCAGCCAGGGACTCAATGGGGTAACGGGCAGCCAAGGGCAATATCAGGCATGGCTATATCTGCTTGCACATGGGTTCAGTCTTAGAGGTGGGTGACATGAGTGATCACCCAGGGTTTTGTGGTCGTGCGGATGGTGTGGTGCAGCAGGACCAGGGATTTGTGAGTCTGAGGGACAGGGCTGTGCAAGGAGGAGAGGTGTCCGCACAGGATCATGGGATACAGATCTCTTGAACAGGTGAGTCAAGGAGGAGGATTTTGTTCTGAAGCTACTGATTCCTCAAGCAAGAGGGAGAAGAATGAAACCACAGTCGGGTGGCAAGGAGGAAAGAGAGTTTTTGGAGAGGAACCACCCTGAGTCATTCAGCACCACAGATGTAGTCAAGCTGTGTTGCGGGTGTGGAAGGGATCGAACTGGCTGCCCAGGCAGTGGGGTGTGGGTACTGGAGCTTTGAGAGAAGTGTTGAGGATGCTAAAATACAAGTTTGCCCTGGGCACCATTTTCAATAAAGGCCAGTCCTGCTTACACACAGAGAGCAGGAGGCAGTTTATGTATATGTCCAAAGATTTAATATTCCAGGGGTGTACTCCCCTGAGTTTTCTTAAAGCCTGTAAAACTAGATGGCTGTGCTTCCTGACTTTTGTATATCACAGTGATGTACAAAATCCTAGAGGGGGATAAAGCACTGTTTGTTTTTTCTGGAGTCAAAAGTGAGTTTTCTTCACTTTATGTGCATATGTTTGGAAGGGACTCGTGTCTCAGTGCTCCACAGAATCAGCTAAAGTAGTATTCCCAGCTCCAAATGTCCAGGCATCATGAGTCAGGCCCAGAAAATCAGGAGTTTGGCTTAAAAATCAGGAGATGAAATGATATATTTGAAGTTTGGTGTGTTTGCTGTCTGATTTTGGATCTTTTTATATATCTTGCTGAGTGACACTTTCAAATTTTTCTATTCAACTCTGAGGGCTAGAACCTTACTTAGAATAGAAGAAAGCTGAGATTCTCACTTAATCCCAGTAGTCCACAAACTGGGACTTTAAGGAAAACCCTGATTATTGTTGACAAGTTCCAGACTCACAATGCAACAGTGAGAGTTGGCAACCAGAAAGATGATTTACCCTAACAGAGGCTATTCGATAGCACTGTGATTGCAGGTACGGAGAATCAATAATGGAGACTGCTAAAAGGAAGTGCAAGTAGGAATATAAAACCTTTATTTTTTTATGACCTTTTCCTATCTATCTTGTCTCCTTCCCACAGATCTATTGTGCAGTTTGGTTGGCAGGAGTAGCCTGGTTATTTCAGTTAATACAGTTAGCCTCAGACAACAAATAACATATCTGTACTGTGTGCTTTGCATTCTTTGGCAAATGCCTTGGATCCAACGCCTGTTTAGTCTTCCAAGTGGTTGTGTACTGCATTGTGCTAGCCTGTCAGCTAGAACTGTTATTTTTAGATACCAGAATACCCTAACTTAGAGACTCTTCAAAACTCTGTGTAATGTTAGGCTGCAGTGTCCTGACTCTGTGTCCCCAGAAACACATTTCATACAGTTGTTTACAGCTTCTTGGTTCTTTCCCTCCCCAGGGCAGTCTAGTGGGGAATCTGAGGAGTATCATAATGGATATTTTCCCTCAAATCCTTTAACTTTAAATCCTCCCTTTTTCTAATTCTAGTGTTAGTAAATCTCACTATTTCTTGTGTTATCTGCTATCTACAGAGACTTGGATTTGATCTAATAAGAAATTGGTGTGTGTGACACCACAGACACTTTATACATTCAGAAGTCTTCTGTTTGATAATAAATGGATAAATATAGTCAGCATCTGAGAAACAAAAGTGGAAGCAGAATGTGACCTTTAGAGCCATTAGACAAGAAATCAGATGGATAATTTAATCATAATTTCTTTCATTATGAAGTGCCCAAAGCAAGTTTATATAAAATGACTTTTAGGTGAATGTACTGAATTTTATAATTTTACTGGAAGGTTTCATTTCTACTTGATCTCTTCCATATACTATGACTGGACAAGCAGTAATACAGTCTCTCACCTGCTAGTTCTGGATTCCTATTGATACTATCTGTTTTTTGTTGCTTGTTTTGAGTAAACTCATTCTCTAAGTTTGCACAAATCAAAGTATTCAAATGGCAAATAGTCATCAGATCAGACACTATCCCATTTGCTTTCAAGCTATTTGAATATGCATTAGAATTTCATTTCCCATAGCCATTTAGTTAATTATGTAACTCTGATGACAAATTTACAATACTGAAGCCAATTTAAATGTTTGCATTTCTTAAATGTGCTGATTGGTTAAAATATCTATTTAGTTTATGATGATGTGTAATGATTGGGTGTATGCAATGAAGATATCACTCCGTTAGCATTTCTGCCAATGATGAAGTGTTGGATTCTTCAACTGGTGTAAATCCAGAATGCATCTAATGAATGCCGAAATAAATTTGTTAGTCTTTGAGGGGCATCCTAATTTTTTTTTTTTTTTTTTGCTAAAACAGACTAACATGACTACCCATCTGGAATTTGTAAATCCAGAGTAACTACACTGAATTCACTACAGGAGAAGAGATGAGATAAGGTAATTTAGTCTTATGCCTGTGAATGAAGTCAGTAGGTGAGTGTTGAGGGAGATTACAGTGTTCCTATACTGGATTATGAAGATACCATTCTTCATGTCTGAATTGTATCTATATATTGTTTTGCAAAGAGCCAGTCCACTTGGGTGAATGTATGTGGCAAAGGGGCATTGTTGGAGCATGATCACATATACCACACTTGTAAATGCATTTGTGAATGACCCCAAACACTAACCCTGGTACCTATCCCTGCAACAAACCCCATTGCCAATGTATCTACTCAAGTGACATCACCATAAGACCTAAGCAAACCAGCCATTCCATCAGGGGCTCATTCACCTGCACACCTACCGATGTGATATATGCCGACAGTGCCCCTTTGCCATCTGCAAGGTTTGAACTGACTTTGCTAACTCACTCTTCCTTGCATGTGTATATATACCTAACATACTGAAATTTTCACTTCATGCATCTGAGCAAGTGGGTTGTACCCATGAAAGCTTATGCCTTAATGAATTTGTTGGGCCTTATAAGTGCCACACAGGACTCCTTATTTGTATTGATACTGTAAGCAACTGTAGTTTATCTTGCACTGCTCAGGAGAAATGTAGTCATGAATTTGAAGCTATGAAGCAGTCTAAAGCTATTTTGCATAATAGTGGCATGATATATCAGAGTTTATTGTAAATCAGCTTAGTTATGCAAAGCCTTTACTGCCGTTTTGAGGAGCTCTGCTTTACAGTACAATCCAAACAGTAGCAATCGAGTCCCTTGCTATTGCTGGTAAAAGTAAATATTTGTAGTTGGTGGACTGCCTCAATAGAGCACGCATTTCACAGCATGCACATTCATTTTTTTCCTCAGTTATACTTGTAAGACTTGGAAAATCATCCACAGTAATGACAGAAAGTTTAGGCATTTGTAACTTTTATATGTTGAGTGTTCCTTTAAAGTTGTGAAGTGATAGATATTTACAACCTCTATACAAGGTTGTTCGTTTGTTTATTTAGGTGGTTGGTGATTTTGCTTGGAAATTTATGAATTGTTGTTACTTTGCCTATACAAGTTACACAGAACATAGAATTTCAGACCTATGGAATCCCTTCTCTTAATTTTGCATGAAAAGCCCTTTATTTTAAAAAAGCATTATTATGTGTTTTCCTATTCTCTGTGATCCCTAGTGATTGATATTTGGTTTTTTGGGTGCTGAATAAAAAAGAATTGTAGGGGTGAAAGGCCTTTAACTGTCCTCAAAGTTTGGTTTCAGTTTTATGAACATAACACTGTTGATCACAAATCCTTTAACATTCATAGGCTGCTATCATACTTCTTTGGGCTATGATCCCATTAGCTTCAATAAACTAAGCAAAATTTGGGTTTGGTCACTATTTGAATGTGATATCTCCAAGGAAATCCCAAACAGTTGCAAAAGTTGCTGTTGTTTGTAATTCATTTAGTTTGCACTCTTCACTCTGATCAGTCCTGAACCAGTTCCCCAGAATAGCATTGAGGTGCCATCTCTCAGAGGAGATAAGAAGTAGCCCTTTAAGGAGATTGTGGAATGTGTAGGGGTAAAGCAATATTGAGTGAGGGAAACTTTTGAAGTCATTGCTTCAGAGACTGGAAAGGAAGGGTGCTAATAAACAACTGTGAGAATACTGCATAAAAATGGGTGGAAGACAGGTCTCCTGTGCCACAAAAAATCTTTCAAGATATCAGTTTTTTCTTTGGCCAAATCAGGAGAAAGTTGAAGTCTCAAATTTGCATGAAACAAAAACAAAACAAAAAATAATTCAGTTTGGGTCAATCAAAATGTTTTCTAACAGGTTGTACAGAGTTTGACTTTTATTTAAAAGTTCTGTTTACCTTTAATTGCTTAAATATACAAATGTTTCAGATTGGAAAAACAGACATTTTCACTTTAATAACACTGAAACAAAACATTTTGACAATTTTGAAACTATTTTCCCAAAAATTATTTTAGTTAAGACATTCATTGAAACCAACCCTTGCTCATAAAAAGTTTTAATTTTGGTGGCACTTTAAAGAAAAGTTCCTGAAGATTTGAATATTGAGTCTTTTCTCCCAAAGATGCTGGATATACACAAGCAGGGTTCTTTTTAAAAAAACAACCAAACAAACAGAAAACAAAACAAAAACAGACAAAAACAACCAACCAATAAAACTCCCACACAAAAAACACAGTCAAATACATAAGCATCCTTTTTTGGGTTCCTTGGATAGGGAAAAGACAGAGAATAGAGAAGTCAAAGGAATTACTTATTCATGAAGAGAGGGGTTAGGAACTTGCAGTAAGCTCCCTTCTATCTTGAACCAAGTTCAGTTAATACACTTGGCACTGCATTCAGTGCTCTGCCCTCAAAGAAGGGAGAGGAATAAAGATGAAAAGGGACAAAGGGTTGCACAGTTTAGCTTCCCTCTGTGCATAAACTTACTGCTGTCCCAATAAACTAACTTGGGATTCAGTGCTATCAAAGTTGTCCATGGTTTGCCAAAAGGCATACATCCATATCTGTGCTTGGAACTGGTTGTGATTGCTCTAGGGTCTGTCCCTATAGCAGTATTTACAATTAGGTAGCTAATCACAGGGATAGATGGTGGTTGGAACTTTATCCAAAACCAAAGAAATTCCCTAATGCTTGTAGCATTTTAGTCTTTCTGATTAAGCAAGCTTCAATTATGCTTCTAAGTTTTCTCTCTACTACAGGCTACCTCAGAAACTCCTTCATGGGAAATGGGTGAAGGGGCCTCCAACTAAAAGGAAACATTTCTGCTATGGAAACCTGTGGGCTGAGGGAGGGGGAAACAGAAGATGGAAGGGGGAGTGGAAAACAATCTTGAAAGAATCCTATAAGGAGCTAATTTTTGCTTAAAAGGGAAGGTTGTAGGATTGCCACCAAGTTCCCCACCATTTTAAATATTATTTATTTATTTTTACATTCTCTGCTTGTTAGTTCAAAAAGTTTTCTAAGCCAGCTGACTTCAGCCAGGTAGGTGTCGGTCATCTGTGGGTTTCTTCTACATAGTGCTATGAATTGACCCTCAGGATGCCTGAGAAGGGGGGTGTGTGATAGGCTATACAAACTCTACACTGGGCCAGAAGGAGTTAAAGAATAGTACTGGATATAGCTTTGTCCATTCAACATTGCAGAGTGTGCTATGGAACGATATACAGGAGCCCAGAAAGGACCAGTCCCTGCTTTCATAGATTCAGTAATCTCCCTTGCCCCAGAAACAAACCAAGGTATCTGTTATCTATATCCAGGCAATCAGATACCACAGAATGTGGTCTGAGGAGAAAATCCAGGATTTACACCTTGGCATTCTCAAAAATGTCTTCACCAGACGTAGACAGTCCAGAAGAGAAGTAGATTGAATCTGGCAATAGACCACCAAAATACCCAGATCAGCCAAATACCTTGAGAGCAGGGGTTAAAGCAAGCTGGAACAGCCCAGAATGCCATGCTGGGGCCCACTATTTTTAGGGGGACAGTGTTCTGGGGTCACTAAAAATAGAAAATGGAGCTGGAACACTGTGTTCCAGGGCCCACCATTTAAAATAGTGGGTCCTGGAACGCAGCGTTCCAGCCCCATTTTCTATTTTTAGGAGCCCTGGAATGCTGGGTCTGTTTTTAGGGGGCCCAGGGCAATGTTCCCTCTAAGGAGCACGGTGCACAGCCCCTGGTGCTCACCTGCACAGGCAGCATGGCTGGCCACACACAGCTGGTAGCCCCTGCCCCTACAGGCAGGGAGCTGTGTCAGGCTGTGAGATTTTAAATCTCCTGCTGTGAGCATGCTCAAGGTGGGAGCAGCAGCCTGTAGCACTGCCAGAAATCAGCCCTTCAGTGGCCAGGGAAAGGGGAAGGAGGGGCCTTGGGTGAGTTGGGCATGGGCAGTCAGGTAAAGGGGTCTTAGGGAGGGAGTTGGGGTGTCTTGGGGGAGCATGGAGAGCCAGCAGCAGGGGAGGGGGTCGGGGTGTCTCGGGGAGTGTGGAGAGCTGGCAGCAGGGCGAGGGGTTTAGGGAATGGGAATTGGGGCTGAGAAGGACATGAGGAAAGAAGGGTCTGATGGGGGCAGGCATTTTGGGGGCAGTATCTGGGTGGGGGGCAGTAGGTAGTGTGGGGGGCAGGCATTTGGGGGCAGTAGCTGGGGTGCATGAAGAGGACCCAGATATGCATGAAATTTAGGAGAGTTCTGGGGCCAACCAAATTATATTTTAACCCCTGCATGAGAGAGACTGCGTCTGTACAGAAGTAATGCTACCCTGACTTCACATCTCTACTTGTCACCTGCCACCCCACACGGAACCCATATGGGGTATCATCAAACAACAACAGCCCATACTCAAATGGATCCTGAACGAAATCTTTCCTGAACCCCATGGTCTAACTTTCAGACAACATCCCCGCCTGTCCAAGTTCACATTCAGAAGCAAGCTTCCCACAGACCATGACATACCAACTCAAAGTGATACCAGACCCTGCCAGAATAATAGATGCAGAAATACCTCTGCTGTTATGATGATTAACACCCCCAACAGTACACCTTTTACAATCCAGGGTCCTATACATGCCTATTGCAACATGTGGTGTACTTCATCCAGTGCACCACATGCATGCAACAATAACAATTATGTGGGTGAAGGCAGAAAATCACTATGCTCTTAAATGAATTCATGCAGGAAAATGCTAAAAGACAAAAATGCTGTATCACCTGTGGGTGAACACTTTTCATAAAGTGCTCTCTCTGAAAGATATGGCTCAGAAGGTTAAATTCATAATTTTGCTGGGCACTAATAATCATAGTCTTAAATAAGACACTGGATTTATGGTTCATTAGAACAATCTGTAACCAACTAAGCCTCTCTTTGGTTCTATGACTAGAGCCATTAAAAGGCCACTTCATCCTGACTGGTCCATTAGAATGTGTGCTAACTATTTATGTTAAATCATCTGTTTGATCTTGTATTTACCTGTGACACTGAGGCCTGGTTTATACTAGCGTTAGGTCAACAGAAGGCAGCTTACTTCGACCTGACTAGAGAAGAGTCTACACTGAAATTTTAGTCCCACGAAAGTAACTGCTCTGCTATGCTGAGCAAATAATTGTACCTCCTCAAAAGTCATAGAATCAGTGTTGATGTAGTTAAGGCAATACACTGTCAATGCAGATGTTGTACTGGCTTTCAGAAACCATCCCACAATGCCCTGCACTGACTATATAATTGTTACGAGCACTTGTGGTGAGGTTGTATTTCACCCACACAAGGAACAAAGATGCATACCAGAGTTGTACTTACCGTAATGGCTGTAAACCCCAGCATAAGTTAGGTTGACTTAATTTTTAGTGTAGATATGCCCTGAGGAAGAGCTCTCTCTCTCACCAAAAAATGATGTTCCAATAAAAGTTATTACGTCACCCATTTTGTCTTTGGAAAAGAATGATAGAGGAGGAATTTGCTCTTTATTCCTACAGTTGCTAACTACTGTATTAGATTATTAAGTGTATGATTAATTATATGTCTGATAACGATGTGTGTTCTTAATATTCTAACATGCTGAAGCAAAGTAAAACATGGATACCTACTGATGAATTCATTAAACAATAAACTATACTAGTAGTATAGCTAGGGCGTTTAAAGAAATTATTTAGTATATTGTAGGTGAGGCATTTCCTTTCAATTTATACAATTTTTTTCAGTCTTATTCTGAAAAGAGAACTTTAATAATTTATTAACATTTTTATTGTTTCTCATGAAAAAGTAATGCTGTGCAGTTAGTTGTGTGTGATGTAAATAATGTGGGAGTGTTAATATTGCAATTATACTGCACATTGTATGATGTGCAGTATTCAAAGTTTAATGAGCACACATGAAGACAAAGGACACCTTTATGACCATAACACAAATTTGGCTTTTCCTACTTAGCCCATGGTATTATAGGCAATTATTAAAAGTAAGATAAGAAAAAAAACAGTGACCTACAGAATTTATAATCTTTTGGCATCTACTCATTGCACGGGAACTTAATGCAAGTAGATTTGTCTTTCAGAACAGGGCAAGGAAAGGTTTGCACTTTTTCCTCTAACGAACAAAGTCTGTGCAACCCATTTTAGGAATTTGAGCCTAAGGGACTATATTTTTCAGAATGCTCAACACTGGCTTAACTTAGATCCCTTTGAAGATAATCAAAGTCTTCTATTCAATTGAGTTCAGTGGAAGCAGAATTAGGCCAAGTGAGCATTTCTGAAAATCTCACTCGATGTTTTTCTGGCCTATACTCTAAGCAACATTCATTTTCCCTCCTATGCTGTGACACAAACCCTGAGCCAGGGCCTTTTTATTCCCTCAGGCAAAGTGCCCATCAATAATAGGCATGTGACCTGTGTAAAGAAATCAGGATTAGGTCCATTATATCTAGCAACAGCTCAGCAGAGAAAATTGAAGTCAGTGAGAAATGCAGCTGAGAGTAAAATTTGGGAGTGTTATGTACTGGGAGACTGACAGCCACTGTGTATGAAAGAATGGGTATGTGTGATTCAGGAAAAGGAAAGTCCCCTCTCGGATTAATGGGATTGTGCTCAACTGAACCCCAGTTATCCTTTTTTCTACCTGTGTGTTTTTCTCCAGCTGACACAAAAAGAGCCTTTGTGGTTCATCTCTCAGTTATGTACATATTTTAAAAGGGGATTTGTAATTAGAATGATGAAGACTGTTAACTGTGCGTTCCTGGCCTGGATGCTGTAATATACTTGTGATCTGTTAGAGAGTCCTCCATATTTCATAAAGATTTGGAAGAGATTCCGACTCTGGAAATTAGACCCTCAAAGCTATACAAATGGGGGGGTGGTTTTGTTTTTTGAAAAAGACCTGAAATAAGTCTGCCCGATTAGTTAAAGAACTGTCTGAAATTTTGGTAATCAACTCCAAATACCATCAAGGAAGGGATACATCAACTGGCAAGTTCCAAAGGGGCAGCCATGTTAGTCTGGTTCTGCAAAACAAGCAAGGAGTCCTGTGGCACTTAACGACTAACAAATTTATTTATCACATGAACTTTTGTGGAGAAAATTCCTCTTCCTCAGAAGCTTTGAGGATGGGGGAACTTACAGAATGTAAGGAAACAAAGGCAGGGGAGTGTAAGTCATGGCATCAGGTCATACTGTAATAGCAAATCAAAGCAGTTGTTAAGATTCAAACACTGGGAAACAGCACACACAGGAAGGTGAGGTCAACTGACCTGTTGCAATGGGAAACAAATCAATAGTCATCATTGAATCCTGCTTTCACACAATGAAATCTGCATATCAGTTCCAGTTCTGCTGTTTCTCTTTGAAGTCTTGATGTGTTGCTTCTGTGGAAATCTGGTCAAGTAAGCTTTCTGAACCAAGCTGTTTGGGTCATTTATGGTGAAAAAAGAGAAAAAGCAAGTCAGAATTGCATAAATTGCACACCGGTTCCTTGTAGTATGTCATGCTAAGGTTCATGGTATATTAATTAGGTGACTGGCTGGCATATGAGAGGACTTATCTTGTATTTTTTTCCTGTGTATGCAAGTTGTGAATCAGATGCCATACTGTCCAAAACCACCATTTGAAATAACAAACCATGAAATAATTTTTCTGGCTTGGGGCATCTCTGTTATAAATGTGCACTCTAGGGGAATGTCCATTTTTTCAGCTGTTGTTTTTCTTAATGTTTGGTATTTCCATTATTGTCTAGCTCAAGTCTTGTATTTGTGTCACTGTTTCTCTATCAGCTTTTCCCCACTCCAGTTAATGGTTTCAGTCCTTATATGTGGATTGTTAGGAATCAGATCCTAGATTATCCTTACCACTGTTACTTTCAAATTCCATCAGTGAGTACATCAACTGAAATTCACTAAAATGGGTAGATGACAAAGTGACATGTGGTATTTTGTAATCCTAATGGATAGCTTATATCAACAATGCAATATCCTTCATAATTAGAAAAAACCTCTGCCATTATGTGATTAATAGTAGCAGTTGTATACCGTTAGTGATGAGTCCACTCAGTTTCCCCCATCAGAAAATTGTTGTTAAATAGGTCATAGTGGGAACTCTCGTCTTTTTAAAAAGAGTAAAAATAAAAATCATGAAAATACTCTGCCACCAGTACTCTGTTCCATTGCCTTGCATTCATTCCACATGTGGTAAGCTTGTATCTAATAATCAAAAATCAAGCTTTACTTAGGTATCTGGCTTATAGGAACTACGTGTTCCAGTTTTTATGATAATATGAAAGAAACATCCCTTGTTTCAGATCTTCAGTAATTGCACAATATGGATCAGCTGCTTTTACTTTGGCATGTCAGTTATGTTTATCAATGACACAGATTTCTTGTTGTACATGTCTAGTATTTGTCCACTAGTCTCAGCTAGAGAAACATTATGTGAAGCATCAATTTAGATTTACAAAATAGTCCTCAGTAGTCAAAAGCTAACATCTATTTCAGCACAGTCTTGGAGCCTCAAAGCAGCAGATGGAAGGAATTGGATGTCTCAAAGGATTGCAAGCAGGCTGTAAAGCCTTTTATATTTCAAATAACCATTTGTATCCCATCCAGATTTTCATTCTCTTGATGACATTGACAGTGATCTGATGGCAGTGACCATTTGGTAGCATATATGAGATAACTTTGGTGCTGTCAGGTTAGGTCCTGATGGATAAAAGAGCCCACACTTGTAAAACCGTCACCACAGTGTTTGCCATAAACCTAAGGTTGACCCACTGAGGTCAGAGGCATGGTAAGTTAGTACTACAGTTGAGTCTGTATGGAGTGGGCCTTCTTTCGCCAGAACACAAAGTATAATATTGCCAATCGAAAAACTTGGCAGCACCATAGAGAGCCCATACAGAGGTCTCTAGTGTTTTCAGCTGAATTTCTATCACAATCAAAAGTATACACCCACTGTGTGGCAACCCACCCACTGTCCAGATCTGTTAAGAGGTAAATTCTTGTAGTCTTTCAGACGTGGGACAGACTGCTGAAGTGAAAGGCAGGTAGGATTTGGTCCTAAATATTCTAACTTCAAAGTGATACAAAAATGTACATATAGTTCCTTTTTAAAGTACAGACATAGAGCTTGCCCAAAGGTTGTAAACTCAAAGAAGCTAGAAATAGAAAATACCATTAGGTCATTCAGTCGATCTGCTTGCCTATGATACTTCACAGCATTCAGTTTTAAATTTCCATAAGCAATGGGGCTTCTGTCACTTCCACTGCATGGCCAGCCTGCCTGCTATCACTGACTTTATGCGACCTCCTCTATGGAAATGCCCAGGGAGAAGCTGGACTGAGGAGGTATTTGCGGAGTTTTCCTCAAAGCATTCTGGATTTCCCCTCCCATACGCATCCCTTTTCCTGTGAGAACATGCTGTGTATATCATAATAGGTCAACATTTACTGAGAGTTCCCCCCAGGTGTTTGAGACATTGTTATACTTCCATTACAAATATGTATTTTAAGGAAATATTACAGTCTCTTAGATACAGCTGGTTGATAATAGTTGACTTTTTAATGATAACTGCTGATCCTTGAAATACCATATGTGTTTAGCATAATAATTTTTGCTAACTTGAAAAGGAAATGAAATCATTTTTCTCTATAAACCTGCAGTGTAAAACTTTTCACCATTGAGGCCTGCACTGGCAAATTGCCTGGAGCCTGAGGGGCACAAATTCTTTGCATAAATATGTGTATAAAATGTATCAAATTAATTCACATAAGGCAAACAGTAGCTTGTTTGCAATCCCCAGAAATTACTTGTTTGTAATCCCCAGAAATAAAGGACTGCAGTTGATCAGTTTTGTCATTGTACATAGAAGGAGCATCCATAGGCCACATTCTAATATTTTAAATGGCTATGGTTGGCCCTCAAGCTGGGCTCTCTTTAACATTCTTAAAATCCAGATGCCATGAAGCCTCATTCTGATGTTGCTTTAAACATACTCTGTGACAGAGCATGTGCATTTTAAAATTTTTAGCCATTGGCGCTCTTTCAGTCTTTTTTTCAAATGTATATTTGTATTTATTAAATGTTAATAAGTAATCATCAAGGGACATCAGAATGGCATCTCACTGCAGATTATACGTTCATGTTGTAATAGAAGATCGATAACCACTATAATTTGTTTACATTCTCTTTCCTTTTCTCCCCTCTATAATGGTTTGCAGAACATAAGATATATTCTGCATCTGCTAAAGTGCACAGGAAGAAGTCTTTGCTCCTTTTAGGTCATGCAAATGTTGCGATCCTGGTATCGTTTTGATAGGATTTTAATATTTGCCTAAGATGCAGCAGTAGAAGCACACCCACTTAGCTGGAGCTACAAGAATAAGATTTAGAACAGGTGATATAATCTAACTTGACAAACTAGTTAAATATTGACAAGAAGCGGAAGAGCAGCAGTACCCAGGCTGAAGGAGAAAAGTAAGGTCTGGCATTTGTGATTCAACATATCCAGGATTTTTCAAACCAAAATGAACAGCTGGAATGATCCTAATGATCCACCTGGGTGTAGTCTTCTGCATAGTTTACCTTTTCTTCAGTTGTTAAAGGTAGGTCTGTTTGCGCAGAAGAAATTATTTTTGTTGGTACAGCGCATTAGCAGTAAATTGTGCTGATGCCTCGAAGCTGGTTTAACTTCAGGGAGATATTTTTATTGTTGACTGCGCAGGCTTAAACTGTTCAAAATTTAATGAATGAAAAATAAGCAAAGCCCTTTAGCGACACAAAAAAACTGCACGTTTTATAGCCTGTAAATTGACCTCTTGCAGTGATGACTTTGTGTGTTCATTTACAAATGTTTATCTTGTTGATAGAATTACCGTAGGGCTGACTTTTAAAAGGGCTGTTTACTAATGGAGAGACCTGTATGTCAAGAGTATTATGAGATTATTATTTCATTTAAACTAACACACAGAGGTAGTCAAAGGATACAGACAATGTGTTGCTTTTTGAAAAAGAAGTGTCGTTGTATTATTATACCAAATCCTTTTATAAGCTTGCAGGCTGGGTAGAGATGCTGTCCCAAAAGGATAACTGAAAAGCTCGGTAAATAAAAACTGACACATTAACTGCCTTAGGTTTCTGTAGTTCCGCATTTGGAAATTAGGAAGCATAGAAGAAATCCAGGAAACTACCAAGTTTGCTTTTCAGAGAAGGTGATTGATTAATCAGCAGCTGGAATTTACACGCTACCTTTTGAAACTGAATACAATGGCCAGTCACCTTCTGTTTCGTTCCCACAATAGTAATGAAATAGTAGTATAGAGGAAACATTAAATCTCCTGGTTTTTTCTTCATAAATGACTTCTTAAAAAGAAAACAAGGGGAAAAATAGTGCCATGAAAATATTAGAGTGAGGGGGAAATATTCACTCACAGTTTATTTAAACAAGAATATTGCTTGGGAAGTATTCCCTTAAAGTGTAAAGTTTGTATATTGTATTGTAGGTTATGTATTCCTTTACAGAAAGCACTGTGCTGGGAAACTTCAATGTGCCATATGGCGCATACGTACCATGCGCTTCACGGGCAAATATCCTTTGAAGTACGTAGCCTTACTGAACCTGGAAACATGAATGTAAAGCTGGACAGTAGCTTGCTGTCTCATTGGGAAAGCTTTATAGAAAAGCCAGCAATCTCCCAGAGTGCTTTTTGGTTAATAGTCCTCTTTTTTTAGAATATGATATTTTCAGTTGCTTAAAGGAGATGTTTTTTTAATCACTTGTATGCTGGAGCATTGTTCATACTGGTTGAGAACTGGGAGCGCTCTGTACAGGGCTGAGCCCTGAAGATCTTAGATTTTGCTCAGGCAAATCTCTCATTGCGATCATTTGTGTTTTTCCTGAGTAAGTGTAACCTTCTGGTGGCCCAGAATTTGTTTAATTGCCCTTCTCCAGTGCCCCCCAAAAATTAAACTCCAACTCCTATAGAGAAGCAGCAGGAGATGCAGGATTCAGTCTTTATGGCTATGTCTACACTAGCAAATTAGTCTGGAAGAAACAAGCTTATTCTGGACTAATTTGAACCCTGTTTACACTAGCCTTTGGCTAGTTTGAACGAAAAATAATCTTAGTTCAAACTAATCAAAGGTTAGTTTGAACTACTTAGTTTGTCTGGTTAGTTCAAAGTAACTGCTTAGTTCAAACTCATTTGCATTTTTAGTTCGAACTAGCCCAGTGGAGACATTTGAACTAAAAAGGGTATTTTTGCTTGAACTAGCTGCACTATTTTAGTTAAAACTGAAAAGCTTAGTTCAAACTAACTTTCAAACTACTTAATTCGAACTAACCAAATCCGAACTAAGATTTTTGGTGTAGACATAACCTAAGAGACTCGCAGCAAAGATTGTTCAGTTACCCTCCCCAAATTAAAATACAACCTAAGAATAAACATAATGAACTTTATTAACTACTACCATGATAAATCTTATAAGAAAACAAAATGAATTTAAACAACCGTCCCCACAGAAACACTGTAAGAAAGTAACCCAAGAGTTCCAAAATTTAGATAGAGTTCACCCACATCTCAGTTACAGCCTTAGTTCAAGTCCAAAGGTTTGAGTTGAAAGAAGCAGCAGTGCTCTTCTTTGGTTGCAGGGATCTTAGACAGAAATCCATGAAGGCTTTTCTTTCTCTTCTGGAACCAGCCCCATTCAATCCTTTTACTAGTTAACCAGCAATCAGAAACACATGAGAAAACTGCTGCAAAATGCTCCAGAGCAGGGAGAGAACATTTTGCTGTTCCCTCCTGGCTCAGCTTCTCCTAGTCACAAACTGAGCACATGGACTCTTCTCACTGCAACTCTGTGGCTGCTGCTCTGTTCCCTCTAATTATTCGTAGGCTGTGAGCACAAAGACTTCCTTTGTGTGTTGAAAAAAATTTTTTGTGGGCACCAGTATTAGCGCTATTGAATTTTTTTGTGCGCACTTTATTTTGTTGTGTGCGCGGGTTTCATGACCTGTGTGCAGATGCACATTCGCACAGCTTAAAGGGAACAGTGCGTCTCATGGCATCTGACCACAGCAGCAGCAGTAGAAAACCTAGTGGAGCATGCTTAATGCAACCATCCACTTAATTTCCAGAAGCTTCTGGACTTCAGCAGCCAAATCTGCCCAGCAACATAATGCAGCCTCAAGAGATCCCTAAAAGAGAGAGCTGCTTTAATTAGGCATATTGGTTACATAAGGACTGAGTAAGACTCTCAGGATTTCAGAGGAGGGCAACCAAAATGATTAAAGGGCTGGAGCACAAGCCCTATGAGGATAGACTGAAAGCATTAGGCTTATTTAGTCTGCAGAAGAGAAGATTGAGGGGGGATTTGATAGCAACCTTCAACTACTTGAAGGGATGCTCTAAGGAAGATGGAGGTCGACTGTTCTCGGTGGTAACAGAGGACAGAACAAGGAGCAATGGTCTCAAGTTGCAGTTAGGGAGGTCGAGGCTGGATATTAGAAAAAAACTTTTTTACTAGGCAAGTGGTTAAGCATTGGAATGAGCTGCCAAGGAAGGTGGTGGAGTCTCCATCTTTGGAGGTGTTTAAGGCCCGGCTGGACAAAACCATGACTGGGATGGTTTAGTGGGAGTGGTCCTGCCTCTGGCAGGGGGTTGGACTAGATGACCTATGAGGTCCCTTCCAACCCTAGGATTCTATGATTCTATGATTTGCCCCATGCTGATTTCCCTAAATCGTGCAACTTATATTGGTAAAATTATATGTGGTACGTCCTCCTTTGGTAGTGATATGCCCTACTGTCATTTATTACAGATGCAGTTGATGAATTACCAAAGTTCTGTTCTTGGAAAAATGTGTAATTTATGTGGAGTATGATATACAAGATCCATTAGCGAGTAAATAAACCAGTCTACAAAAGAAAAGGGATTATATATAAACCTGGTTAAATATCTTAGTTGATAGTGGCATGAAGCTAACTTTGTTCCCAAATTAAAATCTTGCTGTAGTCTAGCTTGGCAACTTTACGTCCGTTATTAGTTTTAGGTCTTGGAAATGTGCATCACTAAAAACATACTGAGTTTTTTGTTTGTTTGTGATAGTTTTTGTAAATTCCTTTCAAAGTATTTCTTGGTGCTATGAAATACATTCTAATTAAATCTGTATCACTTGGCAAATAGTGAACGATTGTCACTATTATTTGGGCCCTGAATTCTTCCACATGCAGAATTGGCTGTGTATGATTCACCAGTGTCACTCCAGTTTCATGTTAATGCAACTCTGCTGAAATCAATGGTGTTACACTAGATTAAAACAAAGTTACAGATTTGAACCAGGCTCTTTTGGTCCACTGGGAACTCTGCAGATGGAAAGGCTGCAAGAATGGACATACAATTTAAGAAAGAAAATATGAGGGCAGGGATCCAGTGCAATAAAAGGAAATGAGGCTAGCTAGCACTCGCTTCATCTTGTATGGTTGGTAAGGGAATTGTATTTTGTTACACAGAAAAATCTGTGATGCAATTCATGCTCGCCATACAAAACTCCCTGCGAAGAACAACTAAGTATGTAAACTCAGCTCAAGTTACTTTAGAGGGAGGATTTTAACTTCACTGTTGAGAAGACCTGTTGTTTTCTGCTGTACCCAGAGAAGTTTCCGTAAGACAGTTTGTACGTATTAGCCAAACCACTGCACATCAGGGGGAATCTAAAGACAATTTCATGCTAATTGTGTTGTAAAAGTGCTGTTCACAATTATTAAGACTCAGATTGAATTTGATCCCTCTCAGCCAAATGTCTACTGGGTCAGGCCCACATTTTAGATGAAGTTAATGATAATGGTCCATATGCTCCCACTTTGTGTAATGCTAATGTAGAGAACACTGTAACTATGGAAATCACATTGGAAATTATTGATAGGACAATACCTTTGTGGAACAACACACAGATTACATCTGCTGGCACAGCTTCTCTTTTGGATGTCACTTTCCCTTGTACAAAAGCTTCATGTGGATCAAGAAGCAAAAAGAAATTTAGGAATATTGTTTTTGAACCCAACGTTCCCACCTCCAAACTGCTGCGGGTTGAGCAAGAGAGGTGTTCAGCAGAAATTTATCAGGTGAAGGCTGAAGTAGAATTATATGCTATGAAAGTTCCTATCACCAGGATCCCTAAGGAGAGTGAGACAGTTAAAAATAGTATAGCTGCTAAACTGTTCTATTAGTTATCAGCAATCCCTCAATAGACTAGGATGATTTCTTTCACAGGTTTGTATTTTATATGGGTCCTTTGGTGACTAAAGAGTCCAATCCTTGAGCCTCAAACTTTTTGGCCGATGTTGCAAGTAGTGTTGGTAGGCAGAGTTGGTCCATTATTGCTGCATGACAGTTGTCTGTTCTTTCTTTTCTGGTATTTTTCTGTGTCTTATGTGAGGTGATTTTCCTCAAAAGTGGTCATTCCTTTCCTGACAAATCTTGGCCAGTTAGCTGTGTCTTGGGCCACTGTCTTCCAGCAGGTGGTGTCGATACCACATTTCTTGATATTTGCATTGATGGTGTCTTTGAAGCATTACTTTTGACCTCCCTTCTTTGGTGAGTTTGAACAGAAATTGTTTTGGAAGGCATGCATACACATTGCTTACTCCGTCTCAACTGGTGATGGATGATCGGGGCCTCAACACTGAGGATGCTGGCTTCTCTAAGGAGACTGATGTTACTGCAGTGATCCTCCTATTTTAAGTTGAGGATCTTTTGGAGAAAGTGCTGGGTTGGTTGTTCTAGGGTGTTTTTTAAGGCATTTTCAGTAAGTTAGCCAAATATCACAGACTTCAAGGAGAATTGGGATTACCACCACTTTGTAAACAAAATGTTTAGTATGTGTTCCGATGTCATGGTTGTTGAATACCCAGCAAGACAGTCTACCAAAGGCAACCCTGGCACAGTGGATTCTGTGCTGAATCTTCATGTCTATATTTACCCTCTGTGAGAGATGACTGCCAAGGTAGACAAAATGTTCTACATCTTCCAGTTATTTTCTGTCAGTGTAGATCCTCCCTTGTTGGGTCTGATGATTGACTGGGAGCAGACTGGTGGAGAACTTTTGTTTTGCCAGTGTTCAGGGTTATTCCTATTCTTTTGCAAGCTTCAGAGAAGCTACTGAGGGAAGTTTGTAGATCCTCCTTTGAGTGTGCAACTACAGCACAATCATCTGTGTACTGGAGTTTGGTTATTGTTGCTAATGTTTCTTTGGTTCTGGCATGGAGACAAGAAAGGTTCAAGAGCTTGTTGTCAATCCAGTATTGGATGCTGATGGTCTGTGGCTGTCAGTCTTGGATTCATGTTTTCATAACTGGTAGGAAAATGGAGAAGAGAATGGGAGCTAATACACCTTACTTTATTCCACTTTGGATGGCAGAGGGCCCAGAGGCAGAGATACTGCCCATGGTGGAGCAGTCATCCACTCTTGGAGGAGTCTTACAATGCTCATAAATTTACTTGGGTGGCTAAACTTTGACTTTTTTTTTTTTCCTCAAAGACCCTCCTGGCTGACGTATTTGTAGACTTCAGTCAGGTTGTTAAAGACCATTTGCTCTTGGTGTTGTTGACATTTTTCCCGAATGTGCCTAGCTGCAAAATTCATCTTGGCACTTCATGGTGGTCTGAAGCTACACTGGGACTCTGGGAGCACTTCCTCTGCAAGATTAAGTAAAAATCTAGCAAGAATCTTCCCATTAATGGGGGGAGGGCAATGTCTCGAGATGGTCTACTGTGGCAAGTATCTCCCTTTTAAGAAAAGAACAATGATGTTTGCACTGTGTAAGTCACTGGGGATTTCTCCAGTGCGGCAGACTTTGAAGAACAGCAAATGGAGCTTGTTTGTCAGTGTTTCATCCCCACTTTCAGTGTTTCAGCTGATTATGTTATCAGGGGCTGATGCTTTGTTGTTCATTTTCTGAAATGCTTTACAGACCACCTCACACATTTGTGGGTTGGTGAGAGTTTCCCATGCTGGATAATGAGGGATGGAGTTGATGGAGTCATCAGCCTCAGTCAGTACTTGATTTTGAAGCTTCCACTAGTGTTGAGGGGTGGGATTCTGGCAGGATGCTGACATGGAATGGTAGGGCCCCTAGTATGTATTCTTGTGCAACTAAGCCCTATCCCCATTTTTGAGTCCTTGAGGCTGGTTTGCACTGCAGTTTCCCCAGCCCTGCCTATGAGCAGAAGTTGTGATGAATCTGTGGGACAACCAAAGCTTCACAGATCTACAATAAATCTTCTACTCCTCTGGATTTTTATGAGGAAGGAATTTTCTCTTACCAATAGACCCCCCACCCAAGGATGTAACCAAGTAGCTATCCAACATCATACAGGAGCATCACCCAACAGTTGGACTATACTGTGATCAGATGAAAATGTAGGGAGATTGATACATAGACCATGGCCCATTATAATGTCTTAAGTTGGAATTTGGCTGGGAGACCAGATTTCACCAAGTACTTAGATATTTTTAAGCATCACATGTGGATGATTTGAGGTGTCAGCTTTACTTCTCATCTGAGGACAGCATCTCTCATAGCACAATGCTCCATATCACCTGTCTAGCTCCTTATTTCCATGACTCACTCAGAAAGAATATGTACTAATTCCTAAATATCACTTTGTATGGCACCTATTTTCTCTAGAGTTCTCCTACTGAAATACTGCTCAATTCTATTAAATCTCACAAGAGCACAGCTAGCAAGACATTAGCCAAAACCTAGCAGAAACATCATTCCCCCATCTTCAAAGCATCTGGCGAAATAGGATTTTCTTCCACAAAAGTTTATGAAATAAATTTGTTAGTCTTTAAGTGCCACAGGACTCCTTGTTTGATCAACAGACTTGTGTCATTTGGGGCTGAAATGTTGCAATAACAGCTCTGCAAGATTTTTATGCCACCTGACTGTGAAAGCTAGCCTTAATTTCACTTTGAACCTGATCACTATCCTAAATCTAATCCAGATCCCAAAATTATCTCCATCCCATTTTCATTCCCAGTTCTCTTTAGCTACTAAGATCTGAGCTGATCTTTTGACACCTTTAGAAACATACCTGTTTGAAGTGTGGCCCTGCTGTGCGTGGTCATGGTAAACAAGAGTTAAAAGGAAATTACCATTTGTTGTTCACAAATCATTTGGTGCTAAATTAAATGAAACCTCTATCTATCCACTGTAACCTTGTATACCTTACTGGGGAGTGGAATCATGCAGAGTTTTTATTGCATTTGGCCCTGAAGTTGTAAAACAAAATAAATTAAATGGAATTGAATCAGACCTTCTGTTTGCTTCACTCTAGTCACAGAAAATATTTGCTTATGTAGGAACATGAAATATTTTGAACAAATAAAGAAATATATTCAATATACATCTCTGAAACTAATAAGGAAGTATTGTGGTTCAGTGGGGAAAAAAACTTCAAATAATCAAATTGAAAATAATTTATTTTCTAGTGACTTGTCACTGAGTATCATATTCCAGTTACTGTGCTGTAGAACTGAAAACCCCGGAGCTTTTCCATATGATTTATCTAAACCAAATGTCTGGCACAGAAGTAGTTTTCAAAATTAAAAGATGTTCCTTTTTGAGTCTGGTTTTGTTTAACTTAGAAACGGAAGCTTTTGCAGAGCAGTGTTTTACTTGAAGACCTAATGGTTGAAAAGCAGAGTTTCCAATATAGAGCAGAGCTGGTAACTTCTGTCTTTGGAAGGTTTTTTTTCTTTTCTTTTTTTTTTTTTTTTTTTTTTAATGAAAGCACACAAAAACTTCCCTAATGCTGACACTCTTTTGCCATAAACAGAAGGCCAAATTAGAATTGTTACGAAGTTTATCAGAATTTGGAGCCAAATCCACAAAGATGATTTGAAGAATGATCAGTTGTTAACAGCCATTCAACAAACCAGGCAAAATCAGAATAAAACTTTGGCCAAGTGCAAGCATTTTCATACATCTCTCCTCTGTTTTACAGAAAAGTAGCTTTGGCAGTTTTGGATCAAATTATGTGTTTTTTGAACTCCCATTTTGGCCATAGATTTTGGCACCTGTGTCATTAATTAGATGTGCCATCCTCCTACAGATTAGACCTGACCTCCTCTCGATGCACAAACATCAATGTTTTGCATTCTGTCATCATGGGAATACAATATTGATCTTCATCATATGTGTATTGAACACCTTCAGCTTCATGAATCTAAAGATGAATCTTGATATTCCAGTAACACTGTAGAATTCTCTTTATGAAACCAGAATGTTTATCTGTTATATAAAATTTAAACCAACACTATGAATTTTTGCAAAATAACCTTCATGGTTATACCTGCATCAAATTACACCTTTACTTGCAAATCCTTTAGGCTCACTTGAATTGGGACTCAGATTTGGACCTGAAATACAGTCTTTGAACCTAACTGAAGACCAAATTATTTATCCCAGAAACAATTCTCTCCCATGGTTAGGGTAGTCTAATTCCAGTTTTAGGATCTTAATTCTGAAATGCGCACTGGTCCCTTTAAATATTTAATGTAATTTACTAAGTCCATTTCAGCTAATCTCACCCTCTACCCTGCACACAAAAATATAACTTAAAATGTTGGGGGGTTTCGTGTGCATTATGTAGAAAATACCAAATGTTTTAGACAAGCAAACTTCACAAGTAAAAATAAGCCCTGCAAAGTGTCTTTGTTCTTTGAGAGCAAGGGGCTAGCAAAGAAAATTTACTGCCCAACAATAAAGAAGAATGGAAAATTTGAACATATGATTTTGGCAGTGAATAGACCTAATGTGCTCTTTCAGTGTTCTAATCCTTTGTGTTCAACAAAAAGACAAACAATGGGGCTGTAAATTATTTGAATGTTTTATTGCAAAGAATCAAATAGCCCCCTGCAGGTAAAATTCTCTTGTTGCAAATAGTAACCACAGCCCCTTTGACCTTTCAATGTATCATCCAAGATAGCAATGGTCATTTGGCTATCATAGCTCACTGTGACTCCATCTGGTCTACCAGCTGGCTTCCAGACATATGGGAGAGAAATCATGAGAATCAGAATCACAATGAAAGGCCAGCTAGTGTCATCAGATGCACTGTGGTAGTGTCCAGTTGGTTCAAAAGGCCAGTTCAAAAGGGCTGGTTCACTGTTCTTTGTATCATGTTTACATTTGACAATGAGCACATTCATCAATGTAGTAATTTACTATCTTTATCACTTATACTGTATATCTACTACTTTGCATACATAAGTATTTGGGAACAGAGAGAAATGGTTTACAAAGAGCAGAATGCAAGCCAAGAAATCAATGTATTTTCATATAATTATAAACCAGATAAACATCTGTTTGACTAAATATTCATGTCAGTGCCAATATCTAGTAGCGCCAGTACAAAAAACTGATGAATTAGTCAACAGAAAGTACACTCAAGGGGTATGTCTACACTTTGTGTTTAAGTCGACTTAAGGGCCCTTAAGTTGACTTAAACCAAGCCCTGTCTACATTGCAGGGCAATAAAGTCGACTTTAGCATCAGATAAAGTTGACTTTATTACTTCCGCTTATAAAGTCGACTCTGCACTTAAGTTGACTTTATTAAGTTGACTTAAGGCAATGTGGAGTGGGAGTTGCCTTATGTCGACTTAATTGGCCTCCCAACCATAGAAAACATGGGGATGGAGGCTGGCTAGAAAGCATAATACAGCTGGGAGCATTCCCAGCTGTGTGGACCACAGCCAAACTCCTCACGTTCCCTGACTGATCTCCCCCGTTCTGAGCCAGACCGGGCATCACAGCACTGTTTAAGTCTAACAAATTTATTTATTAGATGAGCTTTCATTGGAGAAGAATCCCACTTCATCAGACAGTTTGAAGATGGGGAAATTTACAGAATGGTGGGAAATAAATGCAGGGGAGTGTAAGACATAGGATCAGGTCACAATCTAATAGCAAATCAAAGCAGTTAAGATTCAAACACTGGGAAATAACACATGGAAAGAGAAAGAAAGTTGCTATTTCTTTTTGATTAGATTGTGTGAAAGCAGGATTAAATACTGACTATGGATTTTTTTCACCATTATAACAGATGATTTGACTTCACCTTGCTCTGTGTGCTGTTTCCTGGTGTTTAAGTCTTAACTACTGCTGCACCCTGCCCCTGCGCTGGCAGTTGCCCTGCAGCACCTGTTGTGGAGTCAGGGCAACACCAGAAGGGTGTGGAGTGCTGCGCTGGCACATCGCTGGTCTACGTCAGTGTCCCTGGGCTCCCTGTTGCCACACAGAGTATGGAGGGTGGTATGGTCGCTCACTTCCGGTAGTAAAGGAGTGGCCGGAAGAGGGAGACACCTCTGCTGTGGCACACTGTGGGCCAAGTACCCACACTGCACCACTCCGAGGGCAACCTAACAGCTGCCAGTGTGGACATGGGCAGTCTCCTGGCATTTTGAGTGTGGACGTGCTAAGCCAGTTTAATAAAGTCTACTTTAAGCAGACTTTATTAAGCCGGCTTGACCGAGCCCTGTAGTGTAGACATAGCCAAGGAAAGCACTTGAGTATCATGTGCAACTGCAAGCATGTGGTTTTTCCCATTAACTTCCGCTGGACTGTTCACAAGGTCAAGTGAATTGTTGGATTGAGGCCCAACACCAGTGGCAATCAAAGGTAACTCTGAGGAAGTCAGTGGAATGTACTGCTGTAAGTGAGATCACAATTGGGCCTGGTGTGTAAACATAAGCTTATCTACATTTGAGCTCTGTGTCACTTCTTACGCATAATGGAAAGCTTTTGGAATTTGTTTTATGTGGTCATGCAGCATTCCTATATCAGTTTTGACTTAGTTAAATTTAGGCAAATTTGGACAAGGCATGACTTTTATATTACAGATATCTGTACAAAAGTCACTCGAGTTCTGTTGGTCTGTTTTCAGTTTCAGTCTGAGTAGTTGTGTTTTATCACATGGCGTCATGCAACAAGCAAAGGTTAAAGAACTATATACAGGAAAACTGACAATTCAGAGGAAAGAATGACATTTATCCTAAGAATCTCATGAGGTCCCTTCCAGCCCTATGATTTGATTTGATTTGATTTGATTTGAATCTTAAAAGTACAAAAAGAATAGATTGGATTAAAAATGAAAGAGCTGCATTTCTTTCTCTTTCTTTTTGATTGTTGTTCTTCTGTTGTCTAGAAAAGCATAAGTAACTTGAGGAAGGGACCTGCCTTCTTGCATGTCTGTAAAATGCTTAGCACACTTGTGTGCTTATGAATAATAAGTTATGTTGGTTTTCCTTTGGTAGTAGGTCAGATCCAAGGCAGTGAGGGTTCTTGTTTTCAAGTCTGGGTTCTATGTGGTCAGAATTTCATGAGATCAAAATTTTTGAGAGATTATAGATCAAACTGGTAGAAATCTCATGGGAACGGCTTTTGACTTGCCCCAATAGGGCCTAGGCTGTGGGTAGAAGTAGTTCAGGAAATATGTTTTGAGTAACGTAGAGAAAACTGAGGACCCAGTGTTGCTGCTGACACCAGGGTAAGAGTTGTTTGACTAAGGACCACAGAATTTTGACTCAGTAATTTGCAAGTAGAAGGGGAGTGATGAGAAACAAATCCCCCATAGGGAGGTCCTAGAAGTTGCTTTGGAAACAACTGTCACTTGATGCAATCTGCTGTATCACAAAATATCCCCAATAAAATTTTTTATTATGAGCTAGGAATAAATGTTTTGTTGACAAGTTTGACTGAGCCAACGCGCACTACATGGAGATAAAGTCCACTGCAGACGGGGCAATCTCACATTCCTTGTCTCGTGTTCCAGTACTGACTTGCAATCATAAATCCCTTATTTGTCCATAAAGTCTAATGTTTCCTTTCATGCATTTCATTGCTTTTATTATTTTTTGATACAGTTTGTAATCTGTATTGTACAGTACATTTATCTGCCAGTACCTAATCAATATAATATATATATGGCCATATTTTGAAATTCAGTTGTCCATTTCATATTTTAAAATGTCTTGTATTGTTCTTCCTTACCTCTACTTTTCAGGTCTTCATGGAAACTCTTTTTCTTGAGTATCTTTTCCTCTTTCATTCTGAGTTTCACTCTCTTATCACTTGCTTCCTCTTCTTCTTCCCCTCTTTTTTCCCCCCTGCACTGTGGTCTATTTCACCTTCCACCTGTTACCTTTCCCTTCTTTTTTTTCTTTCCCAAGCTCCTTAGGTTGTCACTGTTAATTTCCCACTGCTTCTTCTCTTTTCAGATCTGATTCTCTAATCTTGCCTTTCTTGGATCACCATCAATCAGCCTCCTCACCTTTTCACAATCTGTTTCCAAGTTAGCCACCCAGTTGTCTCTCTCAGTGGTTTTCAAACTATTTTTTTCTCAGGACCTAGTTGAAAAAAATTATTCATGCCCACAATCCAACAATTTAATCTTTCAGCAATGCATTCTAGTCTTTCAGTGGTGGGTACAGGAGGCTCTGTAGCCCCCAGTGCCTGAGGGTCTGCAACCCAGTACTAGGTTCCAACGCCATAGTTTTGAAAACCACTGGCTTAGCTAATCCTCTAACTTCTAATACAGCTCCTATCCGTATAATAAGATTCCAGAAATATCACTCGCTGTGTCACGCTCAAGCCTGAAATGTCCGTAGGGTAATTGTGAACCAATGGAAACAGCTAAAAGCATGGCTATGAACACTTATTGTTCAATATACCACCAGGCTGAAGAATCACTGGGATTCATGGTTTATTACTGTCCATAAATTTGCCACAATTTTGACTTTATTAATAATATCTGTGCAGTGTACAGCTAGAGTAAAGACATATTTGTCTCACACAAAAAAATCAGATGATGATATCAGAAGTAACTCAACCAATCACCAGCCTTCAAACGACAACTAATTTGCATGCAACTGTTTCTTTGGTTGAACGAGGAGCGTGCATAGATGGTGGGTTACTTGACTCACCTTCCACATCAAGTGTTTAACTTCCACTCACACAAATCCACACAACTCTCCCAGAACAACACCATTGAACACAACCCTCACAATAACGTCAAACACACACAGATCCTCCCTGGAGCAGAAACCCCTCAATTGCCACCTGCACAAATCAATACAAAGCTCCCACAAGACACAAATTGGTACAGCCATCCTCACAAGACTGTCCATAGCAAACACACCCAGTAACCCAGAGCACATGCAGCCCCTCACAGCAGCAAACAACCCCATTCTCCACTCTCACAAATCTTGAAGCACTTCTCTGAGGGGCAACAAAGAGGGGTTGTGTCTCCAACCACGGGGCAACTGTGTGTACAAATTCTGGTGACCATAAGCAAACAGGAGCAGTTCTCGTTTCAGCATGACACAAGGAAACGAGAACTCCCATTTTCAGCCTTTTTTCCACAGATGAATTTACAGATTACAGCCATGTGACAGCATTGGCTCTCATCTACTAGTGCAATGTAATGATGTAAGGTTTAACTGCAGCTTGCAGTCAGCTTCTATTGAAAAGTCACCAGAATGTTTGTGTGTAGCTTGTCTGGCTGCATGCCTGGCTGTAGTAATTATACATCATTTCCTTCTCCAAAAAGGACCCGCAAAACCTAGTAAATCTGGTACGGTCTGGTGATTGTATTGTCTGTCTGAGCGATGAATTTATGCAATGGCATTTTAGCTGCCATGACATCTATATGCTTTCTGCTGACTGTAAGGTAAATAGACAATTAATTATATTGGTGTTTATACCTCATTGTGTGATTTTTATATTGTGAGATTCTTAATGATAGAGGTAGACTTCAGAGTAATTAATAATTGTAATGATTTTCTTTTAATCAAGTGACCTAATTAGAATTTCATTAACTTGGGAAAACCTACTTGATAATTGAAGTAGTATTTTTTTGTGAGAGCTGGGGAGAGTAAACTCTAAGATCTCCAAACTCTCAGCTTTGTGACATGCTGTCTACAGAGAAACTGGCAAAGCACACTGCCTCTCGTCATTTCTGCTGGAACAATGCTAATCTATACTCTTACTTAGGGTATGCCTTTATTGTGTAACCACAGTTCAGTGTGTGACATAGCCTCTTTTGTGCCTTGCCCTCCAAAGATATGGCTCTGCCACTACTTGGAGGTAGGAGATTTAGCTCAAGCAGTAGAAACTTGTGCTTTTTTGTTGTGGTGGTCTCTGCTTTGATCCCCGGTAGTACATGAAATGAGGATTGTTATAAAAATGGTGGCTTTTGGATTAGATATGTGGGGTGATTTTCCCAGGCACAATATGTAGCTCACCCTATAACTCTTTTACAACTTGCAGATAGGGAATTTAGATCAAATTTGAAAAGTATTGAGGTGCCTAGTGGGATATTCAGATGTGTGCAAGTGCCTACTACCCTCTGATTTCAACCTGATTCATTGCAGTAGGTGTCAGGCCTCTAGCTTCTTTGGAAAATCCCACTAAGCACCTGGCTATCTGTTTAGGGGCCTAAATACCTTTTAAAAATCTGGCCATGAGTCATTTAGCTCAGACTATAAAGGCTTACGCTTTAGGTAGGGAGGTCTAGAATTCAGTTGAAGCCATCTTATGCCCTCCATTCCTGTACTGACGATAACCCATGGCATAGGTTAAGGCAGCCTGGAGGAACAGATTGGCATTGGCTTTAAGAAGTGGTCTCCCCAGAAACTTTACGAGGTCACTATGATGCTAACATTTTCAGGATGTTATAGTTTTCTGCAGTAGAATTCAGTCATGTAGCATATCTTTGAAACATGAGGAATTATTTCAGTGCTCCCAAGTGCACTGAATAATTTCATGTAGCAACCTGCTAAAGATTTAAGTCAGTTCTCAATCTAGTTGCTGCTCCCATGGATAAAAATAGTTAATGGATTTATTTTGCCAGCAGCCTTGCTTCATTAAGCTACGATGCACTGACAGATTGAGTGGTGTCACCTAGAATTTAGTGAATGGAGAAATGCCTTGTGCACTAAATTCTTGATGCAGTTACATGACTGCAGGTCCCCATGAGGCACCACAGTCTGGGCCCCTATCCTGCAGTTTTTATGAAATCAAATTGCCCATTGATTTCAGTGGGAGAGCAACTTGTGTGAGAACTACAGAGTCAGGTCCCTTAAGTTATAATAGGAATGGTTGTGGAACAGGAAAAAAAAACAGGATTTTAAAAAAAGATGAAGAAGCCTAGAACTAAAGATATTTATTGAACTATCCATCAATACGTTAATGCATTATAGAACAGATGAGATTGGTGTGAAAAGGGAGAGTGGGGAGATTTTAAATGGAAAGACTTGTCTGGAAAAACTGCATTTGTAGATGTATTGTACAATGGTGTGATATTCTTGTATAAAGATGTAATAGGAAGCAGACATTCTGGTTAATATCACTGGGACTTTTCTGTTCTTGGCTGGTATTAATCTATACTTTCCCTAGGCTTCTTGTAATTAGTTTCTTAATTATTTCTATATGCTTGAATTTTGAGATCAAATGAGACAAAGCTAGTATATTTAACAAACAGGATGCAAGCTGGTTATAGACTATCTTGCTGGCAAAATGAATCCATAAATTGTTTTTGAACCATTTATATAGCAGCTCCATGAAAGTACTGTGTGATGTTGAAGATGCCGTCTGTTTTAACACTAGGAATAACATGTTAACAGTTTCCTGATTTCCTCTTTAATTATTTAAAATAGTCACAGAACTTCAAATTTTCTATTCTCTATTTCCCCCACAATGTAATAAGGCCTTTACAAGTGTATCACTTTCATAATAAACTCTGAACTGTGGGCAAATAAATTTGGTAGCAAGCCTTATTAAAATCTTGGACAGGGTTTCCAGCAATTAGAATCTCTGTTTATTCAGGATTCGGCATGCACAAAAATTATTTTCATGACAGAATTCCAGTAAAGCTATCCACTAAAGGCTTGCTTAGAGTCTGTTCATTAGCTCTGAAATTTGTCTCCTGTACACTGGCTTCAGGCAGAATAGGGCAAGCACCCCTAATGAAGAACTCTGAATTTTTCATCATGATCTGTTTGAATCAGAGTTTGATGTTATCTTGTGGATAACTAACAAATATAGTCTAAATTAGAGCTGCCCTCAGTTGTCTGCCCCTCTCGTCAGTAAGTCCCTCCAAAGCTTTTCATTGTACTGCTGTGAACTCAGTAGGTTTACGTGTCACTGCAAATTTACATGTGTCCAGTAAGCTGTAATGAAGAGGAGGCGTAAACATAAACAGAATGGTAAGGAAGAGTGTAACGAGCTCAGCAAGCTGAGAGGAAATGACAACATTAGCAAGAACGATAAAAAGGGAGATCAAGGTGCTAGGCATAACTAGCACATTAAAGGACACACACACTTACACAAAATGGGAGATGGGGTGAGGGTCAATGGAAGTTCCCCCTCAAAAGCAGTGCTTCCTCTTTCCTCGCTATTTCTAGTGGTTGCTATGCCAGTTTGGAAATTTATCCTGAACCGATTGCTTGTAGGGACTTTTGTCACACCATTTGAGATCTATCAGGAGTTGTTCTTTTTCCTGACCTCTCCCTAGTAGCTTTGAGAAGCCAAAGTTTAGGAGTAGTTGACCAGAGCTCTAGCTTGCACTTAACTTACTGAAGCACTTGGTTCCATAATAGTAGCTGTGGCAAACATTTTCTTGCAATATACTCAGCTGAAGGAAGTCTGTTTCTGATGGGAATCTTAGACAAAAGAAGGATTTAACATGGTGAAAAACCTTGTGATCATTATGTTCATCCCATGGTCAAGGTAAGATTTTCCCAATAGTGTGGCAACACTCTCCATGGGACCTACAGGGAGAACTTTTGAAAATCTGCCCTTGACATAGCATTTGGATACTTACCATCCTGAAATAATTTGAAGTCTTTCTGAAAGAAGGGGGACCAGTGGCCAAATGGATATGGTAGTCTAAGCACCACCATCATCTTGAACACTCCAGGAAAAATTCTAACTAAATCAGCCAGAATTCCTCCTAAAGGGTTTTTATTTCAACCTGGAATCTGGCTCTAATTCACTGTTTAGATTAGCTGTTCTCAACCACTGTGTTAAAACATGGTACTGTGTTGCCACACAGCAGTTAGCGTGTCATGAAGAGCCTGGTGGGTGGCTGGCATTGGCCTGTAGAGGTGGTGTGGGAGAGGGCTGGTATGTCCTTTAGGGTCATGTATGCCACCACAAATGGTTGAGAACCACTGGTCTAGATCATGGTGTTTAATGATCTATTTTGCTGCTACCATGATTGTGTTAATTGACTATCAGAATTTATTGTTTGCCCTGATATCCATTGATGATGCACTGTATCACACAGCTTGTTTCACTTAAGATGTGATACACAGCAAAGAATTACAATGTCATATGCCATGAAGTCAAAATAATAGATACTATGAATGTGGAGATTACAATAAAACTTTAAGATTTTCATTTGTTTGCTATTTAGTATTTTAAGCAATGGTGAAAGAACTCCATTACCAAACAAAGTCTCCTGAAACATAGATTCAAATGAATATTACGTTAATTCATGATGGTGGTGTTTTTATGTAATAGCCAGGTGTGGATGAAGTCTGCACCTTGATGCACTATCAGAAAAAGCTAGCAACTGAAAAGTAGCTTCTCTAAAGCTATTAAATTTCTTTCAAGCTAAAGCCTGAGGCCTAACAGTTTATCTGAGGGTGCATAGTAAGCAGATTTTCCTTGGAAGGTTTTCTCCCTTAACTCAGAAATTTGAGAGAAACGTGTACGTTTCTAGATTCTTTGTCTTTATACAGTATATTGTTATCTTTGGATCCAGACACAGAGAGGCTACGGAACTGGGCCCTGATTATAAATAACTGTTTACTGCCAGAGTTCCCGTAAGTGTACATCATTGAATAGCACGGGACATTTTGGACATAATCCAAAGGCTTTTCACTGACTCTTTCAGCTAAGTCCTTTTATTTTTTTATTACTAACCATAAAACATGCCTGACTCATATGTATCACTTAAACTGCTGCATTTTAACGAATTCTGCTGGTTCCACTGTTACCTTGAGTTCCCCTCATCTGTTGTATCCTCCCTTTGACTCTTGTCTCATATTTGTAGTGTAAGGAGAGACCACAGTTTTCACTGTGTGTATACTGAAAATTTCAAATCTCTGTGAACTTTATAACTTGTTACAAAAGAACAGTATAATACAAGGCAGGAGCGAAAAGCAGCATTAGGCAAAAAGCAACTTGTGTCACTGAATAATCCTTTATGGGAGTCAGTCAGCCCAAGAGTGGCATTGATGGACTTAAAAGGGAACCACAGACCTGTAGGCCTTACTGTTCTGGTCAAATTGTAACCCAAGAATGGATGTTTGCCTGGATTATTTGGACAAAAAATTATGTACTGTAATTAATATTATGTGGTAACATGGTCAATATATGATAGTCTTTCTATCTCTTTACCATTATGTGCAATCTTGAAGCATAAGTAAATAGCTGTAATCTGTGTTATTGGGTCAGCCATTGTAGATTATCTCTAGAATAAATAGATTAGATTAAGCTGCTTTGTAAATGAATTGTGATTCTGAGGCTATAACTGGTACAGTCTAAATCAAATGCTATAATGAATGGCTCCAAAGCCTGCCATAACCTACATTAGATCTTGTGGCAATCAGATCCATTGCATTTGATTTACACGGTTATATCTGAGTCTGTTAACAAAAGATACTAAAAAGGTATTGATTGAAAAATGTAAACTCCTTTTTATGTGTTCTGCTCACAGTCATGCTATATTATTAATACAGAAAAGGTGTGCTATGCTTAATAAAGATATTTAGTTATATTTTAATCATGAAAATTTACTCGCTGAAAGACAAAGGATTCTGTACCTAATATATCTACAGTCAGTGCTTTTTGTGTGATGGTGTGCAGGGGTATGGATTACTGGCACCTTTTTGTGCCAGCTATGCTGCCCAGCAGGGAGGGGTAGGGTCAGCAGGTGAGAGGGGAGTACTGCCCCCACTTTTTTTGAAAAAACAAAAAAAGCGCTGTCTACAGTACAACTGTGTGAAACTCCGAGGATTGGATTAGCAGGGGTTCTTGAGAACTTTTTGTTTCTTAAGTGTTTTGCTTTGCTTTTCTGGTTTGAACAGGTCCAATAATTCATTGCAAAGTTCAGACAAGCTCATAAAGCTTTGCTTGGTTTGGGATTGGTTGAAATTATTATTATTTGAAGCTACCAAAATTCACATGGGTTCTATCCATAACCATACTGTAACCCAGTCCAGATTTTTTGGAATTTAATAAAGTTTAGGCAGTGTTCACAGAAATATCTTTGAACCTTGGTGAACCTGGCCTAAGTTTCACATTTGTAATGAAGTGGAAAATCTCTTGCAATGAATCTAGTTTTGAGTTTGATTATATAAACTTCAAGCTGTCATATCTACAGTGAGCTTGCACTAAGATAAGCTACATTTTTCCTCAGAGCTAAGGAAAAAAGTAACAAAATGTGGATTGGTTGCCAAAATTCTTAAGAAGTCTAGATGCACTTTATGAAGGGCAAAGAGAATGTCGGCCCTCTCTTCAGACTGAAATTGCAAAAAATAATTGGATCAGTCCTAAAATCACTTCACTCGTTCTGACCCTTTCCAAGATGTGTGACACTAAATACTCTGTACACTATGTGCTAGATGCCCACACAGAAAGCCTATAAACTGTGTACCTATGTAAGCACATTTTTGGTGGCTGGAGTTCCCTATGTTTTTAACTGCAGGTCAAATGATTATAATAAGTGGTCAGTAGCTGGTCGTAGAATTCTTGCTGAAAAGTGATAACACCCTTCTGACGCTGAAAGACTGAATATATTACGAACAAGCTCCACAGTAATAATCTCATCTCTCTGAACTATAGAAAATTTAAGTTTTTTTCCAGTTCTTCATCTTCTGATAAAATATACGTCTGTTGTCTGGGATTCCTATTATAATGCTAGGCTACATTCTTTAGAGTAGACTTTGTATGTATTAAAAGATTCCAGAGTATGTGTGTTGGATGTAGATGCCAGGATAATGGGTGAACCATAAATTATAAAAATAAAGAAGTATGCATAGTTTCCCCTTCAGTGCCAATAGTTACCACCAGATTTTAACTAGTGAACCTGACATCTACTATAATGGTTCTTGCACCTTTTTAACATTGTGGACCACTTCTTAATACCAGTTTTTTCAGGGCACCTCACTCAACATCCCAGTTCCACACCTTCCCTATGGCAACTGTCAGGAGCAACGCTGCCCGGGAGAAAGACTGGTGCCCGATACCCTGGACCCAGTTCAGCACCCAGGCCTGATCTGGTCCTGGGGCCCCCAGCAGCGCCCAAAGTTACAGAGACATACTGGTTAAAAGAATGTTACATAGCTGACCAAACAAATCAATCACTGGGCAGAGGCAGGAATTACAGATAGGTCACTAAAAAAACCCTATTGCTAGGCAAGCAGTCTTAAACTGTTAATCTGATGGCTAAAATATATCCCGACTTTCTGTTTTGCACAGGCATTGAGAGAGTATGCATAGAGCCAGTCTCACTTCACATGGTCACTGTCTACTGCCCCACCCACCCCTCACTTTGCCTGCTTTTGCTAACTTCCTGCAGAGGCCAGAATGTGACTAACAGCAGCAAGCAGAGTAATTGATCCCCATAACTGGCAGTGGCTTGGACACTGTAATCTGATTGCTAAAATGTTCCTGTACAAGTTACTACAGTGGAAGGGAAGTCATATAAGTGCCTTGAAGTACATCTAGGGTGGTAATTTGAAAGCTGCTACCCTGAAGAACTGTGGTGTGGCTAACCCTCCCACTGTTCCCATTGTTTCTTTGAAAAAACGGGTGGGTGGGTGGGTGGGCGGGCGTGGGTGTGGGTGCACACATACATACATACATAAACAGGAAGAGTGAGATGTTGCTAATGACTCTGTTGTGCACTCCTTTCCTTTTTCATTTTAACCTATCTGTTTGCATCACTGAGTCGAAGACAGAAACACTAAGCCTTACAAATGAATGAGAGAATCACTTACTAGAAGTTGTCATTGAATATTATTTTTGGTCTGATAGGCAGAAATACAGAATATGACAATATTTTGTTTCCTGGTGCTTTTCAGCTTAGAATACTTAATAAACAGACCCTCCATGAGGCTGAGCAGCACAACCCACAAACTCAACACAGTAATAGAATATGTTTAATATTGATGTCCTCAGTGACTCTTCACCCAGGAAGCTATAAAACAGGGAGCAGGTCTGCCATTTCCTAGGTGATGGTGCCTGATATCATGAGTAGAAAAAATTGTTTTAGGCACTTATTACATGTGAACCTGAACTCCATCAGGGACGTTGGCCTTGGAGAAGTCTGCCTGCTAGCCCTTGTGTTGTGAAGAGGGGAGAGGTTTAAGATAAGCGAGGTAAGCCCAAGAATCAAACTTTAGAGATGTTCAGAGCTGGGTTGATGAGAGAAGCCATTTGCAGAATTCAGACACAAGTTCAGATTTCAGACATCCCTAAAGTTTGAGCGGTTCGGGGTATTGGTCGTCCCCATCTCTGCATGTACACAATGTTTTTTGTGCCCACTTTTATCCAGTGAGAGAGATCTGAAGTGCAGAGGCTGGGGTAAAAGCTGCATCCTCAGTTGATTTTCCTTCTCTACTGTAATCTGAGTAATTCAAATGTTTCATAGTAAAAGACAGACAATGTACTACTTACCAGGGCAATACGAATGCATGTTGGAAATAATAGTAATCTGGAAGTTCCTCCCTTTTCCTGCAAACCACTCATGAGCTAATGCTAAAAGGCTGATCATAGATGCATAACACAATCCAGCTAAAATGCCAAAAATACCTTTCAGAATATGATAAAATGTGCATAGAATGCAAATAGCAACTGTATGATGGGTGTACATTATAAATTGCATAATACAACCTCATTATTACTCAAGTGCTCTGCATTATTCACAAGGCACAATTGGTCTTAATAACATAATTACAGTATCTGGAACTCAAGATTAGTAGAACTTACTTTTATACCCCCCAATTTGGCATAAGTTGCTTGATTATTGGAATTTCCTGTAAATCCAATTTATTGAAATAATTAGAAACAAATTGTTGAGATCCACTTTGCCAAACTAATTTCCTTTACAAATTGCCACTCCAATGTCATTCCAGCTCTCTATCATGAAATCTTCTTCATGAAGAAGAAATGCAATTTAAGATTTTTGAAATTAATACACGATAATCTTCTGATGAGTGTTGAACATCCTAACTACCACAGCTTTCAGAGACAACTAATAGCTAAAATTTGTCTAAAATGAAGATTTTCTTTGCTTGTTGGCATGATACTGAATGATGACATTTTCATTCTTTGAATTAAGTTCCATTGAATAGGAAATTTCTGCCTCTCTAATATCCAATTCACAACAATTTAGCCTGTGGTCTGACTCTCAGGTATTCACTTGTAAACTGTATTGAGCAGAGACTGACAGAAACAAAATTTGTTACAGAGACTAAATAAGTACTCAGTAGAGAGAGGCTTGCTAGACACCATGTGCCCAGACTAGCAAAGTGTTGAGTGTCTCAAGAAAGTTGCTGACTATGGTCATGGCCTGTGGCGTGACGGAGCGATGGACAGGGGACTAACTTGCACAGTATCTTTACAAGCTGTGCAATTAGCTCTGGAAATATGGATGCAGAAGGGGTCAGAGCTCCACTTGGCAAGGTGGAGAGCCACAGGACTAAAATGAGCAGTGTGTGTGTGTGTGTGTGTGTGTGTGTGTTTGTTTGTTTGTTAAGCAAAAATATGCATAATGGTTTAACATGGTTGGTGCATATCCATACAGGAACATTTCGTTGCTGAAGTTCCAGCGCCACACAGCATAGTTGAATTCTGTTCATCTGGTACTTTAAACTGGCAGTAAAGACTCTCTGACCTGCACTATGGGGTCATATGCTTTGTAATTTTCATAGGCTAACCTCTTTGTGTCCTTGTAGTCTTCCTCAAGGAGCTCCCTGTATGCCAGTCTCTCATTGTTGACTCTGCACCCACCCACTGCCGACTTTCTTATGCTCATTCATCTTTTCCCCATGCCAGGTCCTTGTGGCTGTGTTCACAAGTAAACTGTTATTTCGAAATAAGTCATTTCAAAATAAGTTATTTTGAAATAAAATCATTATTTTGAAATATCTTAAATCGAAATGAGAAAATGTTAAATCGAAATAAGGGAAAACCTCAAAGCGAAATAGCATGCCCTGTGTATTTTGCTTCAGAAGAGGGGCAGCATGGGAGGTGTGGCAACATGGCCCCCTCGCTGGGCCATGCCCCCACCCAATATAAACAAAAAGGAAGGCACCCTGGGAAAGAGAAGGAGAAAAGTGTTATTTCAAAATAACCGTTATTTCAAAATAACATGTCCAAATGGTGTTGTTTTGAAATAACCATTTCCAAACAACAGCTATTTCGATTAAATGCGAGGCTTTACTGTTTTAAAACAATGGGCATTATTTTGAAACGACGGGGTCCCATTGTGTCGAAATAATGAAACATTGTTCAGACATGCCCGGCTTTATTTTGAAACAAAGTCTGTTGTTTCGAAATAAAACCCTGGTGTGGACACAGCCTGTGTGTCTCATAGAATCATAGGGTTGGAAGGGACCTCATAGGTCATCTAGTCCAACCCCGTGCCAGAGGCAGGACAACTCCCACTAAACCATCCCAGTCATGGTTTTGTCCAGCCGGGCCTTAAACACCTCCAAAGATGGAGATTTCACCACCTCCCTAGGCAGCTCATTCCAAGGCTTCACCACTCGCCTAGTAAAAAAGTTTTTTCTAATATCCAGCCTTGACCTCCCCAACTGTAACTTGAGACCATTGCTCCTCATTTTGTCCTCCATTATTACCGAGAACAGTCGAGCTCCCTCCTCCTTGGAGCATCCCTTCAAGTAGTTGAAGGTTGCCATCAAATCCCCCCTCAATCTTCTCTTCTGCAGACTAAATAAGCCTAATGCTTTCAGTCTTTCCTCATAGGGCTTGGGCTCCAGCCCTTTAATCATTTTCGTTGCCCTCCTCTGGACTCTCTCTAACATGTCCCTGTCCTTTTTGTAGTGGGGAGCCCAAAACTGAACACAGTATTCTAGATGTGGCCTCACCAGTGCAGAATAGAGGGGAATGATCACATCCCTTGATCTGCTGGTAACACTTCTTTTGATGAAGCCCAGTATGCCATTGGCCTTTTTGGCAGCAAGAGCACACTGCTGACTCATATCTAGCTTACCATCCACCATGACCCTCCAGGTCTTTTTCTACAATGTTCACTGTTTCTCATTCCTCCATGCCATTGGCTGTGTTTGTCCTGTGTTCTCCTTCCACAGACCATCATTCCCTGCTCTCTCTCCCATGGCAGAGACTCTGTATGTCTCCAGATTTCCCCCCACATGAAATGACAGAGGCTCTGTGTCTCCCCCATGTCCTCTCTTCCTGTACCATGGGGTGGGAGGTTAGTATCACTGATTCTCTCTTTTTACCCTCACCAAGCTTCCCTGTTCCCCCCTCACCAATGGTTCTGTGTACCCACCCATTCTCCCTTCTCTTCCTACCAGCGTTTTCCATTCTCTCCCTTACTGGCCAGCCCTGAGCATTTCCATCAAGCTGAATAGCAGTAACTTGCTTTCTTAAAGAATTATTCTGCTTTCTTTGACCAGTGTTGCAGTTTAAGGCTTTCTCCTCATTGATTTAACAGTAAAATTGATCAAGATGATTCAGCCAAAATTTTCTTTGTCCATGTAATTTTTTAAATCAAAATGTTTCACGAATTGGATTCAGTTTTGTTAAAGAATATTTTTGATGAAAAAATTCAAAATGAAAATGTGTATTTTTAAGTTGAAATTCTAATTTGTGTTTTCAAAACGCAAAATAAAATGAAAAATTCTATATTAAATTAAAGGAAAATATTTGGACTTTTGGTTAAAAAAGTTGAAAACGCCTGCCAAAGTTTTTGAACAAAATTATTTCCACTTTTTAATGGAAATAAAAACATTTTTCAAGCAGCTCTACCTGACTGATTTAACCAAAGCACTTGTCAAATTTATAAACGAAGCAAAGGGGAAATGAACATCCTTCTATTTTATCTACATCTTCTCATGCACATGGGATTGACATGGACAACAGACATCTGAGAAGAATGGAGCCCTGAAATTGAAGCCTTTGTCCTTGAAATTCTACTCTTTGCTTCCAAAAGCCCACCAGCAGATCAAAAAATCATTGTAGGCAGGCTTATCAAGAGTCCAGTTTATAAAAGCTACTGTAGAGTTGTATTTTTCTTTCCCCTTTCCTATCCATTCATACAAACCACATTCTCAATATTTTCCATTATGTACAAATCTTATTGTTTGCTGTTACTGTTCATGGCTTCTCACCGTATTTCAGGGAAACCAAAGAAATCTAAATACTTTACAAATATTTTTAGATACAAGTTTTCGATGGAAATTAATTGAGCATTTCATAGAAGCATAGAAATGTATGGCTGGATGGGACCACAAGAAGACATCAAATCCATTCCCCTGCAGGATCAAGTAAACATAGACGATTTCTGATACAAGTCTGTCTAACTTGTTTTTGAAAGATGCCAGTGATGGGGACTCCATGATCTACCTTGGAAGCCTATTCCAGAGTGTAACTATCCTTACAATTAGAAGGCTTTTCCAAATTTCGAACTTAAATCTCCTTTGCTGCAGATTTAGACTTTTTGTCCTATCATCAGTGGACATGAAAATAATTGATCACTGTCCTCTTTATAACAGCCTTTCTCATATTTGAAGATTATTCTGAGGTTCCCCCCTCAGTTGTCTTTTCTCAAGAATAAACACACAGTTTTCTTAACCTTTCCACAGAAGTCAAGTTTTCTAAGCCTTTTTATCATTTTTGTTACTTTCCCCTGGATTCTTTCAGATTCGTCCATATCTTTCCTAAATTGTGGTGCCCAGAATTGGACACAGTACTTCAGTTGTGTCTGGCCACTGCAGATCAGCTGATTATGGCCCCACCGGTGCTTTCCCTGTTCTCACCCTCATGTCTTCTGTTCCTGCCCTTGCCCTGCCTCTTTTACCCAGTTCCCTTCTGCCCCCCCCCCAGCAAGTATGAGCAAAACCAGGAGTTGGTAGGTATTATTCCCTGAGTACTCCTTGTTCCCCTATTTAAAGATAAGTATTCTTTTTGACTTTTTTGAGTTTTCTGGGAAATCTCCTATCTTTCTGGAGTTCTCAAAGATAATTGCTATTGGCTCTGTGATTGCTTTAGCTAGTTCCTTTAGTTTCCTAACATAAATTTCAGCACGCCCTGCTGACTTGACTGTTGATAACTTATTTAAATAGTCTTTAACCATGCTTTCTCTAGGGTGGGGTGCATGCCTTCTCCCTGGTTTTCCGGGTTAATTGTGTTTAATACCTGGTCATCATTAACCTTATTAGTAGAGACTGAAATCAAAATAGGCATTAAGCACCTCAGTTTTCTTGATGTTACCAGTTATCTCTCTAGGGGACCTTTATACTTCCCTTTGTGTTTCTCTTGCTCCTAATATATTAAAAAATCCTCTTCTTATTGCCTTTTATGCCAGATGTAACTCATTTTGTGCCCTTCTGATTATATCCCTTCATACTTGTCCTTGTCTTTTGTATGACTGCTTATCAGTTTGACCATGTTTTCACTTTTTGCAGGATTCTTTTTGATTTTCAGGACATTAAAGAGCTGATGAAGCCATATTAGCCTCTTACTTCTCTTCCTGTCTTTTGTGGGGGACAAATTAATCAGGGCTCTCAACCTGGAAAGAGAGACCACCGATCCTCCCCAGTGATGAAGGCCCGTTCCCAGCTGAGACTCAAATTAGCAGAGAACGAGGTGTGGTTCAGGATTTATTATTCAGCTGAATAACAAAAGGAACTGCATCAGAGGGCAGCAAAGAAGTGCTAGCCCCTCTGAGCAGGCCCCCCCAACAACTCGAGTGCAAGAGAGAGCCCCGAGGGGCAGCATCACAACACTTTTATCCAGTACAGTATGATAATGCTATGATAATGCTTACATGATTGACAATGTTTTAGAGACCCTTATATGGTTACATTAACATTATTAAATACATATTAATGATTAAAGAATGCATATAATTATCCCCGCCTCTGTTTACTGTTGACATTATTTGCATTATCCTGGGCAGCCGCAGTACCTGCAAACTCATTAATTTTTGCCTAGAGATGCTGACCTTACATTCTTGTGAGGCTATGGTGCCAAGAAGGGTGAGCAGGAGATAGGAGGTAATACTCCCTTTTCAGTTAGAACAAAGACAGGACAGTCTAGCTTACATTTCTTGTCCAGATGGTCAGGAGAAAAAGCATGAGAAAGGGGAGATAACACACTTTAACTATCAACTCTAGGCCGCTTGTTAAAGAAACTTAGATACATGACTTGCCAGAGAAACAACCCCACTACCATAGCAACCCACGGCTCCAACGAGGCCTACACTTTAGCACCTTTCTCACTGTCCTACAGAAGAGATTACATATAATTTTTCTTACACTTTCCTTTGCATCAAAATACTTTGTGTTTTTTTGCATTTAATATTGTTTCCTGAAGGACTACCAGCTCTCCTGAACTACTTTTTTCCTTAGATTTTCTTCCAGTGTGACTTTACCTAATAATTCTCTGAGATTGTGAAAGTCTGGCTGTTTTGGAGGCCATTATTGTTATTCTGCTGCTCTATCCCCTTCCTTTGCTTTGAATAACAGAATCTATTATTTCATGCTCACTATCACCCAGATTGTCTTTCACTTACCCCCTTTTGGTCAGAATCAAGTCTAAAATGCTTGCCCTCCTGGTTCTTCCACTTTCTGGAACAAAAAGTTGTCCCTGATACATTTCAGGAACTTTCTGGAGAATTATATTTCTTTACAGTGTTGCTAAACAGCTCAACTGTTTCAACACTTTCTATTCTATTTCAATGCACTGTGTTTCCAAATACCATGATTCTAGGTTGGGTCTAGGTGTTTGGACAATGTTCTTTGGAAAGTGAGATACTTGCAGAGACTATTCAAAGTGTTTTGTACCTCATTTTTAATTGTTTCTATATTATTATTTTAACTGAATTTGTAAATATAAGTTTAAGTTTACAAACCCTCCTCAACAGATGGCCTATTCTAATCAGCAGATGCTCATACTGTTTTGTATTTATTTTAATTGCCTTTTATGAGATGCCCTTTATTAGCCAAATGGACGGAATCCAATACATTGCTGAAGTGGAGCATAAGCATTTTCAAGTACTAGGTAAAATGGCCACTTGAGGGGGGGGGAATCAGATACATAGTTCCACTGATCTGCTGTTTTCAAGATGAGCTGGAGCTGTATCAGATTCCTTCAGTCACTAGACTTTAAAAGTATGATTGACATGAGCTGCTAACAACATTGCCAAATCCACTGTAACTTTTAAAGTAAACAGATATTTTTTTGCTGTCATCTCATGGAGCCCAGTGAATCACAGAATAACGTGTTGCCTTCTTCATTCATCACAGGCTGTCTTTCAGCATAGCTCTTATAAAGCTCAGGAAGTTCAAATCTAATTTCCTTATTCAAACCACACACTTATGGAATAGTAAATAAAAGATATGGATGTCACACCAAATAATTTTCTTAGGCACAAGTACCCAAAATTACTTTGCTTTAAAAAAAATATCATTTGGTGAATTTAGTGCTCTTTAAAATTGCTGGAGGGACAGCTATGAAGATTGAACTCCCCTTTTCAGAGAGGAGACAAGCACTGATCTCATGTGTAGTAAAATACCTAGACGATTAGATAGCACAGGAACCTTCTCAAGATGGGCTACGCTCAATCTTGCTTTGAAGTGACCTGGTAAAGACACAGACTATTGCCTGCTCAGAGCAGCTACCACAGCTGAAGCCCTGCTCTTAGCTCTGCAAGTTTGGGTTTGGTGAAAGTAGACTATAAAATAAAAAGTATGCACATGGCCCTCAGCAGTGTAGCAGTTTGCTGCGATCAGTTCTTTGCAGTGTACTTGGTTTGCTGGATGCTCTGTTGAGCGAAAAATAACATTATGAAAAGAGGCCTAGGAATGGCCAGCTGGTTGAATCATCTGATTGGCAGCAGCTCTTAAAACGTTAGAATGAAATTTTGGTCTCATTTGGGCATGTTTGCACTGCAGTTGGCCCCATGCCTCCCAGCCTGAGCAGACAGACTCACATCAGTTTGGCTTGAGCTAGTGTGCTAAGAATAGCTAAAAATGGACATTGCAGCATAAGCAGCAGCTCAGGTTAGGCCACCCGACCCATTAGGTCCAGATGGCCAGTATGAGCCATTGTCCACATGGCAATGTCCGCACTGCTATTTTTGTATCATAGCTTGAGTCTTATCAACCCAGACTAGGAGGCATGATGCCATATTCATTGAAATTAATGGGAGTTTTGCCCTTGACTTCATTGAGGTGTATGTTCTTTCCCTGTTGAGTAGCAGAGTGACTTCCAATAATTCATAATGGTTATGGAACTACAAGGAGTGACTACATGGTACTTTTTGGAATTTGGATGGTAATTCCTTTTCCACAACCGTTTTATGGAAAGTAATTTACTTTGTTTTTGATAAATTACTAATAGTGGTTCCACCAAAAGAGGTTGGTTAAAATTAGCAGATTTTTCTTGTTAGTATAGTGTAGGTTTATTCAAGGAGCCTTGCACATATTTTGCTTCCAAAAAATTGTTGCTGTTTCTTAGTCCTGTCTTTGATTCTTTGATCTGCTTTTACTATTTTCAAAAAACAGAAGACTTTTGATTTTAACCACACAGAGGCTGAAGATAGGATGTCTCCCTTTCCTCACAATCAGTATGCGCTTTTATAAGGATGCAATAGAACATAATATGCAATCACATTTCAGGTCAACAAAAGTCTAATTTTATGAGTTCAGCTGCTAAATTGTAACAATGTTTTGTTTCAAATATATAGTATGATTTCCAAATTTGATCCTTTATGTATCAGATCTAACAATTTTCCCTTGTACATACAGACATGTTCTATCAAAAGTACTTTTAGATCTTACAGAATTTAATATGGAATGATATCCCTTCAATAGGGCTTTCTTTATGGAACCCTAGCAAACCAGAATTCATATTAAATTACATATATGATTAGAATGAATATCATAGTCCTTTATATTCAAGAGAATTTTTTTGAAGTAGCTAATTCTTTAAATAGAGGGGGAAAGAGAAATGGAGAGGAGAAAGGAGCAGTAAAATTTATTTTAAGAAACCAGGGTTATTTTTTGTTTAGGATTTTTTTTAACCACTAAGTATACATTAGTAAAACTTAAAATGGAGTTCATTAACTTCTCTAAATTATGTAGCCATTAATAGCATTCTTCTTATGAATTCATTTAATTTGTTTATATGAGTATTTGATAGGATACTTATTATTTTTTGCTGTTCTAGCTATGTATTGATGAGAATCATTAAGCATAATACAATTTGGCAATTTATCAAACAGATTAAAAGCCCTTCAAATCACCTCCACTCTCTCTTTATGTTTGGAGAACATCTTTTGCATAAATCACAGGCAGAGTGCAGTTTCCAACATTTTCTTAGAAACAAAATTGTAGAAGCTGTATTCATGAGTTCCCCTGCCTCCCCTATGTACCTTAGCGTTTGGCAACCATTTTTTCTCTTCCCCTTTTTAAAACAAAAAGCTATTCCAGATTTTACAAGTGCTTAAATAATATTGTAAAAAAAAGTTTTAAAAATTCAAAGTGTAATATGATAATCCTATTGAGGGCAATATTTGGCTTCATCTAACCATATTTCATCAATTACCTCCAGAAGTATCACAAAGGTGCTTTACAAATACTCTAAAGCTGTATTGCTCAGTACAAATTTAATATTAGGAATATAAAGAATAATGCATTCCCAGCTGTGCATAATGGAGTTGTAAATTCCATCAAGGGTTCTGGCAATATTATTAACCACTAGAGCAAACTCAAGTGATGTTTGATGTCACCAAAGTCACACGATCAAATTATGCAGCCTTACGAGCGATCATCTCTTCCAGTTTGTTGGGCAGGTGAGTGGAGTCAAAGCATTGCAAATATCAGCTAAGCTGGATGGTAAGTGCTTTAGTGTAGGTGAAGAAGAAACTATGGAAGTATACTGTAGTGTTGATAGATGGATGCTATGTGATTGGTGCTCTGTGTGTTTCTAGTAGAGTAGTGGACTGGAAGAGGATGAAGCTAAGGGTCTGTATATTGTAATATCTCCCATCAAAAGATCAAGGAGTCTCCCATAAATTCAACCAAGGGTACTTTTTAAAAGCCACAGATCTATGGTATATTAAAAATATTATATGGTAGTTGAACATATGACTCTAAGTACTGTGATGATAGATCTCTGTCTAGAACATATATTCATCTCAAGGCATGCCTGTTTATCTGTTATTACACAGCATGCTCCTCTTAATGGTGGTTTGAGGGATTTTTAAGCAAGCAAGGATCTCAAAAAAGATAAACAGTAAAAGTTAACATGATGCTCTAGTAATACAGTAAAGATGATGAAACACATTTATATGAGGAATAAAACAGATGATGTCAGATGCAGAAATGGAGCTGTAATCTTTAGAGATGCTCTCTTTGGCTATGTCTATATTAGTAAGCTCAGTTTGGACTGACTTAGTGTAAACTAAGTAGTGCCCAGTTAGTTCGAACTAACTTTTTAGTTTGAACTAGTCACTCCTTTTTTAGTTTGAAATAACTTTTCAGTGTGAACTAAATAAGCATGGCTAGTTGGAATTAAAAAATGCGGTTAGTTTGAACTAAGTGCGTAGTTCAAACTTTAGTTCAAACTAAGTGCTAAGTTCAAACTAACTATTTCAATCTAAGCTTTGCTTAGTTTGAACTAAAAAATTAGTTTGTTCAGACTAGGCCAAGCCTAGTGTAAACAGGGACCAAATTAGTCTAGATTAAATCTCTTAAATCTGGACTAATTTGCTAGTGCAGACATAGCCTGTGTTCTGAATCTACCCTTTTTCCTGCTCTTTTAACCAATATCATCTGGATGCTAAGGATAATACATCTGCATTATCTTTGATGGCAGCCACATGATCCATGAATCAAATTGCAGATTACATCTTTCCAAACCTCCAGGCTTGGAGCATTATAGTTGACTTTGGAGCTGTCACATAGTTAGACTTCTGATTGAGCCTTTGTCTACACTACACAGATCCAGAAAATTGGTGGCAGTCTATGGGCAAAACACATGCCACACAGAATAGCTTGTGTAACTCTTGTTGTCTTTGTAAATTCTCTTTTGCGGTGTCTTCACTGCACTGCACTGATGGAAATATGTTCCCATTGACATAGGACTAATGCCGCTTGAGGGTGTAGTTTTAATGTGTTGACTTCCAGATTGATTGAGCGGTCAGTGGAGACCCACTCAATCAATCCAGAAAGATTGATCTGGTGGTGGTGAATTTCCTGCTACAAGTGAAGACCCAGGAATTCCCAGAAATTCTCACACTTTCACCCTATTTCCTTGGCTTGACATGAGCATTGTGTCCAGCCCCCAGCCTCCTCCAAAAGAAAGCCCTATTGAATTCTTTAGTCAGATTTTCCATGGTGGATAAGCTTGATTCTGTTTTTTCATGTTCACTTTCTGAGAAAATTTGCATGCTCTCTTTATTGTCTCCAGCCTGAGGAAGTCAGGAAGTTGTTAAGTGGGGTAAAGAAGGAATGAACCCATGACCTTGCTGGGAGATGAAACTAGGCCTCCAACAATTGTACAGCCAAAACTAGATGGCCTGAATTGCTTGTGACTGACATGCAGTAATCAATCACATCCTATATTCTTCCCGCTATAAAAAGATATACAGCTAGCAAAGAAGACGAGGAAGTTGTTTCAGAGCACTGCTGATTAGATATTTTTCAAGTGATCTTCAATAAAGTGTGTCTAGTTTGAAATATCCCTTCATCATAAATATTAAGAAAAAGTAGATACATGTCAGATCTCGGTTGTTATTTGAAGACATTTCAGTCAGGGAAAGTAATGAATTGTGTAGACACTTTTAATGGTTACTGTGAGACACTGGAGTCTAAATTTTGCATAATCATTACCTTGTACAAATTCACATCCCATCTGTTTAGAGGGAAGGAAAGTTGTTGACATCTGAGCTGCAGACAGTAACACTAACTTTGCTGTTTATAAAATCTATTATGTTTGTAGCTAACTATCTATGCAGGTAGTTTCTTCTAATCCCTGAGGAAAAAAGAAGAAAGATTCTAAGGTCATTAGTGTGCAGAATTATCTCAAACACAATAGATTTTCCTCATGACAAATCACACATAATCTCCATAGCAACCTCACATAATTATGCATAAGATTTCAATGTAGCAACAGAAATATGCATAGCAGGAATTGTAAAGAATAGTTATATAGGGTGAGACAGATGTGGGGGTAGATGGTGTATAGAAAGATTGAAAAGCAACTGTTCTAAGATTGAAAATGGACAAAAGACAGAAAAAAAGATTGCCTGCTTTGTGTTTTGGAGAGTGGTGTCATTAAGTCAGTACATTATCTGGGTATTAGATACCAGAGGCTGAAATGCCTACCAGTAATACAGAAGTTCCAGCTAGTGTCACAATAGTTAGTGGAATGTCACCAGTATTTTTATTATAAATCCTACTTTCACAGGATTATGGTTCTATAAAAAAAATCTCTGCAGGCTTGTAATTTAGCATCCAATATCTAAACACAGCAGTAGTTTGATATCTCCAAATCTTGTTCCAATCTATTTGGACATCTTTGCATAATGGGAATGCAAACTATGAATAATTTTGTCATCTTTTTTAAAAAAGACTTTTGAATTCAAAGACTATTTGTAACTGAAATATGTACATTGTGCCAAGTTCTAGCTCATAAGATGAGAAGGTTAGACCCTTTGAGTGGTCTTTCTCCTCCAAACCCATCACACATGGAGAGGTTATATATCTAATGGTTGAAAAGAAACTACTTGTCATTCACAAAATTTACAGTAACACTTGCAAAGCATGCAAAGAGGATTTCACTGCCCAGTGTCCTATTTTAATACCCATTGTTCATGTGGAGGGTAGTTAGTGTGCACTGCTTTTGTGCATTAGCAGTACAAATAAAAACAGATTATACAGCATGTATATGCTTGTAAATTCCGATACTGATGAAACAATCAACCCAATCTAGAAATGAATCTTTCAAAGTATTAAATGTCTTTTATGAGGTGTTAAGCTCTCTTAACTTCCATTGACTTCAACAACAGTTGAGAATTTTCAGTACTTTTGAGGATCAAATGGCTCTTAAAAGGCTCATGATGCTATATTAATGCATAGCTATGATTTGAAAATTATGTTCTGTCATCTCAAAAATCTAATTATCATGGGTCTGATCCAAAGCCCAGTATCAAATCTGACTGTTGGCTTCAGTTCTAAATAGAAGTCAGGAGGAACTTTGCCATTGACTCAATCATAGAAACCTAGGGCAGTGTTTCCCAACCAGTGTGCCATGGCACACAGGTGTGCGATCAGGCCTGAGCAGGTGCAGCAGGGAATTTTTTGAAAAACTACTTGGATTGCTGGGTTGGCTCATGAATATTCATGAGTCTATTTGGCAACTATATGGTGGTACGCCTCAAAAGAATGAAAGGAATCAAGGTGTGCCATGGCAGAAAAAATTTTGAGAACCACTGATCCAGGGATTGGAAGGATCCTGGAGAGGACATTGCATCTAGCCCCTACACTGAGGCAGAACCAAGTTTACAGTCATCTTTGACAGATATTTGTCTAGCCTGTTCTTAAAAACCTCTGATGATGGGGATTCTGCAACCTCTAAATAATTTATTCCAGTGCCTAAGAATCTCTGCAGTTAGAAATTTTTCCTAATATATAACATTCTTTCCTGCATATTAAGCCCCATTACTTCTTGTCCTCTCTTCATTAACCATGGACAATAATGAACACTGTCCTCTTTATAACAGCCTTTACATACTGAAAAACTTTTCAGATCCCCTTTCGGTCTTCTTTTCTCAAGTCTAAACATGCCCCACCTTTTTTTAAGCTTTCCTCATAGGCCAGGTTTATAAACGTGTTTTTTTTTTTTCATTTTTGTTCTCCTCTGGACTCCATCCTCTCTCTCCACATATTTCCTGAAGTGTGGTATCCAGTTCTGCTGCTGAGGCCTCACCAGTGCTGAGTAGTCCAGGATTCCTACCTCTTAAACTCCTTTTAATATACCCCAGATAGAGGGTGACATCACATTGTTAGCTCATATTCAATTTGTGATCCGTTACAGCCCCCAGATTCTTTTCAGCCTAGTAAATTATTTCCCATTTTGTATTTGCGCATTTGATTCTCCTTCTTAAGTGTAGTATTTTGTACCTGTCTTTAGTGAATTTCATTTTGTTGAGTTCAGATTAATTCTCCAATGGGGCTTCAGTGGTCTATGGGTCAAATGCTATCAGAATGTTGCAAGCACTGCAATTAACATTTGTTTAAAAAAAACTGTGAAAAAGATAAAATAAACTAATTAATAAAAACTACATTCAATAAGATTGCATAATTTAATCTCAAGAATGCAAGAAAATTCAAAAATAAAGAATCCAGCAAAATTTAGGGCCTTGTTGAAGTGGATAAAAACTGCATAAATTCCAGTGTAGTCACACCCATTTATGAGAAGTTTAAATTTTTTCTCCATCTATAATTTTATCATCATGACCATGAGGTAGAGTGCGAATGTGGGAGAGATACGTGTGCTATTTTTGAATTGTAGGCTTTGTTTGTGTGTGAGAGACACCCATTGACAAAAAGGGGCATTAAGCTGGGTTTTTGCAGTACAGTACCTTGATTTTGGTCCACAGCAGTTTACAGTACTTTTCACCATTTGTTTTCCTTTGAGTTACTTTTTCCTGCACTATGAACCCAAAGACTTTGTGAAAAACATCATGCAAACTTGATGAGAATCACCAATTTTGTAAACAAACTGACAAGTTCCTTCATCCTCCCTACCTCTAAGATTATCTGGAACCTACCTTTTTCTCCATATAGGTTGTCTGGATCCATCCTTTCTACAACATGCCTTAGAACAGGGGTCAGCAACCCCAGGCATGAGTGTGAAAACTTGGCACACAAGCCTTATGCACAGGGGCACACAGGGCTTTGGGCACCGCATCTGGTCCCCCCACTCTGCAGCTGGGGGGGGCAGGGTCAGCAGGGAAAAAAAGTGTGCTGCTCCTGTACCTTTCTGGCCCCACCCCTGGCACCTTTCTGGCCCCACTGCCAATACCTATTGAGGGTTTGGGGGGAAGGGCTGGAACAGGGGCTGGGAAACTTTGCTAACCCCTGCCTTAGAACCCTCCATGTCCTTTACCTCTTATTTCAGAGGCCTTGAAAACCTGCAAATTCCCTTTCTCCCTACATGATGGGCAGACAGTTGGCCTATTCTTATACCTGTTGAGTTTGGAACATCAAAAAGGAGGATCATCACATGCGGCCCTCTACCCACCTAGCGGCTCCTCTCAGCTGGCCCATAAGCCACAGCTCAGCCCCTGCCCCTCTGCCGGCCAGGCCCACCAACTGGGACCACCACTCAGCCAAGGCTGGCCCAGCCCTCTGTGTGGCTGGACCCACCACCCAGCTCACCGCACAGCGCTTCTTGGCCCGCCATGCGGTCCACACCCCTTGGCCAGGTTTGGGGGGGCTGGTAGGAGTGGGAGGAAGGGCCTACCATCCAGCCTGCATGGCTCGGGCCATCATCAGGGGAGGTGCCAAAATCACGGGTGCCTAGGATGCCAAGAAAACTTGGGCCAGCGGTGGAACCAGCAAAAGGTCAGACGATCTACTTCGTCATAAAATGGGTGGATAGTGTTCATGTTCAATTCTGAGTGAAGGAATAGATCAGTAGTTTCCAACCATTTCAGTAACATGGCACGATTTTTTTTTCAGTTGAGTTGATTGCTCATAAACATCACGTTTATTTACATTTACTAGGGTTACAGTCTTACTAGAGAGGTTTGCAACACAGTGCATACAACCAGCTAAGGAAGCATCAAATGTTTAATGTTTCAGATCCACTGGAAAAAATACACGTCATCTCAGTTTGGTCACCTGTGTTCAGAATGTTCACGTTTTAGAATTGAAAGACTGAGACTTTGCTTTCAATTTGACGATTAATTTTCACAAGTTTTATGCGTTGTAATTTTGGTTGTATATAATATTGTTTAAGATTAAACAATGTTTGTTTTACATTTATTTTCATTACCTTTGTACAAAATTTCACAGCATACTTGGACAGTTCTCACGGCACAGTGGTTGAAAATCATTGGATTAGATTTTTTATTTCATTTGAACTGTTTCAAATAGCCACAAGATAATAGACTAAGGTTATCATTGCATCCATTACACACATATTAGCTGAAGCCTAGGCGCAATAAGTAATATTGAGGACAAAGCTTAAACCTGGATTTTGTACTTCATGAATTTAAATACAATGATAACCAGCGTGTATTGTGATAACTAATGTGGGATATCCTCAGATATATCATATTGAATTATGTTAACCACAATCCAATTTTCTTCTGAGATATAATTGCTTTTGGTTCTTAGAATTTGTGCTGAAATGTACTAATGGTTTTGAATTATCTGTCATAGACGTCTCAGCATTATTTTAATATACTCTTTTATTGTGTTCAAATAATGACTGTCATTCAAAAGTTTACAAATATCAGACATTATTAGTAAATGATTTAGAAAGCTACATATTTTCATGTATAAAATATAATAGATTGAATCAGGTTATTAAAATTCCTACCCAAATAAAACAAATGTAGTTAAGTAAAATAAAAGAACTGAGGCTATGACTAAGATTTCATGGAAAGGACGTAAGTATTGCATCCTGTTGAACTCTATTAACATTTCATACCACAAGATGTTCTCTCTGTTAATATAGAATATAATAAGATGATTTGTCAGTAGATACATGCTGAACTTTTTATTCAACTCTCAGTACGTTTTATTTGCATATAAAGTGGCCCATTTATGCTCAACAATAACTAGCCCTGAAGGAGCGATATTTAATAGGAGAATATAATTAGTCTACTCAGGTCGTAAACATTTTCTTTAGGGCAGTGGGCAACCATTTAGGACAAGCTTCATAATCATTCATGTAAATTAATTCAGTATTTTAAAACTGAGCCAAGAAAGATTTAAGTTGCAAAAATGTGATTTTATTTCAATGAATGGTTTATATTTTCCTTGTATGACAAGATGGGTGAGGTGACGCCTTTTATTGGACCAACTTCTGTTGGTGACCGAGACAAGCCTTCTACCTTCCACAGAGCTCTTCTTCAGGTCTGGAAAATGTACTCAGTGTGTCAATGCTAAATACAAGGTGGAACAGACTGTTTAATATAAGTGGCTGACGCATATTTCAAGGGACCATTAAAGGTGAAGTTGTCAGTTAACGCGTCACGATTGGGGGCAGGGGAGAGGAAGAGGGAAAAAAGCTGGGGGTTAGGAGGTAGTGGTTCATAGATTGTTCTCATAGGCCATAAGCCTAGTGCCTTTATTTAGCCCGTGATTTTTATTGTTTAGCAAAGTTAGGAATTTAAGCTCACAGGTTCATCTTTTCCTTAGCAACCATTTTAGTAGTCATACTAATAAAGGTTAGTGGGCTCTCAATCATTTTATGCCTGACTATGTATCAAGGTTCTATATTTTAAGGATATATATCTTATGCTTGCTGTAATATTATGCCATATACTGTTTGAACCACAAAGGAATTGCTCTATTTTTCAAATATTTTGACTGCATTATATAGAAACTGGTTTTAATACAGCTAATTAATTATTCTTGTGTTTCCAAAAGACTTTTAGGATTTTAGGGTAAGACTAGTTCATGACATTTCATTTTTTTATGACACCTTCTTGTACAGTTTTACTATCTATATTTTTTTCAGCATTTTGATATGTGATCCCAGGGAAGGAGAGGAAACAATTAAGGGAATTGAATTAGGCAATGTGTAATTAATGCCAGAATTTGACCCATTGTAACACTTTAACATCCTCTTGTGTGTTGTGGGATTTTCTTTCTTCCCTAGCAGCTACATAATAACATATAGTGCTTCTGGGATGGATACTGATTGCATTTATACAACCTGGATGAACATCATTGATTTTTAGATAAATTGCTCCAGATATCTACTAGCATAAATGAGATCCGAACCTGATTGATTGTCTCAATATCATATTTTCCACGTTTGCTATGAAGAGTTTGTGCTGAGCTCTGATTTTAAGTTTTACGTGTACCAGATCTGCAGCATCATGGTCTAGAAACAGTAATTTAACTTCCGGCAGGAGAAGGAGGAAGAGTGAGAGGCTTTGAGGGTCATCCAATTGTCTGAAAGTCAGCCAGCTTGCTCTTTGATCCATAAGACTGCTATCTCTTTGTATGATGATAGAGCACATCCTGTCCGTTCTGTTTTCACTTTCTATCAATCACAACAACAAGAATCCAATGCATATGTCTTCAGCTAGGGTCTCCCACAATGAAATACAATGCATGGCTACTGTAACAACATATTTGATCTTTGGAAAGCCTACATTAGACTGCCCTCATTTGACTTTTATTAATTTTGTATTGGTGACGATGGTGGTATTATTAAGCACTCAGACTTGCTCTAGATACTTCTCATAAGATGTTGTTTCTGTGCTAAAGAGGTTACATGATGACCAAAGAAGGCAGGATGTGGGTTGAGTAAAAACAAACGTTGTAGCAGGGCATTTGTATGCAACTCAATTTATGCATATGTGTATCATGGTAATTCTGTAATATTTTGAAGTGGAAGGTGATAAAGATGGCTCCCTTGACTCCACAAAACCCTCAATTATACTTAAACACAGACTTAATATAGTTTGTTGAATAGGGATGGATTTGAGCCTGTGCTTAATGTTGACATTGGTGACAATGTCATTTTATCCCTTGTTTGGCATTAGCACTTGGTTTTCACTTAGAAAGTAGGGAGCAAATTACCCTTAACTCAACTCCCATTATAGTCAGAATGTAATGTTTATGATGTCAGTTGTCACAGTCTGGACACATGTAATTGTGAGTTCGGTACATCTTTTATTTAAAAAGTACTATATAAATCTTTCTATTTCTTATTCTTCATTCCACAGTGCTTTAAATGAAACTTATCTGGTGCCTGTTTCTGTATTACTGACATACTATGCAGGCAAGGGGAGAAATGACAATTTTGAAATGTCAGAGCTCCAGCAACTACAATGATTTTGAACATGCTTTTGTACTATGATAATGATGTGACATGCTATGTACAGGAAGAGACATAAACAAATAATGAAAAACATTTAAAAAACTACAGAAATTCAGTAGTCTGTATTATTATGCAAATCTTTCATAGTAAGACAAATGGAAGAGAGAAAGACACAGAATATCATAGTTTTAAATGACTATTTCTGTAAGTAGCTAAAGAAAATAAATGCATATATTTAACTAGCTTGTGAATTTTCCATTACAAAATGAAGTTTTTTTTCAAATGCAAAAGCTCTAGAAAGTTGTTCAGCAGATTCAGACTTGGATATGTTAACTTAAGATCAAAGTGGTTTTAATCTCATGTTGCCTGCATATTCAAACTGCTCCAAGTTCAGGAGTCAAAAGATTTGGTGAGGAAGATCAATTTGTCATGCTCTCATTATCAATGCACTTTGGCTTTGGAGAAAGCTGAGTTCAGTTAAAGCTTGAGAGACAGAGGCAGGGCTGGATTAAGGGGGGCTTTAGGGGCTGCAGCCCTGGCCTGAAGGGGGGCCACCCCCCACCAAATCCCAGCATTGGTCAAAACACCATTGCCATTACCTGCCCTGCCACTGCCGGAGAGTAGGACAGGAGTGCTGTGGCCTCTGGCACAAGGGCCACCAGGCCCTGGACTCATCATCCACTCCCCTTCCCCAGCATTATCAGGCTGCAGGCCCCGGACCCTCCTCCCACCGCAGACCCAAGACACAGGCCCCATTGCAGCACCAGAAGTCCACAGGCCCTGGACCCTGCCTTCCCTGCTGCACCACCATGCTGCAACCCTCCCTCAGTACCAGTCGGAGACCCCCCGTCAGCCCTGGACTATGCCCCAAACACTGGCCAGACTAGGCTGGCTGCTTAATTGGGGGGGACAGGGCCCCAGGCCTAGGTGAGAGGGCACATGAAAGTGGACAGCCCAGAACCCTGAGGCCCCTTAACCCAGTCCTGCAGAGTAGAAGGAATGGTTGTGTCTATGTGAATGCGTAGAGGGGCTGGTGTCAGTGTGTGTGATGGGAGCATAAACACATAAACACCCTTTTTTCTTTGGTGATTTGTTATGTAATGGTCAGACATATGGGATTACACACACGGAGAGGAGAAAGAATAGAAGAGCAAAAGATTGGAATGAATGTGCACTTTTTAAATCCATGTGTCTCATGGTAGGTGGGTTTCTCTTTGAAAAAGTGTTTTATCTTACCCTACTCTACAGCTACATGGAAGAAAGTTTTGAGCCTAAATCAAAAGAAAAGGAGCACTTTCATTGTGTTTTTATATTGGATGTTGGTTTCAACTTCTCAAATGACAAGTTTTTTTTTTAAATGTAATTTTGTTTACCCTGTGAGATTTTCAGGCTCTCTCAGCTCTAAAGAAGTTTGCCCTAGGATTTTATGTGCGCCTCAAAAGATGGTAGAGTGATAAATATTCATCATGCACAATTGAACATCAGGTATGAAGCCATGGTACGGTTCTTGATTCTACTAGTCTGCTGTGAAGATTAAAGTTCATTACAGATTCTTTAGTTTTTTATTCTAGTAAAACATTTTACCTGCTGCATCTGGGTAGGGTAGATGCTGGCTGCGTCTGGGTAGGGACGTAGTTGGAACGTAGCAGTGAAAGCTATGAGAAGGCCACAGGGTGAAGAATAACTGAGTTTTCTGTTAGCACCATCTCCATCCTAGTTGAAATTCACCATGTGAGTTCCAGCAGAAGTGAAACTGATTGTATTTACAATGTTGCCTTAGGAGGATGCTTACTGTCAGTATTTCTGTTTGCAGTATGACAAAAGCAGCCGTGGCCTAGCGGTCACAGGGAGAATCAGTGATTTGACAGTAGTGACCAGAAAGCTGCTTCTGTTAGGTACTAACTTATCAATTTCCAGAGGGGTAGCTGTATGAATCTGTTTTACAGTAAAAAGAATGAGAATCCTGTTGCACCTTAAAGACTAACAGATTTCTTCAGACATAGACTTTCATGGGCTCAAACCCATTTCATCAGATGAATCTGAATAGGTGGATTCAAACCCACGAAAGCTTATGCTTGAAGAAATCTGCTGGTCTTTAAGATGCCACATGACTCTCGCTGTGTTAACTTATCAATGTCTTAGGGTGTGTTCTCACAGCCCTCTTATTTCGAAACAACAGAGGTTGTTTCGAAATGAGATTTTGGCTGTTCACACGACGCACGGTTGTT
>ML681984.1:17208692-17259295 GCA_007922195.1 Podocnemis expansa | reverse complement strand
GTTGTTTCGCAACAACCATATCGAAATAACTGGCTGTGTGAGAACACAGCCTTAGACAGATAATAAAGAACTGCTACATTCAGATAGCAGAAAACTCTTTCAAGATAGCAATAGACGTGTAATAATGGAGTTTGGTTCTGGGGCTAACAACACATTATTTAGGTTGTCTTAAGGGAAGTGAAAGATTTCAAGTTAGTAAACTGTAACATGGACTTCTACTTTTTGTTTCTGTTTCAAGATTTTTAAATGATTTCTTACAAAAGTTCCTACTGTCTCAGAAATGCATGGTTTCTCTGTCACAGGGCCGCAGCAAACAGTGTAAGCCAGTATTTCATTAGGCCTACCTTTTCACTGGCAAGATAGCTCATATCCAAAGGAAGAAAAAATCCAGAACAATTTGACTCCATGATCTAAAAAGACCTGTGGAGGAAGCAGTTCATTTAAATGAGTCTTCTGCTCAATGCTGACCCCAGTGGTCCCTCCCACAGCAGCTGTGTAACCAGTGATGGTTACTACAGGCCTAAGGAAAGAGAAACATGCCCACTTGTGGGCTGGTTCAGGTTCATTGGTTAAAATAAAATAAAATAGAACCATGTTATTTGTTTATCATTCTGTCTCTTGGGAATGACTCCTGTCCAGTTTTCAATATTGGAGCATTTGGAAGGTCTTATCCATGGTGATAGGTCGTATATACCTTACTTTGTGTATATGAATGACTCTTCAGGAATTAGGTTGTGTAAAGTTTTTGACTAGGTTCCTGAACCCCTCTGAAATCAGAGTCAGTTCAGATGCATTGCTAACTGTGAAAAATTAAATCAGAATTTTGTCTAATAGAGCTGGCTCAAATCTAGAACCTACCACTCCCATCCTTTGCCAAAAATGAAACTAAGTGGTCACATGAGGGAAAACTTGTGCCTAGCTATGTCGTTTAGCTTCATGGGGCTCAAGGAAACTAAGGGCCAATGACCCTGAAATCCATATAGTAATTTGGGGATTGGAAAAAGTCTGACCTCTTTCTCCATAAAGCAGCAGGAACTAAGAACAATTCCTTGTAATGTAGTTACTACACTGTCTGAAGAGTGTGTGATTGCTAAAGGACCGTAGGGGGTTTCTCTAGCTACTGTACTAAGATTTATGAGTCTCTCTGTGTGCCGTACAGTCAGTGTAACAATGCTGATTGGACGGATTGTCAAGTTACTCCACAAATAGAAAATAAATGAATGTTATGGGGCATCCAGGCATTATGGGCTACTCTAAGAAACAAAGCCTGAAGGGTGCACCCGGTTCTCCTGGATAATAATTAAAAGTTCCTCCTGAGACTTGGCTGATCTGCTTTCAGTGTTTTTACCGAGTGCTTGCCCTTTATCAATTTCCTATGATGCTCCCAAGGCTCACTGTGAAATTTGTTCAACTGTTTGCAATCACACCAACCCACCCATCCATCTCCATGCAGTCACACAGAAAAATTCCAAAATGTCAAAAGTCATGGATATTTTTCATTAGCTTCAGAATCCAGAATGCCTATGCTAGTCCTGGCCTTATTTGTAACTTGCGTGGAGAGCAGTATATTTATTTTTTAACTCAAGAGCTCATGATGAGATCAGTTTTAAAACAAAACCTAAAAAATGCATAGGAGTCAAAATATATGTCATTTCTGTAATGTTGGAGGGCTTTTCCCACTAGTGTTGCACTACTGGTGGTACGTGCTGCTCATGTCATGAAGATCATGTGTTAATGCATATTTATCCTTCTTTCTATCATCAGTGTTCTAATACATGCACTTAAGCTATAGTAATGATGAATTGTGTGGTTATTTTTTTAAATGAAATGACTTTTCATTAACCAAAAGTTTTTCTCTTTGCAAAGTAGATTTTTGAAGTATTCATGGTACGCATGGATGCTGTAACTGTTACTATTGTGCTGCTATTTCAGCCCTGATTGGAATGACTTAGTATACAGAATATTAATGATCAGATTTTATTACTTTTCTATGTGGTTTAGCATACAACATTAGGGTTTTGTAGTATGTCTTTTAACATAGCGCAAGAAACCAAGATAAAATGAATTTTGTTTACGTTCAACTTCTGGTTGATAGGATTTAATAACTCACATTACTTCTTTCTTTTATTTTGTTGCCATAAAATGTAAAGACAAGGCAAAATAAAGGGAGACCAGAAGTATCTCCAAAATTATTTGAAAACATTTAAGTCTTTTGGAAAATTTTCTAATGTGCCTCTAAATTTGCACCCATCCCACAATTGGATGCACATGACAGGACCTCTGTGTCTGTGGCGAACTCCACTGATTTCAGTGGGACTTCACACAAGGATTCATCTGCATGAATTCATTCTGAGGATCAGGGGCTAAATCTGTGAACATACCATATAGTTGTAAGTAACCCATTTCTTTCCTGTCTTCTCCATCCCTACCTTTCTGGCTCCATGGCTAAACTGTGAGTTCCTCAGGACAGTAACCAGGGCCAAGATTTTCAAAAGTGACTTGTCGTTTTCAGTGCCCAACTTGAGACACCTTAATGATCTTCATAAAATGCTGAGAACCTGTTGTCTGAAAATTAGGTAAATTTAAGGTGCACCATGTTGAGCACCCAAAAATGGAGTTGATAAAATCACCAGTCACTTCTGAAAATGATTAATCCATGGCTTTTTTTGCACCTTGCTCAAACAAAATCCCTCATTTTCACAAGTAGCTGTACACAATTGCACATACGTATTCCCGTTAGAGCATTAAAATATATGTTTACTTATTCATGTGAAAGGATTGTCTGCACAGAATTGAGTACATAGGCAAATTTTGCTGGCTTGGTTGAAAAATGTTACTTGTAGTCAGTGTCAGATGTTTCCACAATGATGTTATGGCCATTTGTAGAATACCACAGGAGAAAGTCTATGGAAAATACTAGTCTTCCTATGAAACATTTTGCTTTTGTATTTTTGCACAGAATTCTTCAATGGGTTTCATAGCAAACCAGGTTCCAAACACACTAAAAAGAAACACTCTGAAAGATGTCAGTATATGGAAGAATCTTTGTGTTTGCTCCTCCAATCTGCGTTTTAACCTTTTGTAATAACAAATTATCCCTATGCTTGTCACAGTAGGTGAAAACCATGGTATGCTGGCGCTATGGAATCTGCATTTAATTCAAACTCTAGCCAGATTGATTGGCTCCAAAGGATAAATAAAGTCCTTCAACAGCAGTCATGTGCAGTAATAGATCTTTGAAGAGATTTAGTTACACTTAGTAGCATATGATTACATTTTTCCTTACTTCACCTAAAGCTTTTCTAAATCCATAATGAAAATGACAGAAATTATACTCTTGTGACAATGTCACATGCAGTCTAGCAACATGTCTTGAATAACACACAACATTAAACAATGAATTTGAAGTTGAGCATCCATTTATTTTTTTAATAGATTTCTACCCTGTTTATCACAACCCTCAGGAGTCATTATTGTTGTTGAACTAAGAATATTTCTTACAATTATTTAGCATTACTTAGCAAAGCAGATCTTTGGTTTCAATAACTTCCATAATCGCTAACATATTGATTGTGTATATAATGTAGAGAAGCAAAATATTACCATGATATACTCCTGCTACTGTACTTCATCGGAATAGGGTATGATCCTCATGACTGTGTCACAAAGGAAGGTCAGGGATTGAACCAGCTGAGAAATGAATTTCAAGTTGTTACCCCATTCTAGACGTGAACAAAACAGAGATCTTTCAAAATTTTTTCTAAAAAATGAGACCAAGATACACCACTAGTGGTCCAGGCACTCACGTGTTATGGGACCCTGAGGTTCAAGTCCCTGCTCTGAACAAAGCTGAGCAGAACTTGAATGTAAGCATCTCACATTCCAGATGATGCTCAAACCACCAGGCTACTGGCTTTTCTGGAGCACATTCTCTATCAGAAACTCTATCAAGGACCTGAGAAGTGTTCTAGTTGAAATCAATGCTTTCCCATGAAGTTTGTCTCGACAAATGAGGCTTTTATTGCCAAAAAAAAAAAAGTTTTGTCAAAAAATTCCCCAGCAGGTCTACTCACAGTTTTTATGGGCCAGTGGCCATGGAAGGCACGGGAGCCTCTTTCTCTGCTTTTGGCATGCATGAAACAAGTTTAGTTCCCTATGTTAAGAACTGTGTGATATATATGTTACATAGTTCTATGGACTGCCAACTATAAAAGAGGTTACTTTCGTAGTAGTTCATTTTTTAGTGTACTTGTACAGGTCCAATATATACAACGTATGTCATTCAGAATATCTAGGATGGATAGTTGCCATATATTTTTGTTCCAAATGGAGTAGAGTAAGTTGCTTCATATTAAAGTCTATTTAGCAGACCATAACAGTGTTGGACAAACTCTGTGCTTTCCACTACCCACAAAACATACTGCAGTCATCTAGACTTTACGTCAATAACTTACATCTCTCATCCAACCCCACTGCCTGATTCATACTCTCCCTTAGCATTAGCACAACACAGTTTTATCATTTCAGGGTTAATCCATCTCTAAATGCACTCCAGACGTGCGGATTTCCAGTTGGATGCCTGAATCCAGCTGGCAACATTTGTTTTGTATCACAATATTATATGGATTTTCATGCTTCTCTTCTTGATCAAAGCCCACACTACTACATCTCTGATTAAGACTTTCACATTGTTGACGAGTGAATTTCTTTGCACGTGCTCCTTACTCTGCTCTCATTACTCACGTGGCCATTGTCTTATTAGCTGAGTCTAGAAGTCCTGCAGAACCAGAGGGAAGGGGATCATGCAGGAAGCAAAGAGACTGAGTTGTGCCCCCTCAGGAAGGGAACCTTTTCTATTTGTACAGTGAAGGATTTAATTTACCCCTGACTTGTGTTAGTGTAAGCCAGCAAATGCCAGGCTACATGTCCCTGGCAGCAGTAGGTTGGTATGTAGAGAAGGTGCAACAGACTAAGCTTCTCATGCCTCCTATATATTGGAGGTCTTTGGTTGGCACAACTCTCAAAAGTAGGTGGAGCCTTCTTTGAAGGGCCAGGTCAGGAGAATGGAAGAAGTACTAAGACTAATTCTCTGTGCAACCTGACTTACAGAGTCTTGTATAGTCCATGTCTTGAAGGCATGCTAGTGGAGTCCTGAGAGGAGAGCAGCAGAGATACCTCTTCAAAGGTTATTCCTGCCTCTGGCCCAGTTCCTCCCCATCCCATCTCTCAAGCAGAGAAGGCATGAACTATTTGAATAGGAGAGTCTGAATCTACGGCTGAAATTCAGAAAACTGCAACTGGTGATGTTCATCCCATGTAAATCCTGATTTTTGCTGCCTGATAGGTCTTGTCTCTCCCCAGTGAAACTATATTCAGCATTTTAGACCAAGAGCCAAATATTCGTATGGTATGTCTACACTTTTGGCTTAAGTCAACTTAAGCAACTCCCTGGCTGCAATTGGAGTTCATTAAGTCGAGTTAAACACTTGCTTAAGTTGACTTAATAACTCTTTCACTTAAAGTCGACTTTAATGATTGTCGACTTTATTAAGTTGACTTAACAAAATGTGGCCATTAAAGGAAGGAGAGCCATTTAAGTAGACTTTATAAAGTCAACTTAAACAAATGGGGACTCTCTAAGTTGACTTAATAAAGTCAACATTAAGTTGACATTATTAAGTCACCTTACCTGAGCCCTCTAGGGTAGGCATAGCCCTAGATTCTTGCCCTGTTTCTGACACTGACTCCTTTTGAGACTTTGGGCAGATCACTTAACTGGTCTCTTAGTTTCCTCACCTATAAAACGAGGAGAATAATACTTACGAAAATTAATAAGTTGATGAGCCATATTGTGCCATTGATTTGGTTTTTTTTTTTTTGTAAACAGCAGACTTTGTTTCCAATGAGGGAATTCAGCTTAAAAGCAATGGCTTAATGGTAGCCTGGGGTTTATAAAGTAATTTAAAGATTTGGAGAGCTATATAAGTACTAAGCATTGTTATTCATAAGTAATCAGTTGTTCAGCTGACAAATATAATAGGATTCCTCTTACTTGCACTTCTGATTTTAAATGAATAGAGGCCAAAATTACAGGTTTGTAGAAATTCTGCATTTCATTTGGGAGCAAATATATGAGAAAAGCAGCCACCAGAGTTTAGACTAATGAGGCTACTGGCCTGATGCCATTTGTCATCCACTGCTAGGAACAGAAGCGAAATGCAATAATTCCTTACTATAGTCTCCATGATACACAACTGTTGTGGATATTATAGTGATATCTGTTGGGATTCGTTATGAGGTATGTTTAAGAGATTACAAAGCAAAGGGTACAATGGTATTTGTAAGTGCTAGAGTGAAAATAGTCAATGTTTTAGTGCATTTACCAGAGCGTTTAGAATTCTTATTTCAGAGCAGGTAATGCAAATGAATATTAGGTGAAAAACTTATTCAGAGCAATTTAATAAAAGAAAAAGCAAAATAATAAATAAAATCTTTATATGTTCAGGAGGTTTGGGCTACTTTTGTTACAAAATGAATGATGGGAGAAGAGGGAGAGAAAAGTGCCCAAACTGGGCATGTTTGTATTATCAGTGAACCTTCTGGTGTGTCTCAACAAAGACCATATGTTGTATTTATTTTCAAAGTCATGGTTTAAGAAAGAAGAAGACTTTATGAATCAAGCTCTAGAATGGTGCTCTATTTCATAGACTGCAGTCTTGAACAGCATCAATGCACGTGTCAGAGTGGCTGAAATTGCCAGAATGCTTTAAGTCCTTGTCTCTAGCAGATCATGTGAAAAAATGATGTAGACCTCTGTTTCTCCTTGTCTGTTTCTGGTCTTCTGAGCAGCAGTATTTTAGGAAATTAGATAATGATCACTGAGACAGAAGAGAGGCAAATATGAGGTTACTTTTCAATATGCAAATTTCCAACTTTCTGTCCTAATAACCGTGGAGAAAATAAAACACACTACAGCACAGATACTTGGATTTGCAAAAGGGAATGTTTCTTTATGAAAGAATGTATCTCAGAAGGTTAAGTTATTAAAATAATGTTTGAAGTATTTTCTAATTATAAGTGATAACCATTGCTGTTTCATTTTGGTATTCTGAATTAACTCTAATTCTGAGAAAAAAGAAATTGGTATCATTGCGGAGAACATATTAAAATCTTTTCTTATATGTAGCAATGGTCAAAAAATATTGAAAAAATTAGGCTTAGACCTGGTTGGAAAAAAGTTGTGGAAAATTTAGACTTCTTGTCAAAAAATCAAAAATAGTTTTTATGGAAATTTTTCAGCTAGTGCTAGGCTTTATAAAGAATGGGGTAGAAAATAATTCTGAAATATTAAATAAATAATAGCAATAATAATAAATTAAATAATACTTTCTCACAACATGTAATAAACCTGTTGAATTAATTGCCATGAAATATCACTGAGGCCAAGAACTTTGTAGGATTTCGATATTTATATTGATAATAATTACATCCACAATTACAAGAAGTAGAATAAAATAATTTGAAGACTAATAAAAACCTTAATTCTTCAGGGCATAAGACAAAACAAAACTCTGTGAAAAGATTATACTAAAGTTATCCACTCCCAGGTTTCTTGTACTTCCCTTCAAAGTGACTGGTTCTGGCTTCTGTCAAAGACAATATATATGGGACTAAATGGGCCACTGGTTTGATACAGTGTGACAGTTCCTATGTTCCTCTGATGCTGCATTTTAAATAACTTATTTACTGAAGACAATGAAAATATCAAGATGATGTGTACATTCTACATGTTGCAGAATTTTGTGCTCTACCCAGCATCAGTACCCAGATATCATAGGGAAATACTTCAGAAATGCCCCCAAATATATAATCTTCTATAAATATGCTCCCAATAGAAATGCCTCTGAATAGATACTCTTCTATAAAGAGTACACTATGATACACTCCCATATTTACTATTATTTTGTATATCACAAATAAGCAGTGCAGTCACTTTTTTGTTGTAGGGTTTTTTTTTTTTTTTCTGGTGCTATGCTTAGATGGCACTGCATGGCAGTGTATTATTAAAGGGAGTGTTTATTTGCAACTTTTGTGGTGTCGCAGGTCAAAATTTCTAGGTGTAGGTAGTCATTTGTAAGAGATTATACTATTTTAAACTTAAAAGTATGTTTAATTTTGATTAAGACAAATACCCTTTTTTTGGTCAATGGGTATCTTTTTAGATCATATTATAGAAAAGTAGGTATTTTTTCTCCTAATCTCTGAAAGGCCTTTCAAAGATTAATGATGTTTAAAGATACAAATGTCATAACATGGATAGCTTACATACCATTTTTCTTCTATTCAGTCATTTTAGCTTTTTTCTTTCCCTTCCTCTGTATTCCTGTCTGTCCTCTTGTGTGCATAACTATGTACAAGTAATGCATTTATTTACATATTGTTCTGCTGTTAAAGTGCATTGTGCCATAATGATGTATGTACTGAAATGTGATTTCCTTTATACATATATCCATATGGTTTTGCATTTGTGGGCATACTAATCCACATATTCAAATATGTCTTTGGTTCTTTTATTACTTCTTGCTGCCTCTGGGATCTTGCTACAAACTCAGATGTAAACTTTCATGCTGTTTTAAATCCCATTTTGATTAGAGTTGTTTTTGTTTGACAATAGTAGAGTCCATTGAGAAATAATATCTGACAATGTGCAAATAAAATACCTATTCTTCTGGCAGCCAGGTTTACAGTCATAGAAAAAAGACATAAAACTAAGAAATAAAAAAATGTGTAAACACAAATATTCCTTGAATGAGAGAGAGAATCTTATTTTATAGAGCATGAAGTCACAAAGACAGAAGCTGAGAGCACATCATTCACATTTACTTGTGATTGATTAGTCATAGTTACTGAAAGGGCACTCAAGTTTGGCATCTTTCCCTGCTCTTAATAGGCACCTAAGGTGACATCCCAGCTGGTGTTCCAACATGTTTAACCTCTTAAAATTGGCACAGAGCATGTTGTTTATATTTTTAAGTGGTAAAACCTACACAAATAGGCCCAAGATTCAGTGGAAACACAATAATTGCTTTCCTTTTAACAGCAGGCGATGCATTTCCCACTGAGGAAAATATAATCCTGCTGCCTTAAGTCATAGTAGGAGCAACAGGGAAAAATGCATGAGGAAAGAGGAAATGTCATGGAGCTAAGTCTTGCTAATTCCATCTGCAGATACCATTAAAACTGTCTGTATGTAAGATGAAACTATTATTTGAAAGATTTAGTTATAGTTCATAGTTTTGTTATACTTCTGGCTGCCAGGCAAGTCATCAGAGGATGATGTTATTTAACCATTAATTTGAAATTTTCAAACTACAGAAAAAACGAGAGTCCTGTGGCACCTTATAGACTAACAGATTTCTTCAGGTATAAGCTTTCGTGGGCTCCAGCCCACTTTGTCAGATGCAACATCAGATGGATCTGACGTTGCATCTGACAAAGTGGGTTGGAGCCTGTGAAAGCTTATGCCCGAAGAAATCTGTTAGTCTATAAGGTGCCACAGGACTCCTGTCATTTTTGCTGTACGCAGGTTAACACAGCTACCCCTCTGGAAACTACAGAAAGTCGTAACAATTGCTCATCATTCTTTCTTCTCTCATCTGTCGCCCAGGCTGCTTTACCTACAGTTGGCAGTGAAAATGCTGAAAATATGAATACTTATAACAGCTTCAAGGACTAATCTGTACAGCATAAATATCTCAATTACAGTATTAACATCAATTACATTCAGCAAGGATAAATAGCATATGTGCTGTTCTGTGATTTTAATACAGTTGAATAATAACTTATCCTGATTAATGTACTCGTGTGTACATTAATGTACATGCACATTAATGTATGCACATTGTAACACTGTGAATAGCAGTGATAGAAAATTGCAGATATATATAGATAAATAAATAAACTCCCTTTGTGATTTGTAAGACTGTGTGAGTACCAAGAGGGTTTCCTTTAGGTGGGTCTTGGTACATGTATTGAAACATTGGTGCACGCAACGAAAAGCTGTTTTTCACGTAAAGCAAGTATGGAGTGTCAGTCCTGTAAATTACAATTACACTGGCAACATTCTAACAGCTCTCAGCAAAATAGTACATCTCTTCATTGCTCAGGCTCCCAAATTAATTTTAGGATGTCTGTTGAGGTCTGAATGCTGAATTTTTAAAGTATATTTTCCCATTTAGCTCTGATGATTGTTAAGAGACTAAGGATATTGCTGTGGAAAGCAGAAATCTTAGCCTTGATTAATAACTTGCATAGGTCTGAAAGAAGGAGCTTCAAACAAGAGAGCCTGATAGAGGACAGTCTAGAGAATGAAGGCACCCTTTACATCCTATGGACAGAAGTCACAAAATGACACTAGATCTGTCAATAAATTAATAACAGGAAGAAAACTGATTAGTATCTGAAACCTGAGTAAATGAAGCTGGATGTGTAACTGTGTCGTAGGGGTAGGATCAATCTACATTCAGCTCTCCTGAATATAATTTTGCTACTAAGGTGACCATTAAAGATAAACAAATGCTTTCTCAGTTATTTTCATAGGTTTATTCTCTCTATCCTGTTACACAGATACGGTCTGTTTTTTAGATACCTTTCTAAGGAGAAGGGCTGAGCTGTCCGTAAGGCACTGGGCTAGGTTTCAGGAGAAATGGAATTCTAGCATTGACTTTGTCCAGGTCTTCCTCGATGAGATTCTTGGGTAAGATACTTAGTTGTTCTGTGTCACCATTTCCCATTTGTAAAACAATGGCATTAATAGTTCCCTGTTTTGGAGGATGTGTTATGAGGATTAATTAATTTGTCTTTCTGAGGTTCTTGGAGACAACAGTGTCACAGAAGAGCTTATCAAACAGCATTTTGTGATACTAGAGCTGGCACTTTTAACTGATGTTTTGAGGATTCCATTTGTTGTCTTTTTTTTTAATCAGCGTCTTCCATGTTTTCTTTGTAGCTGTTTTCAGCATTTCTTTGTGGCCTTGGCCGTCTGATGCATGAGTGCATGCTAATGTGAGGGTGGAATTTGATCATCCACTCTAGTGGTTATGGTTTTCAAATATGGACTTAGTTTTTGTTTTACCATAAGGTAGAGGTACAAATGTAAATATCAAAGAAAAGGGACTGACATGCTGCCCTCCTCTATTCCCCTCAACCTCTTGAAATCAAAGAAACGCTGTTTGGCATGAAAGAGGTAGCAGTGGGCCAGATTTTTAAAGGTATTTAGGTGCCTAAAGATGAGAAGTCAATGGGAGTTGGGCACCTAAGCACTTTAGAAAATCCTGGGTACCTATCTGCATCTCTAGTCACTTATTATGTCTACACTGATGGTAGCAATTTCACCGCCATCAGTTCGTCTTTCTGGGAGCGGATCACAGTGAGTATGGCCGTGCTACTCCCAGAAGTCAGCTCCAGAAGTCCTGGGGTCCCCAGGGTGTAGGGAAAGGCCAACCACAAGGGTCTTGCTGTCAACCTTTCCCTAATGTGTAGCGGCAGTTTTAAAAGTCTCCGCTAGTTACACAAGGAATTTTTTGCATTCCTTGCATAACTGGCGGTCGACTGCAGCCGAATATCCCCCAGGTATAGACTAGGGCTTTAATACTTTTAAAAATCTGGCCTTGTATTCTTTGTCTGTGTCTATACGGCCACATCAGTCTGATCTAAACAAGCCTAGTCCAGACTAATTTGACGCATGGCCAGACTAGCCTTTGGTTAGTCTGAACTAAGAAATTTCTTAGTCTGGACTAGGCAAAGGTTAGTCCAAACTAGTTAGTATCCCTGGTTAGTTCAGACTAGCTGGCTTAGTTCAAACTTTAGTTCAAACTAAGCATGGGCAAGATGTGAAATAATGGCTAGTTTGAACTTAAAAAGTTCTAACTAAGCCATTAGTTTGAACTAGCTGCCTGTTCTAGTTCAAACTTAAAAGTTAGTTGGACCTAGGGCGTGTGGCTAGTTTGAACTAAAAAGCGATGGTTAGTCCGAGTTAGTCCAAGGTTAGTTTGGACTATCCTCAAAGTTTTGAGTTCAGACTAGTAAGCCTGAACTAAAAAAGTGGACGTAGACATAGCCTTTCAGTTTCTCCTTAATGTAAGAATGCCTGCCAAGATAAGCTGTATTAACAGTAAAACAAACTATAGTCCTGTGGCACTTTAAAAGTCTAACAAATGTATTTATCCCACTCTGTCAGACACTTTGAAGATGATATTTTTTGGTCTTTAAGTGCCAGAAGACTCCTTGTTCGTTTTGCTGAACTAGACTGACAGGGCTACCCCGTTTGAAACTTGTATTAACCGTCTGTCTGTGCTGACCTCTATGGGAGACCTGCCTGAGTAACAAGTGTAGTGTCAGGCATAATAGGAACAATATAACTGTTGTGCACCAATGTGAGAGAAGACTATGGTTAGAAAGTTCACGGTTAAAGGAGGATTAGGGCCTGATTCTCATTTAGACCAAAGCCACTTAGCACTATGTTGGCGGTATAAAGTGGTCTAAAAGAGTGATTCATTCATATTTGCACCAAAAAGACAAGAGCTGAGTAAAACATTCTTAGGATAAATGAAGTAGGCTTGTAATGTTTTGAAGAAAATAGGGTGAGAAAAAGACAAATGACTTTGCTCAACTGCAACTCTTCTCAGTTTTCTCTGTGGCTCAGGCCATGAAACTTTGTCACCCATTTTCTTTCCAAGGCTGTATACTGTGGCCTAAATAGTGGCTGGTGCCTTTGTTATAAGAGCCAGATCTTGTTCCCATTGAAGCCAGTAGCAGAATTCCCTTTGAGTACAATCAGAGCAGGAGTTGACACTGTGGGTAATAAGCATATTGCATCCCAAAACTCATTGTATCATTTTGAGGGAGTTATTGCAACAGACTCTGAAAAATTTTAATATGGAAATATGAAATAATCAGAAAGTCTTTACACTGACTAGCCTGGATTTGCTCTCAAAGCTTCTGCATGTAATTTATGAAGTGTTATTTTCATTACTCCTACACATATACAAAGGAAGCAAATTATCTCATTACATTCTGTGGCCAATCAAAGGAAGAGTTAAGTGGACCATAGAAGGTTCTCTTAAAACATTAATTTCCATGATAATGAAATGTTCAAAATAGCCACTGGGTATTATTAAATGAAAGATAAATTAGATCATCCTGGTTAGATAGAAGTCCTTTCTTAGGGTTGTCATCAGGACATGATTACTGTAAATTTTTCTGTACATGAGAAACGCCAGTCTTTGAAAGTATTTCCTACTTGAAAACAAGCAGTGATTTTTTTAGGATCTTTTCATTTAAACACCGTCAAGCTGATGACAATAGAATTGCTTTTTAAATGAATGATTAAGTACTGTAGCTAATGTTTAAAAATGGCTTTTTTCCTCCACTGGGCTGAATTGTAAGAGCTCAATAGGACTCGCAGATGCTTACAGTTTAGCAGAATCAAGCCGTGTAAGATTCCATGGGCATGGCTGTGCACGTGAAGTGACTTCACTCATATAGTTACCTGGAGATCTGTAACAACTTACATTTCATACTGTCTTGTGCAGCAGGCTTCTGCTGTATATGTGAGAGGTGAGACTTTTAAAGGGTCCCAATCTCCTTGTGGCTTTTAGTGGGAGTTGGATGCCTAACTCCCTTTGTGGGAGTAGAATCCTGTTGTGACAGATTGCTTCAAGTGAGCACCCCCTAGTCCCAGATACCACTGTGCAAACTTCTGTCTTACAGGGACTGGGATCTTTCTCCAATCACCAAACACTCATGTCTGTCCATTTAATACCGAAATGGATCGTGCCCAGCTCACTCATTCACACCCTCTAAAAGCCACAGAGCTTTAGATAAAATAAATACTACTTTATTGATTAGGGTACGATTTTAAGTGAATATATCACACATCAATGTGCAATCATTTCATAAAGCAGTCAAGAGAAATCACAAGTAAATGAACGTTCTAAGACACATGCTACTCAATTGCACTACTACAATTATGTTCAACCCAACAACTAAGTCCAACCGAGATGGTTTGCAGCCATCTCTGCCTATTTCTAGACTGGGCCCAATTCTTCTTGTAGATGTTTTAAGATGGAGTATTCATGGCAAAAAGCCAGCAGTTTCTCCTCCCTTTCAAAGTGTCTGTATTCCTTTCAGTCCCCCTCTGCCCTTCCCTCTTTTCCTGGACTGAGGTGCCATAGGCATTCAGCTAGCGACAGTGTCTTTGTTACATAATTCATCTGCTTCTGTGGTGGATGTAGTCCTGATAGTCTGTGCTATGCAACGTGCTTCACATCTGTACGCATACATGATGCTGCAGGAAGCATGATACCACAGTCATCATGTAGAATATGTTATGAGCATTCATAAAGGAACCTGCATGGCATGTTGGCATCAAATCATACAATTACATTGCAAAAGTGAACAAGAAGATTACACAGTTTATAACCTAGGGGTGCAGGAATGTGCATCCCCTGACATATATAGGTGGTGCACAGTGTATATTGGGGAGCGGGGGCAAAAAAAGTCCTCTGTCTGCTGTTGTCTCTGCCCTGCAATTGCAGTTTCTTAATCTACCCAGAAAAAAGCAAGGAGTCTTGTGGCACTTAAAGACTAACAGATTTTATTTATTGCATGAGCTTTCATGGGAGAATATCCCACTTCATCTGATGTCTGACCAAGTGGGATATTCTCCCACGAAAGCTCATGTGATAAATAAATCTGTTAGTCTTTAAGTGCCACAGGACTTCTTGCTTTTTTTGCTTTACTAGACTAACACGGCTGCCCCTTTGGAACTTCATCTAGCCAAGCAGAAGAACTATACACACTGTGTGGTACTGGCCACCCTAAAGAGCCATCTACAGATGGGGTCAAACATCCTATGGCCTGGTGCAAACCCCAGTCTCCTTGTATGCCAGGGAATGCAGTTGTGCACAATGGCTCTTGAAGGGAATCTAGTGACTGCTAAGGCACTAAGGTACTCTTTCAGCCGCAACACAGGGCAGACCCGGTAAGCTATAAGCCATCCCTTTTGTAAGAAATTAAATATATATAATGCATAGTGGTATGGGTGAACTATTTTTTGAGGGGTGGGGGAAGGTGTAAATCTCCACCAATTTCAAGGTTTGAATCCTTTTTTTAAAAAAATTGGAAATATTTAGAAAAAGAAATGTTTCACTTTGGAGTTCTGCCCTAAAGCTAATTTTAGCCTCAGAAGGTTAATATAATTTGATATGGATCTGAACTTCGAACCTTTTGATGTTATACAGTTTATCAGCTAGGACCCACACACTGGATATGTATGTTGATCAAGCACAGTGTATTAACCTCATGTATGTAAATCGCTACCATTGTTTTTGAGTGCTCAGTGAGAGTTGCTTTAAAAGTACTAGGTTCTTGTAATGGACTGCAATCTGAAAGAATGGTTATGTAGAATAATAAGTATAGTAAAAATCATTTTTTACAAGCTCATTGTTCTGCCAGTAAAACTACAGAAGAAAACCGTGCCAATTTCAGATATCCACATTTTGCTTCATGTTTTTGGTGTAATATCATGTGAGTAGTTTGATCAAACTACTCACATGATATTACACCAAAAACATGGAACAAAATGTGGGATATCTGAAATTGGCATGGATAGCCGTATTAGTCTAGTCCAGCAAAAAAAACCAAGGAGAATCACAGCTTGAAAAGAAAAGTCTGACAGTATTTCCCCGCTGGAGCAATTCAAGTGACTAAATTTCCCAAAGCCTGTACTAGAGCCTCCAGTTCAGTAACATGACTCATTACCTATAGTCCTAGTTTTTCCAGTTGATCATGATAAAGATGTTTAAAATGTTTGTGGTGTATTTCAGGTAAATATTATACAAGCATTTTTTCCAGTGAGTCAGACCCAGGGATGAGAATGAGTCTAGTAGAAGCCTAAAGGCTAATGCTTGCTTGTTCACTATTTAAATAAGTCATGTTAAGTCAGAATTAAATCTTCTTCAGCCAGCAAGTATCATACTTCAGACAAATGGACTGTAAGTATCACACTGATGTATTTCAGACATAATGTACAAGGGATAGTTATTGTAAAGATATATTTTGGCATGTTTGCTTGCAGTATGCATTATAAAATGAAAAATGAGCATGTAAAGATAATCTGGGTTGTCGCCATATATCGTGTACTGCAGTCATCTGTGCATACTCATCTAAGCTTGTATTTGGGAATGTTTCAAGCTTTTTCTACAGCTTTGCGTATGGTACAGTCTTATTTGAATAAATGGAATATTTTGCAATAACTGCTTAAAGCATATCTTTAGGCATGAGGCATTTAGGGGTGTGTTTTCAACTCAGTAGGCATGGAATTATTTGACTGTATAACTGGTCATTGGTATTAGTAAGAGATGAAAAGCCAGAGTCTCATGATTTCAGCGGGAAGACAGCCTCTTAGAGCAAACTAGCCCTATACATTACTGCACCTGTGGATACAAAATACACTGAGCTGAATTAATGTTTTCTGTTTAAGATTTTTCATAGCAGAAATAAAAATTAATTTAAGTTGTGTAACAGTATTACTTTTTATCACTTGTTCAGTGTCCATAATATGTGTAATGAAAACGACCTGGAGAAGCTACATGGGGAAAGGAAATGCACTAGTCCTTTTATGTGTAAAATTACATGATGATAATGATTAAAAATACAGTTATGTGTGAGCAGTGAGGGGGAACTTTGTGATTTAGTGAATGGTAAAATGTAGAGAATAATCACTCATGTCTACATTTTTTACAATGACATGTGAAACCTGATGAAGCTGGCTTTTTCGCAAGTATTCTAGGAGAGGATCTTTCAAAATGTATCTTTGCCCCATCCTACTGGAGGGCAGAATGGAGAGCTGTAGGTGTAGCTCTCCTTCAACAATTACATTTGACTATTGGCTGATAATAGCGTCTGCTCCCCCTTTCCACCTTTTATATATTCCAAGCTATTATATCTGTTGTCATTATAAGCACTGACACAGCTGTTCATCCTTTTGCTGGCTCACCACTCAAGCAACCCTTCACAACTTCCCATCTTGAAGTGGTGCACAGTGACCTCACAAGCACAGAGAGAGTGGTGATGTGTTCTTACCCGTCTACTTATGAAACTGCAACACATCATTCCTTATGGCAAGGTGATTAAGGGTTACACAAGCACAGAATGTCTTGTGTAAAACTCTTGCAATGGGATGAACTGTATCCCAGGGATATATCCCAGGGCCTTCTGTTATACCCGTTGTGGGATTGTAACAAAAGTGCAGTTTAACCTTAAATGTTTAATAGACATGTAGGCACAAATATTTCAGTTTTAATTTCAGACTTATTCCCTAGATGGGACTTTATTGAATTTTCTAATTATAGCTCACCACTAAAATTCAACACTTTCCTTTTTGATAAATCTGTCTTAAATTGTATCTTTCACCCAATGCCACATGATACTGTCTGGTCCATACAATATTTAGGAAATGCCAGACTTCTGGTAATGAATTCCATGAATAGAGAGGATCAGATTACACTGGTGTATTCTGTTGTCTCATCTTGCAAATGTAAACTCTCTCTCTTTAAACAGAGCCCAACGTTAGCTTAATGGTTATATTATAGCTCCTTGCTAGTAGACCTGGTTATTGGATATGTGATTTGTAAAACTGTTCTCCAAGGAATATTAAAATTAGTTCCCTCAACCAGTGCCAGTCCTCACAGAGGTGACCTAGGTGGTTGCTGGGGGTGCCAAGGGCTAGGCTGGGGCTGCTCCACTCCCCCCCCCCTGACTGGACCCCTGCCCCTGGAGCCACTTCCCATCTCTGGCCAGATCCCATCAGTGTGCTGCTCCTCGCCTGCAGCCAGACCCCAGCAGTGGTGCTGCTCTGCCTTGGGGCGAGGGGGAGGCGGGTGCCAAAATCCCTGATGGCCTAAGGTGGCAAAAACCCTTGGGCTGGCTGTGTTCTCAACCAGATTCATAGTTTAGTTGTCGTCTATAAGAGATTGCGGTACAGGTTGCAGTGTTTCTTTTTCCCCACTTCGGGAAAACAAAACAAGGACCAATCCTGTAATTTTTGCTGAGTTCTGTTCATTTAAAACACTCACTGAGGTTAATGGGAATTCTGACTTACTTAAGAAGAGTGTGATTTTGCCTTCAGTTTGACACTGATCGTTTCTTTGGGCTCAGTCTTATCCTATAGTCACTAGTGTACGTTGAGTGCATGAAAGAGCTCCAGCGCACCCAGGTGATATCTGAGAGTAAATCTTCTCGTAGAAGAAAGAATACCCCTCAGAGCTCCTTGAAAGCAGAGTAAAACACGTTACTGCACACCTTCATGTCTCTACCAGTTCAGTTGGCGGGGAGAGAATGGAGGATATGGCTCCACTTTCCTCCAACAACTCCCACAGCTATTAAAGTGCCTCCTCTGCCAGGGTGCTAGCAGGGAACATTCCTGCTCTCCAAGGTATGACTGGAATGCAGAGACGCAAGATGAGGTGTTCTTTGTATGACTTCCTTCTACTTGAGCACCCTGGGGGAAGATGGCTTTAATCTGGCCCTTTGGGGCCCAGTCCTGCTCCCATTTAAATCAAGGGGTTTCTATGGACTTTAGTATGAGCAGAGTCAAAGTCATGGTGTTTGTGTGTGTGTATAAATAAGTAGAATACTTTCCAAAAGAAATTTAATATTATTTTTTACTTATTATGATTGGATTGCTCTATTTGCAATAGGTTGTAATGTGTAGAGAAAAAGTTTTCTTAGGATACTCCCTTCAGATTGTATTGCTTTTTTAGTTTTCATTTCTCTGTGTGTACATATTATATATTAGATAAATACGGTGGAATATATATTAGCATACTAGCTTACATGGGCCAATTTTTCTACTGGTGCAAGTTGATGTAGCTCTGATGAAATCAATGTTTATAAAATAGCTAACATGCTATTATGCATGTACAAGCAATTCTGGCGAAGCCAGCTGGAGTTAAGCAGATGTTGCTTCAAAAACTTGCCTTTACAAGTTCAGTTCTCCAATTGAAAAGTTTGTGGCTAGAGCAGAGCATGCTGTCAGACAGGCGAAAGAAAGACAAAATGACAGCACGAAATAATGAAAGCACAATTCCTTTCAGCAGCCTCAGCAAAAGGGAGATGGAGGGGAGGATGTCTGGAGTCAAGGAAACCTCAACCGCTGCACTTAGATTGCCCTCTCTTTGCTAATCTTCCAATTCTCTGTTTTTATGACAGACCAAAACATCCAGTAGCTACTGTATACAGTTTTGGAGTTGTGTTTTTTTAAATCGGTATTGCTTTTGCCAGATAACATGCTACCTTAGTGATTAGAACTGGGAGATGAAAGTTGAGAATCGTGACTATTTTTTTTTCATGCTTTGCCAGCCTATTATATTTAAAAGCTCTGTGTCTCAATTAATATGGATAACACAAAGGCACTTATTTGCCTCACAGGGGATTTGTGATGCATATTTAGAAGTTCTAAAATATTTTGTGGGCTTCACATTTGAAGGCTCCCTAAAATATTTTTAACATATTACTAAAATGTAGCACTCTGCTAGGAATTGCCAATGTGTGTGTGAGGGTAGGCATGGTGAGAAGAGAAAAAGGAGACAAAAACTTCCAGTTTGGGATTTATGTATTGTTCACATGGATGACAATTTTAAGTTATAGCCCAAGGGTTTGCAACCTGTGGCTCCAGAGCTGCATGAAGCTCTTTGATGGCCCCCTTGGGGCTCGGGGCTCCAGGCTCCAGCCCCCATCATCAGGGGACACTGGGGGGTCCTGCTCCTGGTTCTCAGCTCTACTCCTGCCCCATCCTGCTGCAGGTACCCTGGCTCAGCTTCCCTCACCAGAAGGCTAAACCTCTTGTGGCTCTCAAAACACTTGGTTGTTGAAGGAATTTTTAAAAATGACTCTTATATTTTAGGTTGCTGACCCCTGCTATGGGCTGAAGTTCTTTTGACTAAATACACGTTATAAGTGTGGAACCAGTGTTTGTGTTCGGATAAGTGAACGTTCCACATCTCTAACAGCCACAGAAACTTTTTCACAGGATTTTCCCAAACCTTCCAATGGATTCTATGAATGCCTTTTCTCTCCATGTTATAGGTTTCTGTCTCCTTCAATCTAGCAATTTCATAAGTCATACGCAAGCACCATACGTGTACACAAGTCCTGTGCTTCCAACCAGCACCTACTTTCAATGTGTTCTGGTTGATTTATATTCATTAAAAACAATAAGGAATTGTTCAGAAATTTTAATTGCCTGGTAAAGTCAGAAGCTGACAAATGCAACATAAAAACTGAAGCCTTTAACTACTCTGTTAATATTTCTGGACATTTTCCTATGGCATCAGTGCTTTGCTTTGGGATGTTTGTTAATGTAAATTAGCTTTGACAGAAACAAGATTATAGCTAATTATTTCATTTGAAAGGTATACATTGTGTAAGCTCATAAAAATATTGCTCAGTATTTATTATACTGTTTTATTTACTCAACTGTCTGCTTTTGCTGTTTAATAAACTCTTTTTTGATTTTCAGTGACTACCAGGGGTTAAAGTAAGCCAGAACACTCTGGAACGGCGTTCCAGGGCCCCCCATTTTTAGGGAGGCAGCATTCTGGCCCCCCCTAAAAATAGAGGAATGCACCAGAATGCTGTGTTTCAGGGCCCCCTAAAACTAGAGGAACACACTGGAACACAGCATTCTGGTTCGTTCCTCCACTGCCGGCTCAACGGGCCGCACTCAGCTGGCAGCTGCAGTTGAAAGACAGAATCTTGCGGCTGGCAAGGAACTGCCCAGGTTGGGCCTGGGAGTTTTTAAAACTTCCATCCTCAGCCTGCTCAGAGCCTCTGAGCATGCTCAGTCACAGCAGGCTTAGGGCCAGAGCCTCAGCCTGTGCTGGGGTTGCTCCACATGGCAGCCAGGTAAGAGGGCTCTGGGGGTGGTGGTTTGGAGACAGGCAAGCCGGCCCAGCAGGGAAAGGGCGTGGGGGAGGGGGAATCTGGTGGCAAGGGGGTAGGGAAGGACTTGGGGGACTATGGGGGCCAGCTGCAGAACTGGGGGGGTTAAGGAGGGACTTGGGGTGTTGGGGGAGCAGGAGGAACTGGAGAGGGGCTTGGGGTGTCTTGGGGGAGCAGAAGAAGCTGGCAGCAGGACCAGAGGAGTTAGGGAAAGGGTTGGAGGGACTTGGGGGAGGTTGACTGGGGAGGTGTGGAGGGGGCTGGGGGCTGAAGGAGTTGAAGCGAAGACGAGGGAGCTGGTAGGTGGAGGGTTAGGAAGGCTGGAGTGGGAACATGGGGGCGGAAAGCTTAGGCAATGGGGGCTGTGGCTGAGGAAGACATGGGGAAAGAGTGATCTGATGGGGTAGGTGTTTTGGGGGCAGTACCTGGGGATGAGGGGCAGGCCTTTGTGGGGCAGTAGCTGGGGTGGGGGGCAGTTTGTCAGGCAGTAGCTGCCATGGGGGCAGGCGTTTGGGGGGCAGTAGCTAGGGTGCATGAAGGGGGCCTGGACGTGTGTGAAGGGGGCCCAGACATTTAAGAGCATTCCAGGGCCTGCCAAATTATACTTTAACCCCTGGTGGCTACCTTTTTACTCATGAACTCTGTAAGATACAAAGTTTTCTCTCAGGTAGGTTGTTCCCCTCTAAAATTACTCATCGTCATTAACAGTTTAGAAATATCTGAGTGTTTATATAGCTACAGAAATGGAGATCATTCAACAAAAATAAAAGTGGTGCCAGATTCAGTTGACTCTGGACTTTTCAGTAGGCATAGCGAGAGCCCTCAAAGGACCAGATCCTTTGTTTAAACAAACAAGGAGTCCTTTGGCACTTTTAAAGACTAACAGATTTATTTATTGCATGAACTTTCATGGGGAAATATCCCACTTTGTCAGACACTTTGAAGATGGGAGAACTTGCTTTGTTTGACCACTGTGCATCACTTCTGTGGCACAAAACAGCCAACTTGACATAACAGGCCATGAAAGAGCCATCTTGCTGTAAGGGAAACCTCTGGTGCTGTAGATGTAGAGACAGCAAAGTGGTTTCTAATCCCCATCATGTGTCCCGTTCCTTTGATGGCACTAGGAAGGAGTATGTCCAGAATGTCCCTCACCTCAGCAAACCATGACTGCTGTAATGACTTTTGTGAACACTGTCAGCTGGTGCAGGTTAAAAGAGTCCTAGAACTGTTGTTCTTATTTACACCATGGATCAGCCCAAAGAAGGAAGTCTTTAAAACTGCCTTCTTCCCCACCCATGTTACATTTTATACTTCCTGTCTCCAACTGAGAATCAGGGCCAAAAAGGTGTGCTTACACTTAATTCATACCTGGCTACCTCCTGATTTGTTTATTATTCTGTTCTTATTCAGGAAATCTCACATTAATATCAGTGGGAGTTTCATCTGAATAAGGACTGAATACAAAGTGAGAGAGGATGTTCAGATTTTGGCTGCTAATAATGAAAAAGATACCTTTACTTCTATAAAGGAGGCATAGTTATGATGCTATCAATACTATTTATCTTCATATGGTTTAGTTTTGATAATCACATTGACAGCACATATATATTGCACAAAGTTCTCCTAAATAGGGCTACTAACACGCAACAGCTATTTTATTTAAAATTCAGACTTTGTCATTATATCTTATAATCTCCAGTTAATTCCAGAAGAGTTTCAAAATACTCTTTATTTTTCTTATTAGCTGTAATCTCCCTGATTTATTTGATCTTAAGTAAAAGAAAGACAGGAAATAACTCTGGGTCTTGAATTAAATATAGTTTTTATATCATCTTAGAACAAAATGCATTATTTCATTTTTTTAAAAAATGTTTTATTCATGCGGCCAACCAGAATAGCTTGCTTAGGATTTAGAAGGAAGAGATCCCAAAAGGAGAGCTGGCCAGTAACTTTTCTTGGAGCAGTAAATTCTTGTGCCAGCAAGAATACCAAGTTTTAGACACATTCGTTTAGCTTTTCTATCCCTGTTCTCCCTCTTTGCTCTCCTTTCATTTGGAATTCATCCTTGCTTTTTTTGTTCATATACCATCTATGTAGCTACTTCCTCTGCAAAGCTTTCTACCAATAATTCATCAGCTGAACAGATTAGCATAGTTATGTACCTTCTTGAATGGAGTGCTGACACACTGGCCCGTCCACAAATGTGTCATTTGTAAAATTGTTCTTTTTGTCTCAGTAAAAAACAGTTAAAAAGGTTGAGTCTTGATGTCAAGGGAAATAAGCTTATTTAGCCCAGCTGAAGAGCTGGCCCTCTGTTTCTCATCTGGATGAGCCATGGCAAAAGGATTCCCTTGGGGACTCTGAAATGTGTCTATTTCTGCCAATTTAGCTTCTCCGTTTCGCCCTGCAGTTTCAATAGGGAAATTCTGAAACTGTGTTCTCCGTCTTGAATGGGTACTTTTTTGTTGATTAGGCTGAGGGCAAGAAGGGATTTATAGGGTAAAGCATCAAGTTAAAATTAATCTGGAGAATGTTAGCAGAATGGAGGGGTAAATTATGTTGCCTTTTTGGCTACTCTCTCCTCATCCATTTTCAGATCATTTTATTCCTTCATCAGCGCTACCCAGCTGCTTCCGGTGGTTTTACTCTCATGTCAAGGCCCATCTCAGAGGCATAATATCTAGAGGTGAGGCCCATGATGGAGAACAGAAAAACCTGTGTCTCTTAACAAAAAGCATGTTTATTCTCCAACAACCATCTTCTAGGTGAGACAGTTGGGTACAATCTGTCAGAATCACTCCTAGATAGACATATGCTGTTCACCTACCTCATTACTTCTGCATCTGACAGTAAAGTGTCTCTAGAAAATGCCCAGTCCCCCTCAACCCACGGAATGAGAGTCCAGGTTTGAGCCTCTTTTCTTGCAAGATGACCAATTTGTTACCCTAAAACCAGCCCTGTAGCTGATATACAGTGCCATAAATCCACTGATTTCAATGGGGATAAACTGTTTTATCCAAGCTTAGGATCTGGCCTTTGCCCTGCAACTGTAACTCACATTGACTTGTAGTTATATAGTAGTTTCACTGAGTTTGCAGTGCCTACTTATCGTAATTCATGACTTCAGGATCAGTCCCTTTAACTATTTTGTGTGGCTTCAGGCTTTTTTAAACTTTGCTCTCATATATGTGTATTGTTGACACTTAAATAGGTGCAAAGCCAAAAGTAGGCAGCAGCAGCAGATTTTTATGAAAATAACTGGCTTCAGAAGAGTTGGTAAATCAGTTTTAATCACTTCAGCAGAGATTTAATATGATATGTTCACTGAGGCTTAAGTAATTTTGAACAATTAAGAAATCTGCTCAACATATTTGTTAAAGCCATCATTACAGTTTTCACTAAAATGTGCATAATGCACACAGCATGCGAAGAAGGCTCTTGCCAGTTTTTTGCTCCATTGAAGTATTTTTAATGTGCATTTTGGTTTTAATTGATAATAAAATTAACAGGGAAACAACTATGTTGAAATCAAGAAGGAAAATGGTAAATTGATGAAAAGAGCAGTTTATCAGCCATAGATGTCTGTTACATAACACTAAATGTGGACAGTCTAGCCAGGTGCAGTGTTGAAGGAAGTGACAGAAACACTTAATACAAGGAAGCTCTATATTTTTTACAGTGATTTATTTTTAGTGTACAGCTGAATAATGTTGTATGATAGTTCACTTAAATCCCTAATTCTCCTACCATTTGGATACAGATAAAATACACAATTCAGTCAACGCTATGTACTACATACAATTATAGATGTATATAAAATTTCCTCTAGGGCTGTTGGAAAAATGCCTCTTTCATCAAAAGTTTATGTAGCAGGGTGATAATGAAAAATCAATATTTTTAATAAAAATTATAATATTCTCCAAAGACATGTTGTCCAGAACTAAAGCTTAACCGTAAGGCAGCCTTCAAAAGTCCGTGAAAAATGAACTAGCCCACCTGCACATGGGATCATAACTTAGGTTCTGATCTCTCAAATTAGTGTTGCTAACTATCCTTGGTTTTGCTACAATAGGTTGCTAGTTTCAGCTGAGTCTGCCCACTAACTTTTTGTTAATTGTTTTCTAAATATTTCCCTATGAAAATGGAAATTTTAGGACTTGCCGTATTGGAACAGGCCATGGGTATGTTTAGTAAAGGACCATGCATTTGGCAATGGACCATCCCTGACAGGTTAGGAAAATGAAGCCACCAAGCATCTGGCTGATTGCTGATTGTGTAACTTTCCCACAACCATCATATAGTTTGAAGCCTGAGGTTCTGGACTGGCTGAAGTTATCCCAGTTTGTTTAAAAGGCAGTGTCACTGGGTGGAATTCAACATGATGCAGGATACCAACACAAGGCCTTCTGCACTGCTTGAACTTCTGATAGTTATTGGTGGAGCAAGTGTGATGGTGGGGCCATTTTGGCTCAGCTTAGGGTTGCTGTGTAGGGCAGTGATTGGGCCATGCCTGAAGGTGCCTCACAGGGAATAGTTACAGCTTTTAATTTTTGTGCTCAGATAGGTTCCCAGGGCAATAGCTGGCAGTGAGATGGTCCATAACAAATGGCTTTGGAAGAGCGGAGCTGGCTTGTTGCAGCTGGGGATACATGCTGCGCTACCGTAATGAATGTAGTTGACCGGATTGTCTCTGAATGGCAGAGTTCCTGATGGAGTGGGAAGGCTCAACCCCAAGTGTGACATTGGCCAGAGTTCTCTGGCCCTACCCTAGCAAAACTCTTAACCATGTCCTTAACCTTTTAGCATGAGAAGCTCATTTGTGAGGTAAGTTTATAGCCAAACCAAGGCTGCTCGCTCAGCTGCTGCACTGGCATGGGTAGAGGCCTGTCAAGTCATCTCTTCAGCAGCCTGCAGTCTGGTCCATGTTTGCTGCCCCCAGGCCCTGTAAAGACTCCTTCATCATGTAGGTAGTGTGCCATGGAGTGTGTTGGCGTGCCATCCTACGCCAATTCTGAGGACTCTAATGTGCCCAGCAGTTCTTCTACCTCCATCCAAGGGGTCTCCGATAAGACCTGGCTGAGCTGCTGGTCTTTTACCAGGACCTTAGAAGCTAATCTCAGTGACCAGGTCCATGGCGGCTACTGATGGGAAAAATCTCCTAGAGAACCCCCCTCAGAGCACCAGAGGTTGTTCCTGGCAGTCACCATCAGGATCGGAAATCTCCTGAAGGGGTTAAAATATAATTTGGCGGGTCCCCTTTATGCAGGTCTGGACCCCCTTCATGCACTGCAGTTATTGCCCCCAAAACTCCTGCCCTCCATCAGACCCCTCCTTTCCCATGTCCTCCTCAGCCCCAATCCCCGCTCCCTAAGCTCCCTGCGCCCGTGTCCCTATTCCAGCCCTCCTAAACCCCCACAGCCCAGCTGCCCTGTCTTCAGTCCCCTTCAGCCCCCCATCCCCCTCCATACCTCTCCAGCCCCCTTCAGTCCCCTTGTCTCCATTCCTCCGCTCTACCCCTTCAGCCCCCCAACCCCATCCACACCTTCCCAGCCCACCATCCCGACCCCTTCTTCCTCCTCCCTCATGCTTTCCCCACTGGCCTGTCCCCAATCCACCTCCCAGCCCCCTTACCCACATAGCTAATGTGGACAAGGAGCCAGGCCGGGCAGATGGAGGGAGGGAAGCTGCAGTGCTGGCCAGCCGGCAGGGGGGAGTGTGGGCCAGAGACTGGGTCTGGACCGCATGTGCAGCTAAGGCCCAGCAGGATGGGGTGGGGCTGGAGCAGGCATCCGGAAGGGGGTGGGTTGCTGAGCTTGCACCAGCCTGCAGCCCCTTGAGCTCTGCTCAAAAGAATAAAAATGAGATAGCAAGAATGGTAACATTCAAAAAACAGTAGAGGAACATTTCAATCTACCGGGATATTCTTTAAAAACATGCTAATTACAGTACTTCAGAAAAAAAAAATTATGACTTGAAATTTCAGAGCTCAAATTCATCTGTCAGCTAGATACCTTCACACTGGGTTTGAATAGAAGTCTGGAATGGCTAACTCATTGTAAAAGGTGATTTCTCTGTTACCTTTTTCAGCTCTTGCTTACAGCTCGTGTTTCCCTCTTCCACAGTATTTGAATCAAAACAGCTTGTTTACTTAGCAGAGATATGTTAGCAAATTATCCCTCTGGATCCATTTGAATTGACCTTTTGGCCGCCTTTGTTATGTGTACATTGAGTTAACATGCTTCATTTTCCATTTCATGCATCTGATGAAGTGGGATTGTGTCCACAAAAGCTTATAAGATAGATATATTTGTTGGTTTTTAAAAGTGCCACACGACTCTTTGTTTGTTTTCACTGAAAGAGACTAACATGGCTACCTCACTGGAACTTTTTAAAGGCTGACTGTTATGGCTATCCCAGACGAGGTCAGAGGTGTTAGACAGAGTAGTCTTAGTTGGTTGCCAGATCCAACTGTTGTTAAATGTGCATGTAGGTAAGTGGGCTACTAGGTTTGAAAGTATAGTACTAGAACATTTGAAATAGCAAATCATTGTATCGTACCTTTTAGCCACCACACTGATGAGATGTTTCTGCTAACCAAAAAATTTATATTTGAGTTGTGCTGGATCTTCATGAAATACTGACAGATCACCTGCTGCTGCTTGCAGACCTCTAAGTAGAAATTGAATCATTTTTCAGGGTTGTCATGGGAGGAACTTGACATTAAGGCAGAAAATATACAAAATAAATATATACTTTCTTTTTCCCAATTGACTTTGTGCACTATTTTTCACAAAAATTGCTACAAAATTAACTTTTCACATTATTGCAGTAGAATTGTGTGTAATAAAACTATTGATTCTCTTCTTGGCTTCAGGGTAAAGTGCACTGAAGTATAAACCAGGAGTGATTAATAGTACAGTAAAATAAGATATAAAGGGGTTATTAATACTAATTTCTGCTTGATGTGATATAGTAAAAGCCATTCATTACAAAGTACCACAAGTAATCAACATTATGTGATTGCATATTGTAGCTTTCCTAAGCCATATCATACTCATTCTTCACAATGATTTTTTTCCATTTAGCTTCAGAAAAGCCCACCGTCTAATTTACATGATGACTGTATTCAATGTAAAATTTAACTCAGTTTGTTAAAATGGACGCTGTATGGGCCTACTGGTCAGATTCCAGTTTCTGCTGCAGTGATGTAAAAACCAGAATAATACCACTGAAGTTCATGGAGTTTTATGTTATCAGAACAGAAAATCTGGTTCAAAGGGAGTTTTATTTAAGTAAGGACTGACCGATCTGTTCTTATACTTGGAAAATACTATGGGGGAGGGGGGGACGTTGGAAAGCTGAGGAAACAAGTAAAAAGCTTCCTAAAATGCAGTTTATTACAAACAATGCCAAATTTCAGCAAAATATTACTGAAATGATTTCTCTTTGCATATGTTTTCCAGGCATGGGACAGATAGCTATTACTGCCTACTTCAGAAAATTTATATAAGAGAAATTTTACTGTTCCGTCAACCCAGATAACCTCTGAAGAGCAAGTGTTGTAGCTTTCTGTTAGAACAACAACATAATTACCGTGGGCAGAAACATATGCTAGAACATTTCACAAAATCCTGATTGTAGAAAACCTGCCAATAATACTATTCCAATGACCGTAAACGTAGTATTGCCCAGAGGTGAAACTGAACAAGTCGTCTTTACCATAGACATAATTGCAGTTAAAATTTTACAGTGATATGTGCAAAAATTATTTTGTTAATCACATTGTGATCATCTTTTTGATACTACTCAATTTTTTTTTTATTTGCCAGCAGAAATAGGTTTTTGCAGACAACCATTCCTATTCTTCTGCCTCCGCAATTGTATATAAAGAGCTGTTACTACTGGATAGTTTCTAACTTAATTCATTTTTTTGTTGTTGCTTAAATCCATAAGTAATTAATTAAAAGTTTAGTTGCATTCCTGAGAACAACTAATCTCACCCAATGCTAAGCCTTATAACATTACACAATTGGTTAGTACAATTTCAGCTCTGGAAAATAAAAAAGAAAACTATATTGTATACATAAAATACAGCAGTTGAGTTCTTCTGACATTTATCATCACCTTGCAAAGAGATGGGAGATGATGCAAACAACAACAGCAAACATTTAGGTAAAATCATGGTAGCCCAACACACACAGATTTATAACACAAACCCTAAAACCTAAAGGCAAAAACATTATCCACATCAAGTCTGATCCCCATCAAAAACATATTATCAGGAGACTTGAAGGAAAATTCTGAGCAAGCATGTACAATGGTCTACCAAGACAAGCAAGTATCTTCCACAGTAATTTCTGTATTTAACAATCAGCGTTATAGAGGGTTCCTCTAGCCCGAATATAAGTCACCATTAGTGTTGGGTTTTTATGTCACTGTAAGTTCTCTGTGTTGTAGGATTCCACTGGGTCCTAACTGAATTTCACCATCACAGAATATCTCTGTTAGTTAGTAAACATTTTACAAACATTAACAAATGTTTTGATCCTTTTCTTTTTAGGAATATATGGACTCAAATAAATACATAGAGCATTTAGTGACTCAGCTAGAAGAGCAACGCTGGAACTTATGGAGGCAAGTACCATTTATACATATATTTGTTTTCAAAAGGGATACCACATTCCATAGGTTTTGCTGCTGACTTTAGAGAAGATAGACAGATGTTGAACTTCCAAATCTGTACTTCTGTTGAGATGGAACCCCAAAATACCCACCCACAAATACTAAGCTCTCACATAAATTTTAATCACAGATGAAATAACTCAACAGTGTACCACACAGAAAGTCATCACTCCAGGAGCAGAGTCATAACCATGGTCAGTCATGATTGTTAAATATGCCCACAGGTCTCCCTGTCTATGGAAATACTCTATTTTCTAAGTGTTTGCTATGCCTATCTCTTCTTAGACTTATTGTCAATTTCACTGGAGTTGGTTTAGCAGAGAGTTTGGAATCCTTGAATATAGAAACAAGGTGTCCTGTGGCACTTCTAAAGACTAGCAAATTTATGTATCTCATGAGCTTTCATGGGTAAAATTCAACTTCATCAGATTCATGAAATGGACACTAAGGTACGGAAGGGGTTATATAAATGCAGAGAAGGGTAAATCACAAGGTCATTTCAGATGTTCTTCAGAAAACCAAGCAAGTTGTTTTGATTCAAACAGTGTGGCATAACAAATAAGAAGGTGGGAAGGTTAAAACAGGAAAATAATCTTTTGCAATGAGAAAACCAGGCCAAATCTCTGTTTAGACCTAATTAAATGAACACAAATCAGATATCAAGAATGATAGCATTCAAAAAACAATAGGGGAACACTTCAACTTCCTTCCAGTCTGTGCAAGACATGATAGTTACAGTGCTAAACTGATGCAATAGTCACCATCTGTCTGTCTGTCTGTCCATCCATAATCAAATACTGCATACAAATATTATATTTGTATGCAGTATTAGATTATTTTTTCTTTCTGCATATAGCAGGTTCATAAATGTAAGAAGTCCTCCATTAAGTTTGCAGACTGATATAATTTAATCTTCTCAAATAGGTTAAATCAATTCACCTCAGAGGTCACCTCAGGGAATGAGTAATTAAGTTCCTATGATTTTTTCAGTTGAAAATCTTGTCTGCTCAAAATAGGTAGATTTGCACATTGCTTGATGTAGCTCTGATGAATGTTCCTGTCCTATGGAACATAAAATTGGATTAGAATAACATTACTGACATGTGTTTAGCTTCATTTAAAGCTAGAATACAAAGGTTTGTGGATATTTGTTCCCAAATTATTTTAAAATTGAATTATTATACTAAAAAGAAATAAGGATTTTCATGTAAAATTATAATATTCAGTAACCTGTATTTGAATAAGAATAAAGTTAATAGTGGCATTGTATCTGAACAACAATATGATGAATAAATGTATAGTAGAATACAGAAAATTGAAAAACTTATCAAAAACCAGCAAATATATAATGATTTTATTGAATTGTGAACTGACATTCAGCTATATCCTGAAAACTGAATGCTCTTTGAAGAATTAAAATCAGCACTATTGTTGTCATTATTATTATTATTATTTACAGAGTAGCACTGAAATGAAAACTTAAGAATGACAGTGAATATTATGAAAAATTCTCTGTGGTTTTGATAGACTATCTTGAATGCGTTATTATAGATTTAAAAGAGAAAAATCTATGATCTGCTGAAGATCTTGGGAATAGCTCATGCTGTACAAGAGCAGTACTAGATTGTCTATAGTCAAACAGATGTTCTAATAAATCAGCATAGACCACTTCTTAGACTTCATTATGCCCTTGATTTGTGGCTGCCACAGTTTTAACCTATTGGGTCACTGGGCATTTAACCTGACATTGAACGATAACCCTCAGTTTACTCTAGGTTAGCTAATAAAAAAAGACAGCTACAAATTCTGAACATTTAGCTCCTTCAATGTTACTTACAGCCTGGACTGATTTATAGCAACCAGTCTGAGACAGAAGACTAAAACCAATGTCACAGTACTCATACAGAATGTCTATGTTACCACATCTAATGCGGCAAACTAAAAGGCACTTAATTATATGTGGGGGCAGAAATTTCTTTTTCTTCCCATTTTACAGTGCTTGATAGATTTCACTTTCTTCATGTGCCATAACCATCTGTTGTGGAACATAGAAATTTATTGCTGTAATCATGTTCCCAAGAGGACCGATTATGTTTAGGTCATGTTTCATAGCATTCTATTAAACTAGACATCCAGATTTTCACTTTCTAAAGAACTTCAGAACCATAAGCAGGGATACCTCAGCAGCTTTATTAAAACGTACTGTTCCTATAAATAGCATAAAAAGGTTGGACAGAAAAGGTTTTTTCTTTGTGCTGGTTGTCATCCAATGCTCTTTCAAATTTGGCTAAACATTTATTTACTTTGTGTAATTTTAATGGCAGAATCACATGAAGACGTTATTTGAAAAGTAAGGGTTTACTCCTTCAGTCTTTGCTCTGTGACCCCAGTGAGGAGGTTTGCCTCTGTAACAATTGCAACAATAGGTCTTAATTTTAAATTCTTGACATTTGGGCCCCTTATTGTAATGCCTTTTTTTCTGTTAACAGAAAGAAAAGGGTAGTGTTGGAGCACAGGATGCTTTTCTAGGTATAAAAGGATCTGCTTCTGTTCTCACTATTCTCTATGAGAATTTTACTATTGATTTCAATGGAACCAGGATTGGACTTTGCTCTCAAAATCTGTGGAAATGTTGGGATATTCTAGACGTCGCAGAGTGCACAATCAGGAAACAAAACAGTGAACAAATATATATACTATATTGCAGGGGTGGCCAAACTTATGGAACTCAAGAGCCACACAAGTTGATTATTAAACCCTCGAGAGCCGCACTGAGGCATATAGCCACATACTTTTATTTACTCCAAAATTACAAAGTTTAAAGTTCATTGCGTGCTTTAATTTTTATCAAAAAAGAGGACAAATATTGTTCCTACTAATGTCAGATTCTAATAATTACTTAAGATTACCATGTAAACTAGGCCTGTACAGTAAAAACTTAGCTGCTGCTCGATGTAGAAGACTGCAGGCTAGTGGAGAGTTTTTAAAATCCCAACCATGCTGCACTTCTCCCCACTGTCCCAGCCCCCTCCTGAACTCCTAGGCTGGGGCTGCTTTCCTACACTGATTTGCTGACATTCTTCCAAGAGCCACAGTTTCTCATTCAAGAGCCACATGTGGCTTCCAAGCCACAGTTTGGCCACGCCTGTACTATAGTGATGAAAAACCCTGAGAGATGGAGAGAAAGAGAGAGCATGTGGACCCAATGGCATTTTTCTAACTACAAGTTTCAAGCAAGAGACTTTCGTAAAGAAATGTGCTATCCATTCATCTAAAGGGCTAGCAAGTCTGTATGCTCATGGTTTAATGCTTGTAAACTAAGGAGGTTCCAGATATTAAATGGGTTGCTTTTGCTGTAGTCATAATCTTCCACTGGGAATTCTTAAATGGTAATGTGCCAAATTGCTCTTCAAGAATTCTTAGTGGTGAACACCAATTAAAATAACTACTGTGATTAGTTTTAAACTGCTTGGCTATAAAAGGACTAATCTTTTGGGAACATGATGCATGGCAAACAAATGGAAAACTGTCCAGTATGATGTTATGGCAGTACAGACTTTTTTTTAAAAATTTGAATATCTACATAAAAATAATGTGAATAAAATATCTCAAAATATCTAATATCAAAAAGATCCAATACCTAAAAATATCTGCCAATGGAACAAAGGCACACATTTCTTCTCCTGTGGGGGTCTGCCTGTAGCTTGACCGAGTGGAACTAATATTAAAGCAGACAGAATCTAGGGGATCTTCATCATTTCAACCGCCCTTCAACTCTTCCTGTAACATTTCCAAATCACAGCTGTATCTTCCAGCCTGTGATGTTGATTGGGACTTCTTTTGGAGTCTATGTGACAGGCTGCTCCCTGAATCTGGTCCTGTGTGCTGCTTTGACCCCCCAAGTCTCCATTCCTGGATGCTGACTTATGCTACTTTGTCAGATGGCCACTCACTCCTGAGTCATTTCACCCCAGCCTCCTATGTGTAATCGGTCCCAAGCAGTGAATGCACACCCTCTGGCCACTCAGGGGATGGTCCCTTAGTGGGTGCCCCCAGTCCAGATACCAGAGTGGGAACTTTTGTCTTACAGAGGTTGGGATCCTTCTCCCATCACCATATACTCATGCCTGTCCATTTAACACTGAAATGGATTGTGCCCACCCACTCTGATTCACACCTTCTGAAGTCCACACAGCTTTAAATAAAGTACATACTACTTTATTGTTCAGAATATGATTTTAAGTGAGTATATAGCAGATCAATACACAGCCTTTTAAGAAAGCAGTCAGCAGTAACCATGAGTTAATAGAAGATATACAATGCATAATATCCTACAACACCATTGGAAATATGCTTCTCTCACCACACAAGTCTGGCTGGGGTGGTTTGCAGCCATCTCTGCCTATTTCTAAACAGGGACCAATTTTTCTTGTAGATATTTCAAGATGGAGTTTCTCTGGCAAAAAGCCCAAGCTGTCCAAAGTGTCTGTCTTTGTTTCCAAACCCACTAAACCCCTCCCTTTCTATGCTGCTGTGTGATTCTCTTTAGTTCTACCTGAGACAGGGAGGGCATTTGCACTGCATTGCCTTTGTCATGTAATTCTCCAGCCTCAGTGCTAGAAATAGACCTGTGGGTATGTGCTATATAACATGCTTCACATCTGTATGCATACATGATGCTGCAGGACACATGATACCACAGGAATCCTGGAGAATGTGTTATGAGCATTCATAAAGGAACCTTGCATGACACATTTGGCATCAAATCATACAATTAAATTGCAAAAGTGAACAGGAAGGTTGCATAGATCATAACCTAGGCATGCATGGATGTGCAGCCTGTGACAGTCCATCATTGTTGCCCCTTGGTCAACTGGCAGAGATCTTTGCAAAGAGATGCAAAGCTCTCTTCTCTGCTTCATGGGAGAAGAGATTAAAAAGACCAGGACAGTTCAGTTTAGTGAAAAGATTACAAAGGTGGGGGTTGCTAGAGGTCTACAAAATCAAGAATGCTGAAGAGAATAAGGGAGTGTTATTTAACCCTTTACTTAACACAAGAACCAGAGATTGGTCAGTGAAATTAATAGGCAGGAGGTTTAAAATAAACATAAGGAACTACTTCTTCACAAAAACACAGTCAACCTGTGGAATTCATTTGCAGGGTTTGTTGTGAAAGCCAAAATTATAACTGACAAAAAGAGAATTAGATAGACTCATCCTCAATGAATCAATCAATGGCTGTTAGCCAAGATGGGCAGGGTCCCACCCCAGGCTCTGGGTGTACCTTCACCTCTGACTGTCAGGTACTGACATGGAATGACAAGGGATGGCTCACTTGATAAATTCTGTTCCTTCCGTCTGAAGCATCTGCATTGAACACTATTGGGAGAAAGAGTGCTGAGCTAAATTGACCATTGGTTTGAACCACTATATCCATTGTTCATTTTTTTGTGCACCCTGTGGCTGAATATCCTACCTACTCATACTTCAAACACCTTCCTGCTAGACAGGAAAAAAGGCAATTTTAAGATCCCATGCATGTAAGCCTACATTGCATGGACTCAAAGGAACACGGCTACTAAATAATTAGAAAAAACATGCAACGTAGTTTTATGTGAATGGATCTTAAAATTGCATTTTTTTCCTGTCTTTATCAACTGGCAGGTGTTGTAGTCTGAGTATGTACGATGTTGCTGGTTCACAGAGGAAATGTGCACAAGTAACAAGTAAAGCAGATGATGTATTTTAGGACTAAGGCATTGTCACCAGTGTTGGGAAAAACATTGGACCCATATTCAGCAAATCTGAGAATGTGTTACATTTGTAAATTTCAAGGACACATGGTACAAACACTACTCTTTTTAAGGGAAACCCTTAAAATCCTGCAGTGATGTTGCAAGGACGTATCTGAGGGCAGAATTTGACTCTTGGTGTTCATTTCCATTATCTGGGTAGCTGCCAATTAAAATAATTAAGAACTTTTTTTTCTGTTTACATTTTGTATGGGTTTAGTACTCATTAAAATAATGAACTAGCAGAACCAGCTTGAGCAAGACAGAGCAGAGAGGTCTTGCATTGTTTTCTCCAACACTCCTCAGAACGCCCCAGTCCTAAAATACATCATGTGCTTTATTTGTTATTTGAACACATTTCTTCTATGAACCAGCATTTGAAATGTGGATCCAGAGGGAAAATCTATTAAGAACATGTCTAATATTTGACCAAATGTATATTTCTCTAGTTCAATGTAAATTTGGATGGTTCAATGAACAGGGAATATGTAGCCAGTAGGTCATTAAAAAGCACTAGCATTTCATTGTCTTTGAATTACAAAGGCTTTCTTCTTTTCAATCTCTGGTACAATGCCCTGTGTCACACCACAAATTTTTTTAAAAAGGTCTTTTCTGTGATTTTAAGCTGGTTAGGTTGGCATTGTGGATGACTGGCAGATAGAAAAAAAGAGGTATTTTATAGTCTGCATCTTATTGTATGAACCAAGAGATCACAAATGCAGAGATAATCCATTCTCCTACAGAGATATACATTAAAAGGGACATCTCCCTGGAAAGTAAGAACCGGACCAGAAGGCTATAAAAATGAATTTAGTAACTGCATGAAATAGGTAAAGATGGGTTAAAGACGATAAACGTACCAAACTACACAGCACATAAACGTGAACTCTTTAAAATATCAGCATGTGGGGAGGAGCCTAGAATGCTTACATGTTGGATAAGTTCCAAAGGGGTGCCCATGTTAACAAGGAGTCCTGTGGTACTTTCAAAGACTAACAGATTTCTTTATTGCATGAGCTTTTGTGGGAGAAAAATTCCACTTTGTCAGATGCTTTGAAGACAGGGAGCTTACATATTTGGTAATAGGTACAGGGGGAAACAGTTGAGCACTTGTTTAAAATAAATATTTGCCTCAAAGTACTGTTTAAACCACTTTTAAATAAACGCCACAATGTATACATTTTTTAAAGTTTTCACCTATTTTGAAGAAATTGCTAGTTTGGTCAGTGTTCTGTCTTGTATGTAGAGGAAATATCTCATAACTGATAAAAAGTTTCTACCAGTTAGTTGCTCTTTTTCAGTGCAACATTAATTTAGATTAAGAAATGAATATATCTCTTTAGTCCAATGAGAAGTTGTTACAGTAATTTACACTTGTTTTGATGAAGTATTTTCTAAATTAATTTTATTTATTTTAACAAAGCACAGCTTGATATGCTATAGCATATAAAAATGAGGCTAGGTGTATGATGATGGGACAACACATGCCAAGTGAATATTAACTTCAAAAAGACTGCGGACTTTACTGAGTACTCCTTATTCAGGGATAGGAAATGGTAATGTCAAGTGGAGTTTCACCTGAGTAAGGCCTATGTAACTAAGTCATTCAGTAAGCCATTTGGGGCTCTTTATATAAAAATATTCTCTGTATCATCATAACTATACTATACAAATGCAGTTTGAAATTTTGTATTTGCTCTTAAAGAAGAGCATTGTATAATAGTTTCATATGTTCACAGTTGTAGAACTAAAGAAATTAACCAATGCTTAATCTGAAAATATCATAATGGAATTGTGTAAGGAATTAGGGTTGGTTTCTTTGGACAGATGTATGCTTAATAACGAGACTGCTTGTACCATGAATTAATTTGTTTCTCTGAAATGAAGAAAAGAGAGGCCTTGAGCAAAAAAATATTCCCTAGATTTATTTGGTGGAATAAAGATCACAAATGTTCCCTACTAAGTTGAAAGAAGAAAACTCCTGCAGGGAAGAGTGTGGAAAGTCTACTTTGACATATGGATATTTGTTAAAAGTAAAATATATGAACAGACCAGAGTGAATATTCTCCATTTATATGCTGAGAAGGGAAATGTATGATCTTGGAATGGTTCACTATTTGTTTTGAACTTTTATCCAAATGAACTTTTGTGTATTCAGATGTGCTTCTTTCTTTAGTTGGTATTTAGAGTTAGAAGAATTTGGGAATTCATTTTACCTGATCCCATCTGTGTAAGGCAGATGGTTATTGTCTGGATCTCCTGAACTATGCACTGTGGTTCAGTCAGAGGGCACTAGGCACAGCATGTATATATACATATATACAACTGTATCACTGCATGGTGAATGCAAGTCTACAAAGAGGAGTGTCCCCTTTGGAAAAATATTGGAGCACATGCTAATCTGAAAATCTGTCTTAGCTTTGAGTTTTGGCACTGAATCTGGTCATTAATGACAATTTACTACACTTGAACATGCAAATACATGGAGATGCTGCATTACAAATTGAGCTTTTGAAGCTTCAGTCAGGTTAGCAACTTCTTTGAAAAATAAAATGCTCTCCAAACTTATTTAAAGCAAAAAGGAATTAAATGCAATTAAATTAAATAGTAATTAAATAAATTATCAAGTGATATAATAAATAAATATCAATTAAATGAATTAGCACCTAGAAATCTCACTAATGGCTATATTCTGCCATGCTTTTTATACTGTATTATACCTTTGTCTTCAAATATTCTCATTGATCAAGGAGCAAGGAACAATGTACTGTGGGTAACAGTGAATGACTGGGTCTGACCCAAGGCCTTTAATAATTATATAGCCTCAGCCTGAAATAAAACAAGTGTATCTTTAAAGTTACACACTTTTTCTCTTGCATATAAAGCATGTGGGATTGATTTAAGTTTTCAGTTACACTGGTGTAAATCTGAATAATTCCATTACACCCTGTGGAGTTATTCTAGATTTATAAGAGCAAAATAATTTGAATCTGGACCATATAAACAGCCTATTTTATTGTAGTGTAGTGTAGAAATATGAGTGGTAGGTAGGCTAATTCTATGGAAACATCAGTGATGGGTTTGATAAAGGGTTTTTTGTTGGCTTCAGAGAGAATACATAAAGTGAGAATGGAATTGCAGAAAATTATGTCCAACATGAACTTAGATGTATTATTTTCTTTGTGATTCTTTTAGGAAATATCCTGAGTTATTTTACTCAAGATGTTTAAGAAATAAGTTGGAAAGCACAGTGCAGCCCCATTTTTCCTTTGCAAGATATGAGTCATTAACTCTAATACAAGAGGACCTACAGGGCTGCTTTTCTGATCACCATCAAAGTTTGCAGTGCCTCATATCACCCTTTTTTTCAGTTTTAGAAGGGAGGCCAATGACTGACTAAATATGATGGCTGACTTACTTTCCCATCTCTAGGAGGGAACGGGCTGGAAAACCTTTCCAAGGACTCTAGGTCTTTGATCTACCAACTGGCTAGTATCTTTTCCTGCAAACTGGCTTCATTTATAGAAGATATATTAAGCTAGGTTCTGGAACTTACCTGTTCGATATCATATTGCACTGACATTGATAATGTTTGCTCCACCATAACTGATTATAATTTATATTACAGTACAATCTAGAGGTCACAGCTGAGATCAGGCCATATATATATTTGTGTTAGGCCGTATATATTTATACACACACACAAGTACGCCCTGCCAGTCATCAGATACCCTGCCGGTATAGTGAGCTGGCCAAAGGAGGACATGGAGGCTGCCGATGTGAAGACTCGGAAGCTCCTCACAATGTACAGAGGTTTCCACCCCAAGTCCAACACCCAGAGACTGTACGCCAGCCGGAAAGAAGGCGGGCGGGGTTTGGTGAGTGTCAAAGCCACTGCCCTGGATGAAACCCAGAGCATCCAGGAGTACATCAGTAAGATGGCACCCAAAGATGAGCTGCTAAGAGAATGCCTGAGGCAGCAGCAGACATGGGAGGAAGATCAAGCAGAAGAAGTGCCATGGCAAGACAAGACCCTGCATGGGATGTTGTTCTTCCCATTGAGCTGGCTCTTCAGGACCTGTCTTATCCTTTGGTTGTACTTGGATGTTGCTGTTTTCCTTGCCTCCTCATCGTGGTTCCCATGTGACTGTGGGATGCCAAGGTACTTGTAGCTGGTCTGTATGTCTGCTATGTGGCCTGCTGGTAGTTCCACCCCATCAGTCTTCACTACCTTTCCTCTCTTTACTATCATCCGGCCACACTTCTCCAGTCCGAATGACATCCCAATATCCTCACTGTAGATCCGTGTCAGGTGGATTAGCGAGTCGATGTCTCGTTCATTCTTAGCATACAGCTTGATGTCATCCATGTAGAGGAGGTGGCTGATGGTAGTTCCACTCTTGAACTTGTATCCATATCCAGTCCTTGTGATTATCTGGCTGAGGGGGTTCAAGCCAATGCAGAACAGCAGGGGGGACAGCGCATCACCCTGGTATATGCCGCACTTGATGGCCACTTGTGCAAGCTGTCTTGAGTTGACTTCCAGTGTTGTCTTCCACAGTCCCATTGAGTTCTTGAGGAAGGTCCTTAGTGTCCTGTTGACTTTGTATAGTGCCAGACATTCACAGATCCATGTGTGCGGCATTGAGTCGTAGGCTTTCCTGTAGTCAATCCAGGCTGTGCACAGATTGGTCTGTCTAGACCTTGAGTCTTGGGCGACTGCTCTATCTATGAGCAGCTGGTGTTTTGAGCCTCTGGTGTTCCCAATGCCCTTCTGAGCTGTGCTCATGTACTGGCCCATATGGTCCTGTAGCTTGGCGGCTATGATGTCTGATAGGACTTTCCATGTTGTGGGGAGGCAGGTTATTGGCTGGTAGTTGGACGGTGCTGTTCCCTTGTGGGGGTCTTTCATGATCAGCACTGTCCTTCCTTGTGTTAGCCAGTCTGGGTGGGAGCCTGCTGCTAGCAGCTGGTTCATCTGTGCTGCTAGGCGTTCATGCACTGCTGTTAGTTTCTTTAGCCAGTAGGTGTGGATCATGTCCGGGCCAGGTGCTGTCCAGCTCTTCATGTTCTTGACCCACTGTTGGATGTCTGCTACTGTGATTCTATTCTCTTGTCTCTTGTGAGACGAGACAAGAGAATGTGTGTGTGTGTGTGTGTGTGTGTGTGTGTGTGTGTGTGTGTATATTTACAATAAGAGCCAGTGCAGGTTCCTTGGCACCAAAGAGCTCACATGTTAAATAGGTAAAGTGTAAAGGGAGGGATTTGTAGTATGCTCATTTTACCAGGGGTTAAAGTATAATTTGGTGGGCCCCAGAACCCTCTTAATCGGGTGGGCCCCCATCCAGACATTTGGGCCCCCCTGCACATCTGACCCCTCTCCCAGACCCCAGCTACTGACCCCAATATCCATTCCGCTGTCCCAAAATCCACCCCTGCCCCCAATACCCACCCCCAGGTGCCCCAATACTACACCACGCAGCGTGAGCTGGGCTACCCCAGTACTCACCGGCAGCTCGCTGGGCTGGGAAACTGCAGCCTGCACATGTGCAGGGGAGTCCGCCCCCCTCTCCCCTGCCTGCTGGAATGCAGCAGAACTCCGTTCCAGGGCCCACTATTTTTAGGGGCCCAGCGTTCGTTCAGGCCCCTAAAAGTAGAAAATGATGCCGGAATGCTGCCTTCCAGGGCCTGCTATTTTTCAGTGGTGGGCCCCGGAATGCAGTGTTCCAGCACCATTTTCTATTTTTAGGGAGCCCGGAACACTGGGCCCCTAAAAATAGCGAGCCCCAGAAGGGCATTCTGGGCTGTTCCAGCATACTTTAACCCCTGCATTTTACAGATGAGAAACTGAGTAACCTAAAGACAATAGGTGTCCAAGATCATACAGGAAACCTGTGGCGAAGTCAGGAATTGAATACGGAATTCCTGAGATTCAGTTCAGTGCTTTAATCACAAGAACTTCTTCTCCATCAATTCATGGTCCAGTGTCCTATCTGCCTTTTCTTAGAGGATTCAGGTTTCAGAAGAATAGCCATTTTACTCTATTTCACAAAACAAACAAGGATTTGGATAGATAGAGACTGTATCTATATATTAATAGATAACATGGTGTATTTTCCATTTCATTTAACTGATGAAGTGGGATTGTGGCCACAAAAGCTCATGCAAAAAATAAATGTTAGTCTTTAAAAGTGCCACAAAGCTTCTTTTTTGTTTCTCTTAGAGGTTGTGGCTAGATCCCAGATCTCTGCTAGACGCTTTAATGATCTTAATAATACATAACACTTTTTAAAATTTTCTGCCTCTGTGCTGTGATTTATAACTCAAGGAGTGAGTCTCAGAGCCCAGATCTATGGACTTGGGCTCATGCTATGATACTAAAAGCTTCTGTGTAGACATGGCAGCTTGAGTTGGATCGTGAGCTCCAAAGACTACCCTGTCAAGCCTGAGTGTCACTGCTCTTTAGTGCCATGGTGCTGGTTTGCGTCTATAGACTTGAACTCTGAGATTCTCTACAATGGGTTTTAAAACACAATGTAGATATGCCATAAGGGTGTGTCTACACTGCAGTTGAGTACCAGTCATTGATGGAGCTCTGGCTGTGGGACTGTATAATGCAGTATAGATGTTCCGGTTTGTGTTGGAGCCCAGGCTCTGTGATTCTTTGAGGGGGAAGAATCCCAGAGCTTGTGCCTGACCATGTACATTACAATTTTACCCTGTAGTTCAAGCCAGCTGAGAGGTGGCTGGCCACCAGCATTTAATTAAAGTGCAGACATGTCTCTAATCTTTGGCTAGCTTAAGCCAGGTCATTCATCTGGTCTGTTTAGCTAAAGTATGGGTGTCATGTCGGTTTTATGATTCTTTGCATTTGGCAATCCTTAGGATATTTGCAAATCAAGTTTTTAAAATCAGGAATATGTTCCAACATATTCTGCTGCAGAAGAAACCATCATGCACTTATAGTACAAACCTGTGTAAGCATTCTTGAACTTGATCCTAGTAGGGGTAAGGTTTCAGTTAGAAAGCAGGATTAATCAGAATCGTGACACCATGAGCAATTTTATTTTGTCTGTTTCATTCAGCTTTGTCCTGAATTTGCAAACCTTTGCTCACGTAAGTAATCTGATAAAGGACTGAGAAAGGAATAAGGATGTGCAGAGTCCAGTCCCTTTGTTCTAGTAACAGCTGATCAGTTAAATGGAAACTAGAAAATGTAATAAGCAAAAGAAAAATCCTGTCTTGAATTTCACCAGCTCCTTAGTAGAAGTGTAATTAGGCATTATCAGGGTCATAGGATATTTATAATTTTTCCATAGTCTATGCAGCTGTTGTGATACTCCCCCTTTTACTTACAAAAAAAAAAGTGTGACTCTACACCTCTCGATCTTTCATGGGGCTTGGATATGGTGTTCCAAGTCATACCTGTATTTCACCAGGGCTCATTTATCTAGATCTTGATCTGGCCCCACTGAACGAAATGTGGAATTTCCCCTTAACTTTAATGGGAACAGAACTGGATCTTTAGAGTCTACACTATGGCTAGGAGATGTTATTCCCATTGGAGATAGACAGACTCATGCAAGCACAGCTTGAGCTAGACTGTATTTCAAAACACTGCTCTTAGCTACCCAAGTTCAAACTCACCCTGCTTCCTCAGTCCAAGCCTCACCTGAGCCACTTCCTGTGCTATATCTTCCACATGGCTGTTATTAGCATGTTACCAGGAGCTGAGCCAGCGTGAGTTTGTTGACCAGTACTGGGAATCACCGCTCTCAGCTGCAACTTGGACATAGCGTGTGCTCCCACTTGTTTGGTGCAAGATTCCTCTAAAGTGCTTCCAAAGTAAATTAGATCTGTGTCGTGAGGTCCTGCACAGACTTGATGGACTCTGTTCTCCCTGGTGAGGGTGGGGAGGTTTCAAGCGAAGGCAGTACAGATCTCCCAGAGCAGGCTCTGAACCAATATCTGCACTGCAAAGGGGATGTAATTTGCAAGTCAGATGGACATACCCACTATGGCATCTTTAATCCAACAGCATCCCCAAAAATAGCAGAGAGCATGCGGTGGCAGTCAGCACAGCCTAGCAATGCAAATACATACCTTGGGACAAGGCATGTTTGCGAACTTTGTGCTCAAGATGACTTTGCTGCATCCTCCCAGCTCTTTTTTTAGAAAGCTAGCTTGGCTAAAGCTAGCAAGGGTTTGTCTATTTGAATTGTGAATTGCAGCCCAGGTTTCAGTGCAGATGTAAGCTGAGTACCAGATCCACTAATACAGTTTGAAGCACTTTGGAAATGTCCTCTATTTTCCCCAAAGAATAATTTGTTAAAATTCCTGAACTGTTGGCCAATTGCTTTTATTCTAGCAGATGCGTGCATGCAGAATTTCCCTTCACTTTTATTCTCTGAATGTGGATCTTCTGAACAGCAATACTTGGGCCATTATTGAGACTTAATATAATTGGAACCCACTTGTAGGGTCTGCTCTAACTCCCAATAAAATCAATAGCAAAAGTTCCATTAATTTAAGTGGGAGTCAGATAGTGTCTATTGACTTGAACAATATCCACTGAAATCAGTAGGAAGATTTCAAGACATTGCAATTCTAGTTCTAGGCCTTGTTTACACTGGGAAATTGACCTCAATAGTTAAAGCAGAATAAGGTATCTATTATTAGTAAGTATCTATTCTTGAATATCTCCTCTGTGGACACTATAAAAGTGACTTTTATTGCAGAACAGTGTCCATAATGGGATCTGTTCCAAAATAGCTATAGTAGGATAACTCATTCTGAAACAGGTATGCTGGTCAATGTACCTGTGTAGACAAGTCCTTCACAAACCTGTGCATATGATATCTGAATCAACAAAGCCCTCCATTCCCCCACTTACCACTGAATGAGTGGTAAGGATTTTCAACATCTCTTAGGTTCAGGCTCAGAATAAAACGACCTTTTTTCCCCCCAAGGACTTTCCTTTATGAGATTTTTTTTCTCTACTCCTGTTTAATATGTTTTGGAGTTCTAGCTATTAACTATTAGTAACCTGTGGGCATAATACCTGAAAGTCCATATTACATTATTCATTCTGTTTCACTGCTCTGTCACTGGAGTATATAAATCACTGCTAAAATGGATAAAGAGTTTGTTAAATTTAGTAAGTGTTCATTAACTTTTTTGCAGATTTTTATTAAACATATCATGCTTCCGATCTATTCTCCTCCTTCCCAATGCACGGGCTTTCCTTGTGGTTAAATGGTCATAGTGAGATTAATAATTATAGTTGAACTACTAGATGATTCCTGATCTGGCTGCCTATTGGACTTATTTACAAAGTATTCTTACTTGCAAAGAGATATGGAATGTATTGTGAAAAATAGTTACCTGAATTTAAAAACACCAGGCCTGATTCCAATTTCACCAGCACTGATTTGAGGTAATTTAGTAACAGAGGGATAGGCTGCACTGGAACAGATCTGTCTAAGTCTAGTGTCTTGCATTCAACAGTTACCAGCTGCTTTAGAGGAAGGAACAAAAAAAATCCCAGACTGGACAATTATTTAATATCTCCCTGTTGACAGCTGGGACTTTGTATGTCCAACCTTTGTTATTCCTTATATGTTGATTTTAATTTTACTCTAAAAGGTTCTGAAATATCACCTTTCATTTCTAGTAAAAAAAACATGAAAGCTTTCAAAAGTGTGGTCTATGATCTAGTAAACATTTGTGTTAGATAACAATTGATTCAGCCTTTGAGTCAAGAAGCAATTCAAGATGTGGTATATGCACCTATAAGTGCTACAGTCACCAACTCATGAAACTCAGATAAACCATTGATCTTGCAAACAGAAAAGGCAGACGAGAACAGCAACTCAGTGGTCACAGAAAGCACCGTTTAATTTGCAGAAAAATATTTTTTGTTGTTTTGAGTTGTTATAAATCGTAGAAAAATAGCAGACTTCTATTTTTTAAGTATGAAAAGTTTGCAGTCAAAGCTTAACAGCCCAGTTTTCCTCTGTTGACTTCAGTGGATGTAGGATTGGGTTCTAAATCGTTAAACACTTAGCAAAGATTTATTGAGATTGAGTAGTTTGACTAATGGCATTTATACTACTGTGTATGGCAAAACTGAGATTATCAAAATAATGGTGTTCATAATTTGGATGCAACTCAGTGAACTAGCAGTACTAATCTCCCGCACAAATTAAGTCCTAAAATAATTGAACTTTGTAATTTTAATCAATGCAGTTATACAGGAATATTATGCTGATACTGTAATTTAAAATGAACATTCATACCACTCACCTGACGGAGGCTTAAAATAAGAATAGAACTATTAGGTCAGATTAATTGTCCATCTAGCTCAGTATCATCTTCCAACAATGACAGATGCTTCAAAGGGAATGACTTGAGCAGGTAATCATGGAGTGATCCATCCTGTCAGTCATTCCCAGCCTCTGGCAAACACCCATCCCTCCTTATCCTGACTTATACCCATTGATGGACATATCTTCCATGAAATTACATAGTTCTTGTTTGAAACCCTTTATAGTCTTGGCTTTCACAATGAGTTCCACAGGTTAACTGTGTGTTGCATGAAAAAATACTTCCTTTTGTTTATTTCAAACCTGCTGCCTAATAAATTCATTTGGTGACCCCCTGTTTACTTTCTGCACACCAGTCATGACTTCATAGACCTCTATGCATCCCACCTAAGTCATCTCTTTTTCAAGCTGAAAAGTCCCAAGTTTATTAATCTCTCCTTATATGGAAACTTTTCCACAGGGGCATTGCTGCCCCGACAAATGGGTCCAGGCCACACCCCTTGTTGCATGGCCCCATTCCAAGGCCCAATCTGGGAGCCAGGTCAGGCTCCTTTCGCTGGCAGCCCAGCCCGGATGTGGCTCCAGCTGCTACTGACCCAGCAGCAGGTGGCTCGAGCCCAGATCTGACTCCTGCTGCTGCTGGCCAGCAGCAGGTGGCCTGGGTCAGATCTGCCCCAAGAGGCAGAACTGGCACAGATCTGACTCTTGCTGCTGCTGGGGCAGAGCTGGAGACATGGCGGGGCTGCAGCCCTTCGGGCCCAGCGGTGCGATACTTCTGTTTTTCCATACTCCTAATCATTTTAGTTGTCCTTTTTCTGTACCTTTTCCAATTCCAGTATGTTTTTTTTTGATTGGATATTTTTCAGCGATCTAGTCACAATGACTCCAAGATCTCTTTCTCAGGTGGAAAGAGCTAACTTAGACCCCATCATTTTTATGCTGGGATTATGTTTTTGAATGTGTATTACTTTGCATTTATCAACATTGAATTTCATCTGCCATCTTGTTGCTCAGTCACCCAGTTTTTTGAGATCCCTCTATAATGCTTCACTGTCTGCTTTGGACTTAACCATCTTGATAGTTTTGTATCATCTGCTATTTTTTCCACCTCACAGTCTACCCTTTTTTTTCCAGGAGTCCGATGGCACTTTTGAAGAGTAACACATTTATTTATGAGCTTTCTTGGGAGAGAATCCCACTTAGTCAGATGCTTGAAAAAGTGGGATTCTCTCCCAGAAAAGCTAAAGCTGTAAATCATTTTGTTAATCTTCAAAAGTGCCACTAGCCTCCTTGTTTATTTTGCTGGACTAGACTAACATGACTACCTCTTTGGCACTTTTTTTTCCCCCCAGATCATTCATGAATATGTTGAATGGTACTGATCCCAGAAGAGATCCATGGAGGACACTACTATTTACCTCTCCATTTGGAAAACTGACCATTTATTCTTATCCTTTGTTCCGATATAACCAGTCACGGATCCATGATAGGACCCTCCCTCTTATCTCATGATCACTTACTTTGCTTAAGAGCCTTTGGTGAGGAATGTTGTCAAAGGCTTTCTGAAAATCTCACTAGACTATATCCACTGGATCACCCTCGTCCACTTTTGTGGACCCCCTCAAACAATTCTAACAGATTGTGAGGCATGGTTTACCTTTGGAAAAACCATATTGCCTCTTCCAAACAAATCATATTAATCTATATGCCTAATAATTAAGTTTTGTTTTGTTTTTTTTTACTACAGTTCCAGTCAATTTGCCTGGTACTGAAGTTAGGTTTACTGGCCAGTAATTGCCAGGGTAGCTTTTGGACCCTTATTTTAAAAATGGCATCGTATTAGCTATTCTCCAGTCATCTGGTACAGAAGCTGACTTAAATGATAGGTTACGTACCACAGTCCCTTTGCCAGGATCCAAAGGGGAACCATGTTAGTCTAGTTCAGTAAAATAAACTTGGAGTCCTATTGCACTTAAAGACTAATGAATATATTGATTGTATGAGCTTTAGTGGAGAAAATCCCACTTCATCAGATGCTTTGAAGATGGGGGAACATGCAGAATGGGAGAAAATAAATGCTTGACTTACATTTCCCTCCATTTATTTCCTCCCCTTCTGCAAGTTCCCCATCTTCAAAGTGTCTGACGAAGTGGGATTTTCTCCCACAAAAGCTCATGCAATCTATATATTTGTTCATCTTTAACTGCCACAGAACTCCTTGTTTGTTATTTACAGTCTGTAGTTCTGCAATTTCACATGCGAGTTTTTTTCAGAATTCTTGGTTGAATGCCCCATGCTCCTGGTGACTTATTACCATTTAATTTATCCATTTCTTCCATAATCTCTTCCAATGACACCTCAATTTAGCACAATTCCTTAGATGTGTCACATAAAAAGAATGGCTCAAATCTGAGAATCTTCTGCATATCCTCAGTTGTGAAGACCAACGCAAAGCATTCATGTCGCTTCACCACCATAGCCTTATCTTTCCAGAGCGTTTGCTCCTTTAGCATCTCTTGTACAGTGTCCCCGCTGGGTTGTTTAGCAAGCTTCCTTCTTCTAATATACTTAATTTTTTTTTCTGTTCCTTTCAGTCTTTGGCTAGCTGTTCTGCAGATTTCTTTTCTAATTGTATTGTTACACTTCACTTGAAGAGTTTATGCTTCCTTCTATTTTTCTCAATAGGATTTAACTTCCTCATTTTAAAGGATGCCTTTTTGCCTTTATCTGCTTCTCTTACTATACCGTTTAGCTATGGTGGTACCATTTTGGTCCTCTTGGTATGTTTTTTAATTTGGTGTATACGTTTAAATCAAACCTCTGTTATGGGGAAAAATTTGGTTGAAATAGGGTTAAAAAATTAAAAATTGAATGCTGTCACATCAAATATATAGTTGTCTGCTGATACTTACATGCGGAGATGAAAACATGTTGAAAAAAATGTCAAGGTGAAACTGAAAAGCACAACACACTGATAACTGTGATGCCATCTTATTCCAGTGATGTTATTTCTATTATAGAAAAAGTTTAGGGTACCTCGTGTTTAGTCACTAAAACTGACTGACTACAGGGAAGGTTGTTCTCTGTGACTGCAGTGCAACAAAGGAGTTTAGTGTGGGTACCTAGGTCCTGATTTCAGTGGGACTACTCATGTGCTTACTTTTTCTGCTGAAAAGTGGCCTGCCTGGGACATCACATTACAGACGTTCTAATTGCTTTGGAGACATCCCTATTGTATTTGTTTGCTAATCAGGACTTGCTACCACATCTTTCTCATAGTCCTTCGCCACTTCCTTTCTGACTTCAAATTTGGGGTTATTTCTGCTTAATTTATACCTACAATTTTATCCTGTCATTCTAATAGCTGCTTCCTCACATTCCGTTACTGCTCCATTAAACTTTGCCTGCATTACAGCTTTCTTCATCTTGGTATATCCAAAAAAAAAAGGATATCCTTTTGAGTTGTAAGGAAAGCAGACTTTACCAAAATGCCAGTGCTGTAATTTCCATTATGATGATGTATCAGAATCAGATACTCACCTCTAAGCTTATCAACCCAGGGGTTTGGTTGGAATAGCATTCCTATCTCATTACTTAATTGTCTCTAGTTGTTTTCAGATTTTTTTTATTAAACTCCATCACTTTTCCTCATTTTGTGACACCTAATAACACTTTCTCTAATTAAACTAGAAAATCCCATCTCCTACTCGACACTGACTTCCTTCTCTACACTCTCTTCCTAAATTTGACTGTTATGCTGTTTATACTATGGCCTACTACATCTACAGATGATGTTTCTATGATTTGTTGTAATGGACATAGTTCACTTCTATTTGAATTTGACTCCCAGTCTGACAAAATTTTCTTGGATACTTTTGTATGAATTCTTCATATACTAAATAACTTTAACAATTTATTTATAAAGATCGGAGATTAAAAGTGTTCTGTTGTTGTTGGAATATTACGCTGAAGTTTATCTAAACTTTGTAAGGGAATAAGGCAGCCACTGAGGAGCCTGATTGGCATAGGTCCTATTTGGCATAACTGTAATCACTTATCACTTGTCTGATAAATAATTCCAGCAAAATGAGCCAAGATTTTTATATCTTAGTAAGTTCTAACTTTTCAGGATGTTTTGAAAGGTACCTGTTTATTCAGTGCATATATCTGAGTATTCAGGACTACTTTTTTTCTTTCCAATTATATAACAACAAAGTAGCTCAACAAAACAACTAAATTAAGTAACTGCTTGTTTAAAAAAAAAAAACAGCAGCACAGTCGTTTGCCCCATTGATTTTTCCACCCTTAAATCTTCACAGAAGACCTAAACTTTGTTTTATACTTGTTATTAAGAAAATATTGGCTTTGGAAATATCTTTTGAGTGCAGTACACCAATTAAAACAACCAAGGAGTCTGGTAGCACTTTTAGAGATTAACCAATTTATTTATCGCATGAGCTCCTGTGGGAGAAAATCCCACTTTGTCAGATGCTTGAAGATCTTTCTTGCATGAAAGCTTGTGCAATAAATTTGTTAGTCCTTAAAAGTGTCACCAGGCTCCTTCTCCCTGTTAATTGCTATATTCCACTGTTTGAATCCTAACAACTGCTTTGATTTGCATTGACAGTCTGACCTGATCCTATGCTTTGCACTTCCCTGCATTTGTTTCGCTCCCATTCCATGAGTTCCCCATCTTTAAGCATCTGATGAAGTGTGATTTTCTCCCATGAAAGCCCATGTGAAAAATAAATTTTAGTCTTGGACTCCTTGTTTTTTTCTGCTAGTCTTTACAAGTGCC
>ML681984.1:17119793-17207518 GCA_007922195.1 Podocnemis expansa | reverse complement strand
TCCAGGACCGTTTGTTTCATTTACCCAACTTTCTTAACCCTGTAGCTAAGGTCTTTAAAATCTCCTACCCAAACCCAGCATCTTGATGTTTCCCAAGCCCCCTGCCTGGTGTGCAGCAGCAGGATTTTCTCCCAGGAAAGCTCCTGCAGTAAATACACTAGCGAGCCTTTAAGTGCCCAGGACACCTTGTATCTTTTACCCAACTTCCTTAACCCTGTAGCCGAGGTCTTTAACATCTCCTACCCCAGCACCCTGCCTGCTGTGCAGCAGCAGGATTTTCTCCCGGGAGGCGGCTGCAGGAGACACCGGGCGCGGCGTTGGGTGCCCGGAGGGCGGCTGGGAGCTTTGCGCGGCGCAGACAATAGCCGCCGCCGCCGCCGCCCGCTCTCCTCCCCGGCTGCGGGCGCGGGTTTGCCGGAGGCCGGCGATGGAGGCGGCGGCGGGGCCGGGGCTGCAGCCTCCCGCCGCGCACCTGCAGCGCCGAGCACCGCGGGGCTTTGCGGCCAGTCGCTCCGCATCCCCCTGCCGCCCCGGCTCTGGCTGCGGCCTCGGCTAAAGGAGGCCTTGCGCTCCCGGGCCTCGTCGGCGGGGCAGCCTGGCCCCGGAGGGGAAGGGTTGGCTCAGGAAATCGGTGGCAGCTCGGCTCCTCTTCATCCTCGGCTCCCGGAGGCAGGGACCCAAAAGGCAAGCATCCCCCGGGTTTGCTCTGCCGGGAGCAGGAAGGGATCCAAAAATTGCAGGGGAGGGCGAGGTTTGAATCCCTCCCAGAGCTCAGGGGGGAGAAAACTGGGCTGATGACATTTGTGGGTGTTTATGCTCAGCAGGTCTTTTTTCCCCATCCTTCGTAAGTGTTTGGCTTTGCTTGAAATCTGGAAAGGTTTTGTTTCCTTAGGCAAAAAAAGCCTCTGGTGCCTAATCTTCTGAACTGGCAAAGAGGTGGTGCATTTTTGTGCAGTGTGGTGGGAAAAGTAATGAACTTTAAGAGGCTTTGTTGTTTTTGTCGTGACCGGCAAGGTGATAGATAAATGATGGGGGCAAGTTCCAAAGGGGCAGCTGTGTTACTTTAGATCAGCAAAACAGACAAAGTCCTGTGGACTTTCAAAGACTACCAAGTTTATTTATCGCCTGAGATTTTGTGGGAGAAATTCCCACTGCAAGGTGTGTGATGGAGTGGGATTTTCTCCTACAGAAGCTCATGCGATAAATAAACGTGTTAGTCTTTAAAATTGCCTCAGGACTCCTTCTTTGTTATGATAAGTGATATGATATTTCTTTTTATGTAATGCTTCCTTATAGGAAATGTTGCAACTCTTCAGAGCTGCCAGGTTTTCTTTCTTTATACTGGAATTCTTTAAGAAGCATCTTAATCACAGTTGATTCCAGTTAGAGTGAGGAGGTTTAACGTACACGCACAAAACTTGGAATAATAAACTTTAAAATAGTGTGAAGTGAGGTATTACTTCCAGAAAACCTTTCAATTAAGTCTGTAGCTTACAGCATTAGACACACCATCCTGTATGTCAGTGGCCCCTGAGGTGAAAAGTTTCCCAAAAATAAAATACATGAAGAAATTGACCTTGCAGCTTGCTTTAAAAATCATCCATTAATCAAGCATAGTTCATAATAACTTTCTGGTGGAGGTCTTGCAGCTGACACATTTTTCCTAACTTCATATTCTATTTTCAGCCTGTATTTTACATAATCCTTTTCTTCCCATACCTTAATGTAATATTTATGACCTAATTGTTGAAATGGTTTACATGATAGATTTGTGCTTTTAGAAGAATTGATATTCAAGATAAAACCATTGTTTGCCATTGGAAAGTTTGCTAAGTTTTTAACATGCGCGGTAGCGTTTCATAGGCAAGTGATTTACATCTGAGGGATTGACTGTATACATTTCTGGATTGCAGATAAGCTATGTAAGTAAACAAAAGTGCAGTGGTCTGTTATTGTGCTTGACTGTAGAGATATCATGGGACCTTTTCGCAAGTTAATATAACAAGGCATCGTGGGAACTGTTTGATCTGCAGGACTTTTGCTTGGCAGTAGTTTACTTAAGGTTATTACACTTTGTTTGGAGACTTGTATTTGCTGGTCGTTATTGCATTTTTAGTTCCAGGCTTCCCAGATTTACAGGTTAGTAGGTCAATGAAATTTACCAGGAGATGTCAGAACTGAGGACTTCTGTTTTCAAATGTCATTGGGAATAGACTATCCAATATTCCAAACTTCTGGAATTATTTTCCTCGAAATTTTGATGCAATGAAATCAAACCTTTTTTTTTTCTGATCTGAGTATCTAGAATGCTGTCCTTCTTGTTTTTCCTTGGTTAAAGAAGGAAACACATTACAGAAATTAAATAAGTTGCATACTACTTGCTTTTGGATAAAGTGGATAGTACTTCTAGTCTAATCATTGAAATCCGGAACTAGAATCTGATCTTAATTCTAGTGTAAATCTGGAGTAACTCTGTTGGAGTTTTACTTCCTTTTCCTCCACTGAGATTTCTCTGCATTGTCCATGATGAAACAGAAATCATCATCTGCCCATCATTTGGCAGATGTTGATTTTTTTTTTTTAAAGGTAACTAATTCGCTTGCACTACGAATGTTTGAATATCTGTAAGGGCATGAAAACCATTGTCCAACACACCCAGCACTTTGTAAAATGTCTCATAAACTTGCAAACCTCAAAATTTTAAAGCTGTTCTAGGATTTGTTTCTGGGCTCTTTGATTTTTCAGAGGTTCCTTAGGAAGGAGGTGCACACTACTTACTGTGGGAATGGTCTGCAACCCCTACTGAAATAGGGTGGTACTCATTCACTTGAGATGTTTCCATGAGATCAAAGGTCATGAATCAGCACAGCTTCTTAAGTGTGTGTTCACCTGTAAGCATATGAGTTAGTCCCATGGAAGTAGTATAGGACTGCATTTATAAAGCTGAGCTCATGCTCTCACCGGATCTGAGTTATGTGCTGAAGGAGGCATAGCTAAAGACAAACAGGAGGCTCCAAAGAGACTCTTGTTAACATTGTGATACCAAACTGGAGAGGTTCCAGAGGCTTCGCCATGTTAGTCTGGTTCAGCAGAACAAACAAGGAGTCTTGTAGCACTTTTAAAGACTAGCAAATTAATGTATCGCATGAGCTTTCATGGGAGAAAATCCCACTTCGTGAGATGCTTTGAAGACAAGGAACTTGGAAGGAAAATAAATGGGGGGAAGTATAAGTCTTAGGATAAGGTCAGACTGTTACTACAAATCGATGCAACAGTGATATAGATTCAAACACTGGGAACCGTGTATAGAGGAAGGTGAGGTCAAATCACCTGTTATAATGAAAAAAGAATCCATAGTCCTAAACTGAAGAAAAGCTTCTGGATGATTCCAGTGTGTCTGATGTAGTTCACTCTTACCCTTGCTCTGGGAATTATCTTTTGGCTCCGAAATATTATTGGAGTTTGTTTCTTTGGTGTGCTTGTTTTTGGTTTGAAATCCACACCAGATGACAGGTATATTTTAAAAAAAAAAACTAAGAAAAGTTACATTCGCTTCCTTTTAATTTTTTTTTCTTACATATGCTTGCAATTTCATATTTTACAAGTTTATGAGCGTTCACTATGTGTTTTGAGAACAAATGTAAACAATTCCAGGACACTTACATAAAGCAAAAAAAACCAAAAAGCAAGGAGTCTTGTGGCACTTAAAGACTAATAGATTTATTTATCGCATGAGCTTTCATGGGAGAAAATCCCACTTCATCAAAGCTTCTGATGAAGTGGGATTTTCTCCCACGAAAGTTCACACAATAAATAAATCTGTTAGTCCTTAAGTGCCACAAGACTCCTTGCTTTGTTTGCTTTACTAGACTAACATGGCTGCCTCTTTGGAACTTATATAAGGTAGTTTGCTAAGTGGCATTGCCTCCTTTTGTGATTATAAGAAAACATTTTGGGTTTCAGTGGGCAAACAAATGAATATGTTTACTACCTTGTCCTCTGCTTTGCAAGGATGCACATCACTGGTACATGTGGTTTATTGCAGGCTAGTGGAGAAAGGGTCTGTGAACCTTCCTAAAGCCCTGGTAGAACATCTCCGCTTGGGCCTAATGGAGGATCCCTCTTCAGTGCTCTATAAGCTGAACTTCCATGCCAGAACGTCCAGGCAATAAGTTCTTTCCGGCCTCAGATTTGCCCATTAGTTTTATCTTGTGCATGTAATCGACAATAGCATATTTATTATTTGTATTCTCATAGATGCTCTAGTATGCTAGGTGCTGTACACACATCTGAGAAGAAACACTCCTGATCTTCATGAGCTTACAGTTTAATACCCCGATCCTGTTAACCCTGTCACATGTGTAGCTTTACTATTGTCAGTCACTCCACTGACATCAGAACTCACAGCACAGTATTATTGTTATAGTTTATTTGTATTACTGTAGTGCCTTCAAGCGTAGTCATGGATCTGAACCCCATAGTGCTGGGTGCTGTACAACAATATAGTTAAATATGTATGTACTTGTTGGCAGGAGTGGGGCTTGAGAAGGGAGCTCTACAGGTGGAGCATAAAACAGTTGGGTTTTTGTTGGTATTCCCAACCTTTCTCTCTACCTAGCTATCATTAATTTGGCCAGGGTACCTAATCCACATAGTTGACAGAATTTCACATGGGACTGAGGGCCAGGAGATGTAGGCTCTATTTCCCATTCAGTCACTGGTTTTCTGTGCTACCAGAGAGATCTGAAGGTCACACCTGTGACTGTGCTGCACAAGAGTCAATTTAAAGTGCTTGCTTGATGTGCTGGATGCCCTCCTTTTCCCTGACATGTTGCTCCTGCTCAGTAGCCATTGCACAAAGAGATGAAAAAAGTGGTTTGCAAATAAAAACATGGCTTTGTAGCCTTTCTTTTTTTTCTTACAAAGAATGGATTTTAAAAAAGGTGAGAGATAATTCTACCTGCTTTAAAGTTTGAATTTAGGATCGTATCTCTACTTTTTTATTGGGTATGTTTAGGGATTACCAAAGAACTGGCAGAATTATGAAGGGAGAGATTGATTGATTGTTTGAGAAGGGAAGTGACTTTTTTAAAAAAAAATTGAGATAGTTTAAGACCTTTTCTGTTTATTTGTTTAATTCAAATATTTCCATAAATATCTGAGCGAAGAGCTGCAGTGTAGCCAGCAAGATGCTTGTTTCTCCTTAAGTCCTCGCTCCCAGAATCATGTGATTAGATGAGTCACTTTTTAAAAAAAGTAAAGAAAATGGAAAGTTTCTGTCCCTTGTTGATGCAGTGGGACACTTGAAAACATGAATGCTATTGACTCAAAAACAAAAAATGAGGAATTATTATTTTAAATCCTGTCACTTCAAAAAAAACCATCTTATGATCTTTTGGGGCTGAACTGATGATTTTTGAAAACTTTGTTTGGCAACATTGGAATTCCTTTTGTTGAAGTAAGCTCCAACACTTTTACCTCTTCTTTCATGGACTGAATGCTCTCAGTTCACATATAAGAACACCAAGACTTCTTTCACCAAAAGCAGAAAACACCAGATTTGAAATCTCAGAGAAAAAAAAGTATGTAAAAGAACATTTTTGTTCCCCCCTGTTATACAATACAAAGCAAAACAAACTTCCCAGATTTTTTTAATACATCATAAAGAAGCAAAGAAGAGCATAAACTTTTCTTCCCTTCTGTTCTAGGTCACCTTTTAAATCTGTGTAATCCCTGAGTGTTCCAGGCAAATTAAATGCCTGCCAATCAGCTTTCCAACATGTCTTTGTTCAGTCTTAACAATTTTCCTTTTATTGTTTATAATATCCTTTTTGATGAACTCCCAGATCCTGCTGGCCTTTGTTTTTCTTCTAATTGGGCAATGCATTTATCTCCTCAACATGCAGACTTGAATCCCTAACCTTCTGATGGCAGTGTGTTTCAGAATTTTATTCAGTAATGTGTATTATTGCTCTCTGTTATTGGACCACACATGATAAATAAATAAAAGCCTTACATGTTTGCCAAGATGATACTCTACCAGCCATTACATATGCCACTTCCCTCATGTGTTTTTTTGCCTCTGAAGATGAGCTATGTCACGTAAGGCTTGAATAACAATTCTAACTTCACTATCATCAGCAAATATTGTAAAGGTAGACCTAGTTCTGCTCTAGGTGTTAATTGTCAAATAAATTAAAAAGCAGAATCCACTGACATTTCCTATATTTGCTTCTTTGTATTTTCAGCTGTTGCCATATCAAATGATCTTTTGCATATGCTGAGCATATATACCTGTGTATGTTAGCCATCTGAATAATTAAAAACCCAAATGGTGCTTTGTTAAACAAGGGAGGGCTCCACAGGCTTCATTAGGTTGCATGCATGTATGTTTTCTTTTTCCCTTCACTGAAATCATCCCAGAATGTGATGACATGAATACCAGAAGTCTTGTGACAGTCTAGGGTATTTGTGTGCCATGTAGAGCTGGATGAATTTTTTTGGATTAATCATTTGTGCTCAGAAAAATGCAGTTTTGGCCAATGCTAAACAATATGTGAATTCGACATAAATTCACTGAATAGTTTTAACCATTTATTTTCCCCTCAAGATCTAGGCACCATTCACAAAACAGTATCAGTAACAGTGATTTAATTCTTGGCCTGGTGGTTGAAGGGGTTGGCAACGCCAAAGATAAGAACAGCCATTTTTAAAAATGTCCTTCAATAACAAGTGTTTTGAGAGCTGCAATGGGTGTAGGCTCCAGGTTGGGGGAAGCTGGGCCAGGGAGCCTGCTGCAGGCTCTCCTGGTTGGGTAGGAAGACTGGAACCAGCAGTGGATCCCCGCAGAATCCCCTGGCGGTGGTGAGGAGATTGGAGACAGGAGCAGGCCACTGGCGGGGATGGGTGGGACGGTGGAGAGGAAGCCCAGAGCCTGGAGCTGAAAGGAGACAACCGAACACCTTCATCTACCTCTGGAGCCATAGGCTGCAGACCCCTGCTTAGGTTAATCACTGAGGATGGGGAAAGCTGGGTTCAGTTCCCTCTTTTGCCTGATAGGAAGAAGAAATTTGAGCTTGTAAGTCCCACATTATAGCAGAGTTCCTTAGACAGTGCGACGTTCTGGTGTGACCGTCGGAACGGTTTCAAAAGAGTAACTATGTTAGTCTTCTTCAGCAAAACAAACAAGGAGTCCTGTGGCACTTGTAAAAGCTAGCAAATTTGTATGAGCTTTTGTGAGAGAAAATCCGACTTCAAGGGTCTGACGAAGTGGGTTTTTCTCCCATGAAAGCTCATGTGATAAATAAATTGGTTAGTCTTTACAAGTGACACAGGACTCCTTGTTTGTTTTGTAGGACTGATGTGTCCCAAACTCTTTTGTTGAAGCAGTTTCAGTGCGTACTAAAAATGGTTACTGGAATAGGGATTTGAACTTGGTTTTCCCACCGCCCAGATGAGCGGCTGCACTATCATGCTGTCGAGGTCATGAGCCGTTCCTGAGTGCCAGCCTGTCGAGTAGGTAGTAACCTGTTTGTATGTTCTGTAATTGGATTTCATTTACCCAGTAGCATGTATGAACTCCTAAGGCAGACTTACTGTGGAGTCACAGACTATCCCCTGGGACATTCCAGTTTATCTTGCCAACTGGGCAAGCTGCACTTGGTGACAGAGGTGCTATACATCAAAGATCACCAAATATTCTGACCGCTCCCAGTGCCAAAGGACCAGCCACTAATCTCCAGTGAATTTGGACCTTAGATCACACAACACAGACAAATCTTGTAGTCAGTCTTATAGCAAACTATCTAAGGATTTATTAACTAAGAAGAGAAATAAGGGAGTTGTTACAAGGTTAAAACAGGAAACCATATATACACAAATGAGTTGACAACCTATGGTTTTAAAAGGTGACAGAATTTTAGTAATCTTTCAGCTCTGAATGTCTTTTAGGACTATCCCAGGTTGACTCCGGGGATCTCTGCTTTTGTTTCGTAACTCCAGCCTTGTGATAGTACAGACAGCAAAAGAAATGAAAAATTTTCTTGTCAGCTATTTGTGTCTCCTTGATCCAGGGATTTCAGATGATGGAACAAGTGCTTGTGCTTCATCTTGTGAAGGGATGATTAACGAAGTTTTTGTGTTGTGATTTCCCACAATGGCCCATTTAGTTTTGATAGTTCTTTCTTCTGGGCAGGAGACAATCCTGGATTCACAGTTCGAGAGCAAATATCTTTTAATGATATAAAGCAAACACTTAAATATTACTTTGTAGTAGGTGATAAAGAAATTAGAAGTGAGATCAGTGCATGCAGCAATGTACAAATGTTTCATAAAGTTGAAACAAACTGTTTTAAGACCAGTACCCATCTTAACTGTACTGACACACAGGGGAAACCAATTGGTTTCCAGCAATTTTGTCAATGCTCAGCTGAGGCCTAAAGCCTTGGCAAAACTTAGCACTGTTATACCAAAAAGGGCACCCAGGAGAGCACCCCCTAGTAAAAAGAAAAGACTAGCAGGATCTTATTCAGGGGGACAAGGCAATATGCCACATTTATTGTAAATAAGTAAGGATAGCAAAAAGCACTCACACAGACACACACACACAAGAAGTTCTGCAAGCTGGTGTGATGTAATTACCAGTCCTTTCATGTGTTGCTTGAGCCAGCCTAGTGGCCAACTAGGCTGGGCACAAGGAGGGAGCCAGGCCTCTATCGGTCATGATCCGATGCTCCAAGATGTCAGTTGCAGAATGAGACCCCAAAGTTTTCATGCTCTCACCCATCTTTTATACTTGCAGGCCTTCATGTAAGTCTATGGGATTTGCTGTGTCATGTAGCCTCAGGGTTCCTGGGAGATCATTGGTCACCAGTCACTTGCAGACTTGATTGTATTTTGTTCTTTTCTTTCTAGGGTGGCTCTTTCTGTTTGCTTTAATGGGATGTCTGCAATTGTTCAGCCAGTTAGATGGTACTTGTGCTTCATCAGGACAGCTGGCAGTTGAGACTGGCCTTTTCACACACACGCCCTTCGTTCACACACCTTGTTCACACATTTAAAAGAACATATACAGCATATACCTAAACCAGATTTCATCAAGTATCCAAAATGAAGTACATTGTTTAAGCAGGAGTTCCAGACTGACAATATGGAGTCTTGCTGGACATTGGTCACAATGTCCATTACACAGGGTTACAGTTATCTGTCTGTGCTCCACAGCACCTGGTCTGCTAGAGTCACGCTAGCCATCAGCTGCAATGTTATTTCTCTTTGGCGCTTTCTCTCTCTGACTATTAAAATAAAGTGTAGCAAGTGGAACAGCTTTAACAAGAGAGGGTGAGGAAACTCAACCCCTGAGTTATAGCCTGGTGTCAAGGGCCTTCTCCTGCACTTTGGACAGGGCTGGATTAACCAGCCCAGGTGCCCCAGGCTGCTCCCCACCTGTGAGGCCCCACTGCAGGTGTTGGGCCACTGCCCCCCCGTCTCTGGGCCAGAGGGTGATCCTGCCCTGGCCTTGATCTGGCCAGTCTGCTGGGTGGAGAGGGGGCACCTGGTGTGGGGCGCAGTGGTGCCCAGTGCAGCTCCCCAGAAAGTTGCGCTGGGCTGGAGCAGAGGCCATGCCAACCGAAACCAGGCTCTGGGGTGGAGCAACCAGGGGCTGGCCCCCCTGTCCTGCCCAACCTCCAGGAGTAGACCAGCCAGCTCAGGAGCAGATTGGGAGTGCAGAGCCTGGCCTCTGGCTCCAAGACGTTGCTCCACCTCCTCCCCACAGCACCAGCAAGGCAGGAGTGCTACCAGTGCGCTTGTCCTGCCAGCACAGAGTGGGGTGGGGGGTGCTGGATTATCATAGAGGTTTTAGGGGCTGGAACCTGGGGCCTCCCTTTCTGCGAGGGCCCAGAACTTCAGCCTATATAGCCGCTGCAATAATCCGGACCTGACTATGGGAGATCTAGCTACAAATCCTTTCTCCACATTCAGCAGGGGTGGGAATTGAACCAGCAGGATGTCCTAATCACTCAGCTAAAAGATTAAAAAAAAATGGGTATGTGGTGTTCCCCTCCCAAAATCTGGTCCAGCGTGTTGCTGTGACCCCCTGATCTCCATTTCTGAACCCCAACTTACCCCACCATGCCAGGTAACCACTCAAGCCTGAGTCAGTGCACACCAGCATCCCCCATCTCTTGATCCCAGTCAGTGGGTGTGTACCCTTCCATCCACTCAGGAGATGGTTCCCCAGCAAGCATTCCCAGCCCCCAGATACCACACTGGGAACTTCCATCTTACAGAGTTTGGGACTTTTCGCCAATCATTGTAGACTCATGGGCAGTTTTCGACCCATTTATCAAAGAAATGGGTATGTGCGCCCTCACTCATTCATGCCCTCTAACGTTCACACAGCTTTAGATGAAACAAACACTAGTTCATTGATTAGAATATGATTTTAAGTGAGCATATAGAAAATTAATGCGCAGTCATTTAATAAAGGAGTCAGGAGTTGCCCACAGTTACATAAAAGATATAAGACACATGCTAACTGTCATCATTGTCCAAGAGTACTCACAAGCTCTGGCCAAATGACGGTTTAGCATCCAGTCTCTGCTTATCCCTAGGCAGAGCCCAGTCTTTCTTGTGGATGTTTCAAGATAGAGAATCTCTGGCTAAAAGCTTATAACAGTGCCAAGTATGTACATTCGTTTTCCATCCCTGCCCTACTCCTCCACACTCCTCCTTTCAGCCAGGTGATCTTTTCTGTTCACAAAAGGTGGGAGACCTCACCGTCCTCTGTGTTGCTATGTGATTCTCTTTGTCCCACCTGAGCCAGGGAGCTCAGTTTGCATAGCCTTTGTCATACCCCTCTCTAGCCTCCCTGCTTAGAGATGGCCTGGTGGCCTGAACCATGTAACAGGCTTCCCATCTATACACATTCTTGATGCTGCAGGAAACAACAAGACAGAGCGTTCAAAAGGGAACCTTGCATGGTGCAGCTGGCATCAAGCTATACAATTACATTGCAAAAGTGAACAGAAGAGTTGCATTGATCAGTGGTTTTAATCCAGTGTTCCATGGCAGACTGGTGTGCTGTGAGAACTATCGTGAAATGTTGTACAAAGGTAATAGAAATCCATATAAAACAAACATTGTTTCATCTTGAACAATATTCTGTCCAACCAAAATTATAGCTCATAAAACTTGTGAAAATCGTCAAATTTAGAAATGGTGTATCGGTCTTTTGATTCTAAAAGGGTGAACATTCTAAACACAAATGGCCAAAGGGCAAAATTGAGATGACATGTATTTTTTTCCAGTGGATTTGAAACATGAATACGTTTGATCTTTCTTTAGCTTGTTGCATGCACTGCATTGCAAACCTCTCCAGGCAAAACCGTTACTGTATTAAGTGTAAGTAAATGTGATGTTTATGAGCAATCAATTCAGCTGAAAAAAGTGGGTGTGCCTTGGAATTGCTTGTCTCATTGAAGTGTGATGTGTTACTGAAAAGTCTGGGAACCATTGACATAGATCATACCCTAGGGGTGCACGGATGTGCATCCTGTGACAGGGTATTGCCACCTACTTCTCCCATTCCCTGTTTTATGAATATAGTCCTTCATTTCCTTTGCTTTTTATGTTTAAGAAGTGCCTGGAAATGAAATGTTCCAAAAGGGCAGCTGTGTTAGTCTAGTTCAGCAAAATAAACAAAGAGTCTTGTGGTGCTTCATGGGATAAATAAATTTGTTAGTCTTTAGAAGTGCCACAAGACTCCTTGTTTATTTTGGAAATGTAATGAAACAGTTCATTCAAACTTTCAAAGAAACATTTGTCAACTTTTTGGTTTATGGAAAATTTTCTGAGTTTTCAGATTCAGAATGAATCATTTAAGAAAATGTTCAGAACTGCTAGCAATCAGAAAAACTGAGTTACTAGCCAAGTCCTAGTGTCAGGCGTAAGTATGTAAGAATATATACAACATCATATGTGCAGGGCTGATCCAAAGCCTGGAGGAGTAAATGTTTCTTTCTGTTGACATTGGATAAAGTCCAGAGTTGTTAGCTGAATCATAGTGAAAACACTGGATCTGACTATGTTGCTTCAGTGGAAGTCCACTGCAGCAGTTCCTGATTTCTAGTGAACGTTAGGTCAGAATCATGGCCATTGATGATGGATTTGGCATGCCAACATCCAAATAGATTAATGTATGTGAAAAGGTTGTGCACTTAAACCATGTAAGTTGCATGTGTCCATGGAAGTGTTAGAATTGCTTCTCATCTTTCTTGATTAAATGTAGCATATGTAGTTTCATTTAATGGAGTATGATTGACTAGCTAATTCTCTGTCAAGTGATAGTAGCTTTCCTGATGTTGCCATGGATAGTGTTTTGTAAATGGTAACAGAGCGCGATATAACAATTTAATACACTGTGGTTATTGATAAGTAAAGTTATACTTACCAAAAGAAACAGTTATATCATGCTCACATATAGCCCATTATTGTATCTTTTGTCAGGCTTTGCACTTGTCAAAACAAACAAATTCTTACTTTTATTGGTATTTACCTGAAAAAACTCTTAAATTACATATACACTGAACTTCCTAGTATTTAAAAAGGAAAAACAAGCTCTTTTTGACACACATTGTATTCTTGATGCAGACTGCATAATGTTGGCGCCAGAAACTTTTTCCCAAGGATTATTTATGTTAGTGAAGTCATGCACGTTAAACCAAACCGTCAAACTCTTCATCATTTTGTTATTCAGAAATGTTTCAATTTACTATCTCTCATAAAGCCATCCATCACTGTAGATTATGTACTCATTGCACGTAAAAGCAGTAGCAGTAGTGAGGTCCTAGGGGGACTTCATTCAGTATTGTGCTTTTCTCCATTTGTGAAGTTAAAAAAATCTGTTTGGAGTAATTTATGATGGGTTTTTTCTTTTTGGTTAATTGGCTTGTAGATGTTGGTTTTATTTTTTGGGAGTGAGAATGTTATTTGGGTAGATGGATGTCCTTGTGACATTTGTTGATGTTCTTGTGTGGCAACTGGCATTACCTAAAGGTGCTCAGACACGGGACTTGCTTGATTTCCTCTAGAAGTTCATTCCATAACCGCACGCTTTGTCCCCAGCTCTTGTGGGTTTTATGATCTGCCTTGTCCCAGAGGCACTATGGATTCAATGCCTGATTCAATGGATCTACTATATTGTGGTGCCATAGGAACACCACTTCAGTCATACTCTCTGCACCTGTACTGCAATCTTATTTCTGGCCTGGTGAGGATCAAGTGGTCATTACCTCATTTTCAGAATACTGGATATTCTGGTGCTTCTGGGAATGGTGTGGGACCAGTATCTGCTGGCGTGATTTCATATGAATCAGGCATGTACAGTCATGCCACATGGAGGATGCCTTTTTGAAGAGTGTGTTGCACTGTCCTGACTAGCATGCTTAGTGAATGCTATTTTGAAGAGTACCCTGTTCCCTCTGGTGTGAACTCTAAAACTTTAAAATTGTATCATGAAATATATAATCTAAGGAGAGAAACGAGCTTCAATATATAAGTATATGATGAAATAGATAGTCTGTTAAATGCCTTTAAAAGACATGCCACACCCACAGGATAGATGAGCCAGATCCTCTCATCCTGGTGGTGTAAAGAGTAGCAGGACTGTTCATGCAAGCCAGGAGAACAGGATTTGGCCCAGTAGTTTTGATCATAAACACATTTTAGAGGTCAGTGTGATGAGGAAACGTGTGAAACATTTTTGATTTTTTTTAAAAGGAAATTGCTTGTTGAGACCTTAATTCATTTATCAGTTTTAATAAGCATTGCAAGTAAGTACATGTTTTTGAGAAATTGCGTCAAATATTTTACTAGACGAAAAGTGCATTTTTGAAGTGCTAATTTGTAAATGAGTGAGGAAATATATTAAGTATTAGAATCTTAAGTAAATTCAGCTCTAAGCTTTCCCCTTTGTATTGAGAGAGGCTTCACAGAGAAGGGGAAAATGATGTATTATGAGCAGTCCACCTGGAAGTTCATTGAAGGTCACAGATAAGACCATGAAAAGGCAGACTGGGGTGGCAGGACAATACTACAGGACTTTCATCATGGTCTCAATAGCTGCAATCTGACAGCAGCTGGGAATCAATACAGATACACTTCAATCTACAACACGTTTCCTGGCAGCTGTCCCTGTTTGCAGGAAGGGGATGGATTTAACTCCCAAACCTGAAATAAACAAAAATAGTAATTTTTTCACTTGCTCTTGCAGCAAAAGAAAATATGTGGCAGGCTAAGGGACTGATCCTATGCCCATTTAAGTTAATGGCAAAATTGATATCGACTTTAGGGAATAAAAATGACACTCTGTTTAAAAAGAGGCCAGATTCTCAAGTGGGTATAAATCAGCATAACTGCATTGATCAAAGTGGAGCTGCACCAATTTATGAGCGCTGAGAAATTAGCACATATGCTTTTACAATGCTGTATCTTGCAGTAACAAGAAGGATACAATGTGCAGCTTTCCTGTGAAACCAGAATGTTAATGTTAAGGACACACACTATGATCCTGCCCCTGGGTTGGGGTCAGCTTTAGTGGTCCATGCACTCTTTCTGGCACACAGCTTACTTTTTGGTTTTTCTCTGACAAATAATCATATGTTTTTTGGACATAAATCCTCAACTGTTCTTGGGTACCTTAACAGAAATCTAATTAATCAGTTACTGACATACCACCCCAGTGGCACACAGAATTAACATACCTGTGAACCTTTAGGAGTTGTTTGCTTCATGCTGTGTTTTTATTAATGTTAAAAAGTGCTCATGATTGAAGATTCGATCCCACAAAGAACTGAAAACCCTCAATCCCCACTGAGCTTACTGGAGAACACCTGCATTCAATGGGTCATTTGACAGCTGGTGGCTCTGGGACCTTAATTTATGTGAATCTGATTTTGCAAATCTGCCTCATACGAGTAGTCCCAGTGGAGCCAGTTATGATGGGCTCCACAAAGTGACTTTGGGCTTGCAATGCTCCATGTCACAGTGCATAGAACGTCACTCTTCAGTCAAAGCTGATGTAGGTGTCTTGGGTCTCTATGTGACGAGTGAGGGGAGAGATACTTCAGAACAAGATCCACAGAAGCCAGCATGTTTGACAGGGAGCCAGGTAAACTAACCAATGGGGGATGCTAAGGAGGAAAATGTAAGTTAAACATCATTACCCCTCCAGACATAGCCATCTAAGTTTGGGGGAATTAGAGGGAAAATGCTCACCTTAAACTTTTAGCCCCGTGGTTAGAGAATTCACCTGGCATGTGAGAGACCTAGATTCAATTCCCCCATCTCTGAGGGTGGGGAGATTGAGCTAAAGGATATTCTGATATTGGGCTCCATCAGTCTCTCCTGGTGAAGCTGCTCCGCTTGAGATAGGTAGCTGAAAGCCCATCTTCCTCCAGTTTGTGTTTGCAGTGGGGTGGAGACAAGCATCAGGATTCACAAAGGGAGGTGGCATAACACCTATTCAGGCACATGCTGAGGCACCTAGAAGGTTTGGTGGGCATTATGTGGAATGCGAGGGATTCAAAACTGGTCTTATTTCCAGAGGGGTAGTCATGTTAATCTGTGTACAGCAAAAACAATGAGAGTCCTGTGGCACCTTAAAGACTAACAGATTTCTTTGGGCATAAGCTTTTGTGGGCACCAGCCCACTTCATTCTTGTCAAAACTAGTCTTAGGTGCTTAAATCTGAGCTTTAGATGCTGAAATCCCCTTGTGATCCCAGTCTTGAGCAAAGCTTGCATGTTTGGTCTAAAACACTAGAAACAAAACAAACAAGCAAAAATAAACAAACAAAAAAAAAAAACCCCACAAGCAGAAAACTCCAACAAAACACTTAGTAAACGTTGCACAGAGTATCTATAGTGGAAAATAATATTTGAATATTGCAAAGTCAGAAGACAGGTTAGTGAAATACTAACCTATGCAAAGGAGGAAATGTATGTAGACTTGAAGCATTCCACTCCTGCCTACTTCCACGTTGCTAGGCTTCTTAATGAATGAAATCTTTCACTATTTCCAGAATACCATTCTACAAGGAAAACATCTTTCTGTAAAAGTTTAAGTGAATCATTAATGATCAGTGTCCTACAATAACTGTATTGTGTGGCTGATTGGAGTTCTGAGATATATTTGCTTAATTGTTCTCTGATACAGATTATTTGTGTAATATTTGGTGTTCTGTTTTCCGAAGGTGGGACAGCAGCATTTGGAAAAGCTATGCTTCTGTTCAACTACTAATTTATATTACTTCATTTGTGTAGCACATTGGGTTCTGATGGGATTATAGCAGAAAAAAACTGTTCTTAGGGGGTCGGTGGAAATATTTTAATTTATAAAACAAATGTGACAAGCAGAGAATTAAATGAAATTGGATTTTTCATCTTCATTGGTTGAAAGTCTCAACACTGAGAAGATGACTCAATTTATATTGTGTAGTGATTAGTAAAATATATTTTCAATTAAGAACATTGAGAATCTATATACTGATTTATTTGTTAGATTGTGTCTGATGGTTTTACAATCTCTTAAGTAGTCCCTGATATCGGGTCATTAAAATAAATAGCAACATGAAAGCATCTTCATGCATGTTTTATGTTATTTAAATATGTAAGAGTATGCTTTGGCAGATTTAATTCTAATTAAATAATTAAAGGTTTAGTTTCAACTAATGTGCAGCAGAATTGGAGTGGTTGAAAATTAAGGTTGCTGCTATTGATTTGGAGTGTAAATAGCATTTTTATTTTATATGGTGTGCTGGGATATAGGCCAATTGGCCTCCATAGATAGTTTCCATAGCTACTGTCCTGCTCAGAAAGAAAATGCTGCTACAGGATTTTTCCTTTGTATCTTTATGGTTTTTATGCTAGCTGTCAAGACAATTTTCATCAGATTTATTAGTTATTAAGTTGTTGAAAACAGGCAGCATGGGTGGGCACAAAACTGATAGAAATGCTTTAAATTGATTTTAAAATGAAATGTAAAATAGAAAAGTTCTTTGCTTAAAACACATGGATGTATTTCAAGTTAATTAATATTTTTCTGCAACCTTCTATACTGAACCAAACTACAGTCTGTACTGAGAAGACAAGATTCTAAAATTTTTGCTTCCTCTCGTGTTGCCCCAAAGAATATGCAGATCTGACAGTGGATTTCAGTCTTGCGACATGTTGAATGCTGTAGCTCAGTCTTCAACATTATTTTTTCAAAACAACTTTGTTTTTATGAGTTCAGAACTTTCCAAAAACTTTTTTCGTGATTTTCAAAGTTAGAAAGATATTTGGAGCACAAAACTTGTTTCTCAAAATAAATAACTAAATAACAGGGCTACAGTGTACTGTTTACTTTAAAAATAGTTTTCAGTGTAGCATGAAATATGCAAGTCTTTGTTCAGGGAGAAATGAACAGGTATTGCATAAACTATTATGAGGCAGCAGTAATGTTGAGGTCTTTTCACTGTGCTGAACTTGCCCTTGAATACTATGTCTAAGATTCATATTGCATGTTATATAATGCTAACAATAAAACAACTAACTGAAATCCCAAACTCCTCGCTGTCTTTAGAGAGAGAAATAGATACACAGTTGATTGACTCAGTACGTGGAAGGGTGCCATATATATAAGAATCTTCTAGTCAGAAAAAAATATTGGATTGTCACCTGTATTCTCTCCACGGTTGTAAACCCAGTTATTCTTTCTCCAAATTTATCCTATACTCTGGTCCATTCAGATTTGTCACAGAAAGCTAGCTTTCTCCCCCCACTCCTCCTTTCCACGTGTGGGATGCTACAGTGGAGCCAAAGTGATGTGAAAGACATAGATTGCATGGACTTTAGATGTTTCCCATGTGGATAATATTATTTCCATGTGATAATAACTAGCATAGTGGTGGTGGAGAGATAGTAGTAGAGAAGCAAGACCTAAGTGGCATAAATGAAAAAAGCAGAAGCATGGGAATGTACTTCACTTTGGTGGCTGCTGATGGAAGTTCCATGGATGTCTTAGAATGCATTTCCACTTATTTATGAACAGGTAAGTACCTTAAAAGCTGGGAAGCCACTAGTAAATTAAGCAGCAAGACAACATCAAATTTGTGAATTTTTTTATAACGTTACAGCTTCCTACATTCCTTTTACAGATAATTTTTACAACACGGAGCTACCAAATCTATCCGTCTGGTGTCAGCTTGTGTACATGTTTTCATATGCTTTAGCTGGTTGTATTAACATAATAATTTTCCAGGTCCATAACTGCAAGAGTATCCTTTCTGATAATTAATATAAAACCTTTTATAGGAGCTTTGAGGTTTGAAGCTCCTTCAAGTGTATGAATAACAACCATGGAGTGAAATCCGGCAGCCTTTTCTCAGGCTAAGTTCCAATTTATGGCAGTGAATGTGGTGCCTAAGATAGTACTATACAATTTTGGCTAATAATAAATAAGGAAATACAGGATTTATTCTGTGGCAGAAGTGGAATTACTATGTGATAATCCAGTGATACTGAGGTATAATAATTTTATGAATGTTATTCAATGAGATGAAGTTACTGTTTAACGATGGTGGGGTTGTTAGAATTTCCTGCATGACTGACCAGCTCTAATTTAAGAGGGGGCTGTGGAAAGAGCAAATAGAAAAGCAGCACAATAGATCTAGATAAGGTCACTCCCATGCACTCTTGAAAGATAATTGGGCAAACTGTTAGCTTCAGGGATCTTGTCTCCAAAAGGTTGGAAGCTTTGTTTTGTAAAAGCTAGCGGGCTGAAGGGCAAAAGAACATTAAATTGTTAGAACGCGCTTCTTAGGGAGAGGAGGGTTTTTCTTGTCAGATGCTGTCTAGGAAAACAGATTGACAGATGGAGAGACTGCAGAGGGAGTGTAAAAGTTATGCTTCCTCAGATCCAGGGAATGGTAAGCTATTGGGAAAACTAGATATGTCTTTTCTATTGTTTTTTTAGGATGAGGATGTCTCAGAAATGCTCTTGTTCTGAATAAATAATACTTTCCTGTATGGAGGCTGTCTGGTCAGTGGTTTTATCATTGTTGCTTCTCTCAGATGAAACAGAATTAGAGGGTCCTAAATTAGACATCCTGCAGTAATTATCAGTAACCCAGAATCCAGAGGGTTTTGCCTGAGACTGGCAGAATTGCATGATTCCACCCAGACCCAGGTGCTGGCTAAGACGACATCTAAACAGTCAAGAAAAACCTGCAGATAGTCCATGCTAGCCAACTGGGGCTCATGCTCTTTAGGTTTCTGAGTTTGGATTGAAGTTGGGCTAGAAGGCTTTATGGGATGGCAGGGTCCCAGAGCCTGGACTCCAGCTAGAGCCCAGACATCTATACAGCAGTGAACCAGTTCTGCAGCCCAACTCCTGTGAGCCAGAGTCGGCTGGCACGTACCAGTTGTGGGTTTCTCTTTGCTGTGTCACAATGTCAGCTGGAGGAATCTAATAGCTCAAGAGCAGATGTTCAGATTGCCCTACTTCCTCATTGTGCAGCACTGTCTTGGTCAAAAGTCAGTGATTCATAATATTAAATAATTTCTAAGTTCCTCAATCTTCAGTGATGTACTTATTTTTGTTCCCTTTTAAGATTTTGGGCTGGATCTTTGTCTGGTGTAAATTTGATTGATTTCATTGGAGCTATGCTGACCAGCTGAAGTTCTGGTCCTCTATTTAAAATGCTAGATCTTGTCTTTGGTATTGTTTCCTAGCATTACTTTTTTCCCATTTTACTGTTTGTCCTGCGTGACCTATATTTGTGTTTGCAAGTGAACTTGGCTACTTGGATAGCCCATAAATAAGTTGATGTGCCTTTCTGTAAAGTTTTGTTGACAACATGCTGAAAGACATCAACATTTGTTAAGAGAGATAGCATTGGAAAACTTTACAAAATGTAGTCTTTGTCAGGTACAATGGGAGGGGAGACATTATTAAATACCCTGTCTAAGAAAGTGGAACAATATTCCTTTGCTGATGTCCACAGTTCTGAGCAAGATTGGAATCCTGGGATCCTTCCATGAAATTATAGTTCTTAGAGATGTACAAAGTAGAAATCACTGCTTACAAACAGCTGGGTGGGTAAAGGATGAAAAATGGTATATTTCCAAGATGATATTGTGGGGAAGATGAAAGAGTAAAAATGTCTGAAAATGATCAAAATAGAACTGTAATTTCAAGAACTTGTTGGAAGCTTTGTCTTCTGTGAGTTTCCTTTCTAATTTTCCTGCATCCAAAAATGGAATAGAACCTTAAATATATTAACTAGAAATACAGCTAAAAGTTGTAATAAAATCATTATAAAGGGTAATATATGGTCCAGAGTAAGGAGAACTAGGTTTTAAAGGCCTAAGTTAACAATATGCTTGGGAGCCAGTAATGTAGAGAGAGAGAGTTTTGCATTCTGGTCATGCATTCACTAACCATATTCATGAAGGGCATATTTTGAACTTCTGAGTGGATAAAAACATCTCATTTCCACATGAAATTAGATAATAATAGCTTTCATTCTGAGCTGTGAAGGCTTGTTTTATAGTATGTGCAGTAATGAAAGGGGTAATATGCAATCTGAAAGCATTTTTTTTAAATTTTACAATCAAATTTTATTCTTTAATAGAAGTCCTTTAGGTTTGTCTGTTGTTGCAAGATGATCTATCTTACTCTGTTGGGAAGGGAGATTTAGAAAAATGTGTCAGTGTTCATATATTGCACTGTATCAAAATATAGATTGTTTGCAATATAATTAAAGCTAGTGAGCACAGAGCAACACCCTCCTGCTTCTCTTCGGTCCTTGGAGGAGGGAAGAAAAAAAAAAAAGAAATCTGTCATCAGGCTTTTCAAAAGGGAAACCAGATGTGAACATCCCTTAGGTATTTTTCTTTCTCAGTTTGGAAAGGTTCCAAGACACTATATAATAACTTCATGACATTTAACGCCAGAATTAAAACATGGTATTAAATTAGTACCAAAGTAATTGAATAGTTTCTTTTGCATTCTTGTAAACGAGTATGTCACCTACTAATACAGCTTTTGTTGGTAATGAATTCTGGATGTACACTAAATTATACCTATGTCCAGTTTCCTCTTAGGGAATTGTTGTTTATTGGTGGTGGTTGGTATAAAAATTGTTTGGTTGGTAAGTTGTTAAAGTTGATGATTACAGAAGGCCTTATTCTGATCTTTGGAATCTAGAATAAACATGAGTATTTTGGATTAAGCCACAAATCTCCTAAATGGTTTGAAGTGTATATGTTTTGGCTGCAGTTTTGACCTCAATGAATTTGAAGGCATGACTGTCACAAATCTGGTCAGTGCCTCCTGCTTGAAGCCTAGCAGATTGCAGTGAGGGGGTCCAGCTGCTGGATCCTGTGTGTTTTGTTTCTACAGCCTGAATGGAGGCCAGACGTTGTCCTTGTCTTGGAGCCCCTAGATGTACTTCCGAGGTACAGATCTTCAGGCACCCAGTCTGGAGAGCTCAGATCACATGGTCACTTGACCCAGCCCCTGGAGCTGGTATTCAGTCCTTGAACTTTCCTAGACCTCTACTGAGTCTGAACTTTTGTTTCCCTCTTCAGAGGGCCATGTGGTAGATGTGGCGTGTTGTATACAGACACCTTGCACAAAATTACAGACACGTTATTGCACTTTACTTATTCACAGGAGAAGTATATAGACCCCTACAAGAGCAATAAACCTCACGTGCATTTCCTGGTCTCAATTTCCTCACATCTCCAGAGCTCTTCTTTTCCTTCTCCCATCAGACATGTGATGGGGCAGGCTCCTCTCCTGCCCTTAAGGTGACCACATAAGTGTGAAAAATCAGGACAAGGGTCAGGTAATAGGTGACTGTACAAGAAAATGCCCTGAATATTGGGACTGCCTAAAAAAGGGGAAAAGTCCTCTAAAATTGGAACATCTGGTTATCCTACCTGCCCTGGGGTCCCTTACAAACAGTCTTAGACTCTTGCTTGTCTGTACCTCTATGAGTTTTATTCATGTTACCACCACCACGTCTTCATCACAGTCCCTCTGCAGCACTTCTAATTACAGTTTCCTTCACCCTTCAGGCCTTTCTCTAGAACAGTTCACAACATCTAGAGACTTAGCTTCTCATGGGCTGTGCTAGATTACCCCCATCTTTCCTGTATTTTCCTTCCTGTGATTTTTAGCCACCTTCCTTCAGCTGGTAGGGGACTTAGCTCCATAGCGCCTCAGTTCCCAGTCCGCTTTAGGCAACTTTAAGTATTCTCCTTCTCCTACTGGAGAAGCCTTTCCTAGTGGAGTTAATTAAGACGTAAGTAATCAGACTGGTGGGTCACTTTGTGGTTCTCAGAACTCTGTCACAATGTAGGAGGAAGTTTTGAGCAACCCCTTCTTAGTATATGCATTATCCATTCATTAAAGGTAGAGTCTCACCTTTGTCCTCAGTCTGGTCAGGATCTGTTGAAGGTGTTGATAGTGGTTTGGGAATCCACATTTACATAAGGCATCAGTGATGCAGCAGTTTTCGTAGCAATAACTTCATCATGCCAACCAGAATTCGTAAGTTGTATAAACATGTCGTCACGGGTGATGCAACGGTGTCTAGGAGTTAGCTACCTAGGGCCTTTGTCTATAGTTTCATATGTGACTTTTGTCCTGCTTGACTTACTTTCATGAGTTGTCTCGTTGAGTCTGATTCTAATTGCACTAGTTTTACACCAGTGAGTTTGAAAATGGGATCAGAATCAGCACATTTGTTTCATTGCCAGAGTTTGACCCATTTCTTCTAATATAAGGAAGGTATGATTTCACCGCTACAATTGTATTATCCCATACGCTGGATATGCAAAATATGCAAACCAGAAGATTTTCTCAGAAAGTCATTGTGGGGAGAGGAGAGTGAAAGGAGTCTCATTCAGGACCAGTGCAAAGATCAGTTCCTTATGTCCCTTGAGTTTGAAAATACAGAAGCTTATTCTTTGCATATGCATACTTACACAATATATGAATTTACTGACCTGCAGTACGAACAAGCAGCACAGAATAAGACTGAGCAGAAGCTCCTAGTAAGAACCAGTTCCAGAAAGCAAAAAGGACTCCAACTGAGAACAGCAGAAGTATGGCAGAGACAGATATGAACAGGGATATTTTGCCAGTATCATCTGGCTCTAGTGGCACATCTCCCTATCCCAACTACTGAACAGCTGTGATGTCACTCTATATTTTACAGTTAAATCTGGGGAATTTTCTTCTAGCTTCTGACTGGCTGTTCAGCTCAGAATTTCTCAGTCCCTTGCCTCTCTGTCTCTTATCTCCTCTTCTCTTTTCACTCCCATGCTATTTACTCATTCCTCCCCCCATTGCATCGCTACTTTCATGTAAATTCAAAAGATATTAAAAAAGTGATTTGGAACTATCAAGTTCTGTACACAACTAGATAATATAATGTGATCTTATCACTGTTCATATTGTTTCCCCACTCTCATTATTTGTTGCACTCATTGCTTGCATCTGGAGTTAAATTACATTGCAATCTCTTTGGGATTGAACACTGTCTTTGTATAGTTGTACAGCAGCCTGCTCAAGACATCCCCGATTAATTTTTGAAGGGTGCTGGATGCTAACACAACATAAATAAATAATAGAAATATTGAGCTTTATGCTCAATTTTTGCATGTTGCTGTTGTTGTTTAATACTGTGTATATTAGAAGCACAAATAATTGTTTGGTATTGACAATTAGGAGTATAATTTGTTTGCAAATTTACACAATCAAAAAGTAATGTAACATTCAGGCATTTCATCTATACTGTGTTTATTTTGTTGAAATGTTTTTAGACAGTTTTATAGGTTTCCTTCTCAACTGTCAACATTTTGTTTTCATATTATAACTATAACCTGATTCTGCTTTTTATGTGAGATAAATATTGCAATGGTGTTGTACAAGATCATACAACTTTGTATTCAGTGTTTGTTTTATCTCTTCCCTGTTGCTAACAATAAGTACCAGTAGCTACATGTATAACGTTTCTTTTTAGAAAAGGGCAGATCCCTCAACACATAGAGGAATGAAGTGTGGGAAGTCCTTTTAATGGGGTGGAAAAAAATGACAAAGCATTATGTCAGTGTGAGCCAGGCCTTCTGGGATAACTACCTGGGAATGCAAAGATGAGGGCAGTCTGCAAAACGAGAGCTAATTCTTCCAGCACTGTTAGGTTTTCTGAAGATAAACTTCCCCCAAGAAGCCACAGATAATGCTTCTGATTTTCTACACCGGTTATCAAGAAGCAACAGCAAAAAATATTCAGCCCCCTTTACTGCATTTCCGCCCCTGGTTCCCAAATAGCCTTTGGGTGTGGTAAAGAGATGTCAGTTAAAACTGTAAGCACTTTATCCAAAAACATTCTCCTGACCCCAAAGGAGCAGCCACGTTATATAAGTTTGGATACCATGCTGCCAGCCAATCCTATTGTAACTAAAATTAAAAGATTTATAATAAAAAGGAAAGAAACGAACTGAAAAATGTTAAAGGATCAGAGCAAATCACATGCAATGGTTAAAAGGCCATGTAAATACAAGTCCTTGGTAGAATTTTAAGTTTGCAGGCTTGTGTAGTTCCTCTGGTGTACACTGAGTACCTGAATGGGTCTCAGTCCTTTGTTCACTGCTTCAGCTGTAGATAAATAGATCCAGAGGTAGGCGTTAGCTGAAAGCTCAGCCCTAGTCTACATTGAGGCTGGTTTTCAGTGGCAGTAGACAGGCAGTTTCGAAAGGAACGTAAAATTTGTTGTGTAACTGCTGGCAACCTTTTTAGCTGCTGGTACACATTCAGGAGTGCTGACTGCAAGTTCCTTGCAGTTGGCTTTCCTGTATGCCTCTTGGCCCCCAGGATTTATGGGGCCAACTGCTGGGAGTGGAGCAGTTTCAGATTTGCTGCTAACCTCTCTGAGAACGCTGGGCTGATGGCAGCGATTTTGCAGCAGTCACTATAGACATACCCTCAGACTAAAGACTAAAGGTGACTGAAGAGAAAGTGGTGGTATTGCATCAGCCTTTTGTCACCTCAGGCCTTTTCGATGCTCTGTGTGAGATTTTGCAGAAACAAAATGGAGTTCATGGCAGTGTTCCCACTAATTTTTCATAGGCTGTGTGCACAAAAAAATTCTTTTGTGCAAATTTTTGGAACCACTGTCCAAATTTGTGCGCACTCCAGTGAGTGTGGTCAAACTTGTGAGTGCAACGAAGTAAGTGTTTATGATGCAAATAATGTTTAAATTTTATTTTGATATAGTGATGGAAATGATTTTATAAATTACAAAACCTCATTTGAAAATGCTACTTGAAATTTCCTTCTTAAAGTAGCATAAAAATATTAGCACTGTTGAATTTTTTTTTGTGCACACTTTATTTTGTTGTGTGTGGGGGTTTCACAACTTGTGTGCACAGACACACACACACAGCTTAGAGGGAACATAAGCTCATAGTCACCTCGACAAGTCCTGGTGACTCATCATGTTTCCTCCTAGGCTGGTTGGACCTGTAGGCTTCCTCAATGGGCCTTTAACGAGACAATTTCTGTAGACCACCTGAATGGGAAGTTTGCCAGAATCATATCACAAGTTGAAATATAAATATAACAAACATATTCATAACTGCTAAGTACAGATATGACCTCTACAAATAAGCAATTTCATTCTTAGTGAATTATGACATTTCTATCAGTATGCAGCATGGCACATCTCATATGCATTATTGTATTTATGAAATACTGATATGAAATAAAATCATAAATGGTCCCCTAAATCCAGACAGTGTCCCAATCGGGATCAAAGAGATTTTTTAATTTATGGTGGACATTTTTGGAATATGAACAAAGTAAATGCACATAAATTGTAAGTGACTGACCAAGGAGAAATGCGTCATTTAAAGTGATGTACAGATTATTAATAAATATATTAATAGTTGTATGAAAAGTCATGTATGTTAAAAATAAGATGTTATTTTAAAATGGTAACTTACCAAAACATTGAGTAGTTTTTTTTTTCAAAGGCATAAACAGTAAGAAAGCACTTAACTCTCATTGACTTTCAATGGAAGTTGGGTGCCTGCCTGTCAGTTCCAAAGGGGTAGCTGTGTTAGTCTAGTTCAGTAGTTTTATCTGTCAGTTGTGCCTTTGAAAATCTACTTCTGAATCAACGAAAGAAAGCTTCCAGCTATTTATCTGAAAATAGATATAAATGGGTTCTCTTACAAAATTCTTTGTTTCTACAAATATGAGGGCAGCTATGTTGTGGGAGGTAATTGGTTGAAACTGTGAACTTCAATCAGTTGAATATGTTAGCTTTTCAAGTGATTACAGTAATTTTCTTTTTTAATTTGTTAAAGTTTTTTTTTTTTTTAATTTTCTTTCTTTAGCAATTTCAAAAGGGATAGCCGTGTTAGTCTAGTCCAGTAAAAAAACAACAAGGAGTTGTGTGGCACTTTAAGACTAACAGATTTATTTTTTGCATGAGCTTTTGTGGGAGAAGATCACACTTCCTCAGATGCTTCGAAGATGGCTGAACTTACGGAAAGGGATGAAACTAAATGCAAGGGGGTGTAAAACATAGGATCAGGTCATAAAGTAACAGCAAATCAGAGCAGTCTACAAGCTCAAACCATGGGAAGCCTGAAGTCAAATTACCCTTTGTAATGGGAAAAGAACCCATAGTCTCGACTGAGTCCTGCTTTCACAGAATTTAGCTTGCATATTAATTCAAGTTCAGCTGTTTCTCTTTTGAGTCTTGATGTCCCAGGTACATCTCTAATGACAGTCGTTAACAAATCCATCATCGAGTGATTAGGAAGATGGAAGTGCTCAGCAACTGGTTTCTTTGTTCTTTGATTTCTGATATCAGCTCTGTGCTCATTCAGCCTCTTACGGAGCGATCTTCCTGTTTGTCCAATATATAAGGTGTTGGGGCATTTCTTGCACATGATGGCGTAGACCACATTAGTAGATGAGCCGGTAAATGAGCCTTTGATGGAGTAGCAGGCTTGATTAGGACCTATGATGGTGTCTGTTGTGTAGATATGTGGGCAGACTTGGCAGTGTGGTTTTTTGCAGGGGTGTGTGCCTGCTTCAATGTTCCTGTTGTTAGATCTTTAGTTGCTGGTGAGTATCTGTTTAAGATTAGGGGGCTGCCTATAAGCAAGGGTTACTCTGCCAAGTCTGCCCACATATCTACACAACAGACACCATCATAGGTCCTAATCAAGCCTGCTACTCCATCAAAGGCTCATTTACCGGCTCATCTACTATTGTGGTCTATGCCATCATGTGCAAGAAATGCCCCAACACCTTATATATTGGACAAACAGGAAGATCGCTCCGTAAGAGGCTGAATGAGCACAGAGCTGATATCAGAAATCAAAGAACAAAGAAACCAGTTGCTGAGCACTTCCATCTTCCTAATCACTCGATGATGGATTTGTAAACGACTGTTGTTAGAGATGTAGCTGGGACATCAAGACTTCAAAGAGAAACAGCTGAACTTGAATTAATATGCAAGCTAAATTCTGTGAAAGCAGGACTCAGTCGAGACTATGGGTTCTTTTCCCATTACAAAGGGTAATTTGACTTCAGGCTTCCCATGGTTTGAGCTTGTAGACTGCTCTGATTTGCTGTTACTTTATGACCTGATCCTATGTTTTACACCTCCTTGCATTTAGTTTCATTCCTTTCTGTAAGTTCACCCATCTTCGAAGCATCTGAGGAAGTGGGATCTTCTCCCATGAAAGCTCATTCAAAAAATAAATCTGTTAGTCTTAAAGTGCCACACAACTCCTTTTTGTTTCTTTAGCAAGTCCATTAAAGTTTGTACCTACACCTAGACTAACTGGAGAAGACTCTGGAAGCACAAATACTGCCTTGTTATAACCTTCATGATGTATGGCATAGTTCTGATTTAAATTAAGTAAAACTTGAGCTCCATATTACTTGAGAGGGCAGAGTATATCTATACTTATGTCCATGGAGTCTCAATGTGTAAATCAGCTTTTTTTTCCTGCACCACTGAGGATTTTGGGATTCTTTTCTGGGCCAAATCTTGCTGACCTTATGAAACTTGTGTTGAACTCAATATGACAAATCACATGGGCATGGCAGGTAAAATTTGATCCTCTGTTATATTTGTTGGTAGCGTTTTCACTGCTGTCTTTTCATCCTTCAGTTTTGTGATTTGAATTTGCTATGACTTTAAACCTTCCCATAAGCATATTAAAAAACCCTCAGAACTCTGTTACTACACTAAATTCTTGACATACTCTTTCCTTTCATGTTTACATAGGTTAAATGTTAGGCTACTGATTCTTTGAAAAAGCCATTGCTGACATTCTGGTTTATATTGTTGTGTTGGTAGCTGGATATGTTGAAACAAATTGTGTGTAGCACCTTGTGATGTTTATGATGATTTTTAGAAGCAGCATAATTTGTATTAAAATAAGTCTGCTTCTACTCCAGCTACTGCTTGGTTCAGTACAAATAATGCTGTATGTAGCTAACATGCTTCAGTTCCCTTTGGTGAGGGCTCCCTCTCAACATATGTCCATTTGAAAGCAACTCTTTCCCTCTCTTAGAACTGTAGAGGCATAGTGGGCTTGAACTTCATGGTTCCAGTTAATCATCTAATTTGTCAAAACATAAAATCAGCCGGGGGCCACTGACTTTGACTTCAGCCGGCCTGCCTTCATAACTAGATAGATAGAAGAAACAATTATGTCATTAGCATGTAATTGATTTTAATGCTTTAAGGCTGTATGAATATGAATTTGCCAGCTGGGTGATGGAGGGACACTTCAAGTGAGTCTCAGCCATCAGTGTTTTGATTTCTTTTTCCCCCCTAAATCCCTTCTGTAGTTTAGACAGTGGTATTTTGTTGCAAGCATGGCAGAGCATGGTCTCAAGCCCATGGAAGAAAATTCTAACAGCTGATGAATTTTGCCTAATCTCAGTCAAAATGTCTCTTAGGAACTCTGACCTGTGTTCATTACTTTACTTTTCAAAGTTTGCTGCTTCTATGATACATTACGTACACCAGTATTTATAGTAACTTATGGGAAGTATGGAAGTAGCCTATTTCAGTTACTCCCATTGAAAGAAGTGGTGCAGGATCAGATCCTTTTTGTGTAATAATAAATAAATACCATAGATAGATACCATAGGCATATAGAGATTGATCCTGCTCCCATTCAAGTCAATGGAAAAACTCCCATTATTGTGAATGGTGCAGAATCAAACCCATAGAAAATTATTTTTACTTTATATTTTTTAGTTGATTGGCTGTTCTAGCAGTTAGCGATGACACAGTTTGGATCAGCAGGGTATAGTGGAATCATAGCAATGTAGAGTTGAAAGGGATCTCAAGAAGTCATCAAGTTGGACCCCCTGTGTTCCAGCAGGACCATGTAAACCCAGACCATCCCTGATATGTGTTTGTCTAACCTGTTCTTGAAAACCTTCAATGAGGGAGATTCCACAACCTCGCTTTGAAGTCTCCCCAGAGTTTAACTATCATACTAGCTGTGATGTTTTATCTTAAATCTCCTTTGCTGCAGATAAGCCCTTTGCTTCTTGTCCTTCCTTCAGTGAATGTGGAGAGAGCAGTTGATCCTTTTTATGATAGCCCTAAACATGTTTGAAGACAATGATAATGTACCCCTAGCAATCCTCTTTGCTCAAGACTAAACATGTCCCAGCTTTTAAACTGTCCTCATAATCTGAATTTTCTAAACCCTTTTAATCATGTTTATTGCTCCCTTCTGGATTGTCTCCGGTTTGTCCGCATCTTTCCTAAAGTATAGCAGTCAGAACTGGACATAATTTGCCTTCTGAGGCCTCACCAGTGCCAAGAAGAGCATTACTTCTTGTGTCTGCATATAACACTCCTGTTAATATGTCCCAGTATGGCATTAGCTATTTTCACAATTGCATCGTATTGTTGAATCATATTCAATTTGAGATCCACTGTAACATAGGATCCTTTTCAGCCATACTACCACCTAGCCTGTTGTTCCTCATTTTGTAGTTGTGCATTTGATTTTTTTTCCTAAGCGATGTACTTTGTGTTTCTCTTTTTTGAACTTCATCTTGTTGAATTCAGACCAGATATCCAATTCGTCAAGGTTTTTTAAAATTCTAATCCTTCCCTCTACGGTGTTTGCAACTGCTCTCAGTTTAGTGTCATCTGCGCATTTTATAAGCATACTGTCCCCTCTGTTGTTCAAATGATTCATGGAATTATTGAATTATACTGAACCAAGGAATGAGCCTGTGGGACACCATTAAATGTGCTGTCCCAGTTTGATAAGAAATCATTAATAACTGCTCGGTGAGTATAGTCTTTCAACCTACCTTATAGTAATTTAATTTACACTTCATTTCCCGAGCTTGCATATGAGAATGTCATGTAGAGCTATGTCAGAAGGCTTACTGAAATCAAGATTTGTCACATCTGCTACTCCCTCTCTTAACCCCAATCACAGTTGCCTTGTTAAAGAAGGAAATTACATTTGTTTGGTAATTTATAACCTTATAACCCTATTATTCTAATTGCTTACAAAGTGATAGTTTAGTCCTTTTGTTCCAGGATCTTTTCAGATACTGAAGTTAGTCTGGCAGGTCTGTAATTTCCGGGTCTCCTTTTTGGTGCAAATGTGTGAAGTACATGTCTTTAGCCTCCAAAGCTTGAGGTCTTCATCTTTTTCATGCATCACAAGTTGATATTATTTAGAAAGATTATTCAGCCAGTTGACTTTGCATCATCAAGGAGAGCAACATGTGCAGTTCACTCTCCACTCTTCACATTATGCACTTTTTTAACCCCATGTATCACTATCCTGCTGTCACCCATGAATCTTGGCTACCCTGTAGATTGTGCTGAGCCAGCCTTCTGCAATGTGGCAGCCATTCTGGCTATTCCAGTCAGCAGCCTGTTAAATGTACTCCGCAATCTGTATCTCAGATTGCAAACAAGTTTGACAGCTTCCCTGGCTGTATGTCCCAGAGCTGTCTCCACCCCAAAAGGACATAGCTATCAGCTCTGATGCATTGTTCATCTGAGACTGGCATTGGGCCGGCAGTACTACAAATGAGTACATGAAAAGATGCCACAAAAAGGAAGTTGGCAAGACAATGGTAGTAAGTCAGCAGGAACTGCTGATGTAGGTGTTTTCTTCTGGAGGCAGATGGTCCTTCCTATGGGAAGTGTGCTTTCTTATTTGCACCTTTTTGAATCATTGTCAGCCCTGTGTGCAACATCTTGCTTTAATTGTTGCTAGTCCTCCATGCCATTTTAAGGGTGAAGGCATCTTGTTGAGGTTTTGGTGGAGTTACATGAGCCAGTAGACAAAAATTAGATGTTCAGGGTGGCTAAGATAGCCAGTAATGATACCAGTGGCTATGTTGAGCTGAGTATCATAGATACTTCTGTCCCAAACTGCTGCACAAGATTCTGCTGGAGTAAATACCAGAGCTAGGCCTGAAGGTTTTAGAAGACTTGCCTTTGCTGTTATAGCTTCTGGATCAAGACAGTGTGGAAAGTGATCTTTTTCTTGAAATGTCAGTCTCCTGCTCACTCGGTGGATGTCATGTCAGTTGCTGTATTTAAGCAAAGCTTCAAAAAGAAATTCCAGAGTTAGAATTCATATGCATATTTGATATCTTTACCTTGGGCTTGAACAGACATGAACTGGTTTTGTCATTACAGTAAGCAGCTTTCCCCTATCTCTACCTCCCCGCCTTCTAATACAGTGGTTTTCAAAGCATGGGTTGGCAAGCAGTACTGGGTCGCAGACCCTTAGGTACTGAATAGTGGTCCCCCTGCTGCTGCTGCTGAGACACTGGAATGCATTGCTCAAAGATGTAATTGTTGGGTTGCGGGCATAAATAGTATGTTTAAACTTGGTCCCAGAGAAAAAAGTTTGAAAACCACTGTACTAATGCTTCCCACAGTTTGAATCTAAACAACTGCTTTGATTTGTTGAAATAATTTGACCTGATCCTATGACTTATATTTTCTGCATTTATTTTCCTCACATTCTGTAAGTTCCCCACCTGCAAGTGTTTGACAAAGTGGGATTTTCTCCCCCAAAAGCTCATGCATTAAATAAATTTCTTAGTCTTTAAGTGCCACAGGACCCCTTATTTGGTTTTTTGGGGCCAGGACATCAGAGTGTGGTTCAGTTTGACTCCTAAATAAGTGACAGTTAGTTGGGAAGGGAGTGGATGAGCCTCAGCATAAACTGTAAGGGATTGATTGGACAGGAACTTGCTCAGATGAGAGATTGTGGCCATCATCTTAGAGTCACTTGGTATAAGTGTTCTCTGATGAAGGGAAGTAGCCAGAACATTCATATGACAGCTGAGTGACACTGTGGTATCACATAGGCTGTTATCCACATCAACAAGACACATGTCATCTGCATATACATACATATCAGCATTTAGTTTTGGTAGCTCATAAGTATTTATTTCGAAAAGGATATGAACTAGAATCCATCCTTGCAGTAGTCTGTTACAGAGGCAGGTAAGCCAACTATCTTTATCTCCAGCATGCAAGATGAAGTTCTTATTTGGTATCAATTTCCATCATGAACCTCCACCATGGACTTGCAGAGACTAATCTGCAGCAACTTTATGATCAGCCATATATGACAGATAGCATTGTACATGACTGACAAGCTTGCCTGAATGGTGCCAACTTTCTTCCCCTTCTCAGAAGAATCTTTCATGTTTTGTATTAGCAAAATGACTTGGACCAAAACAGCTTGAACAAAGGGCAGTTGAGGTTTGATAATCTTAGTGATGCACATCAGAATTAATTTCTCCACATGCTTATAGGTAACACAAAGGATAGAGATGGGTCAGTATTGGTTAGGATTTTCCAGTGTTTTTTCCTGGTTTTAGAATGCCCATGACATTTGTCCTGCACCAAATTTTTGGGTTGCACCTCTTCTGGAAATTCCCTTGCGATTTAAAAAAAAAAAAAAAAAAGTGGACAGGGCCCCCCCCCCAAGACAGTGAGTCTGATGTTTATGTGAAAGTTGATTAATAAAATGTGCCATCCCTCTCAGCCCCCACCAGTTCCCACCAGGTGGCCCTAACCCTTCCTCTTCACTCTCCTATTCCACGTGGCCTGCCATACAGTAGATGTGTCCCTCAGGCCAAAAGATTTCCCACCCACGCTCTAGGCTCTAGATGGTTTCTTAGTTGCTTCTTTAAATAATTCCCAGAAGTTTTGATAGGAGTAATCAATGTTGGCTTGACATGTTAAATCCACTAATAGATGTCTCTTACTAATGCCTGAAAGGCTTCACCAAGCTTTCGGAAAAATCCATCAGGGCTGTAGGACATTTGTTATCTGCAGGCCCAGCGTGATCAAAGAAGACAACTAATGCTGAGATTCTGGGAGATCTTTGAGAGTACTATGGAACTTTAAAGACTAACTAATTTCTTTGAGCATAAGCTTTCGTGGGCTCCATCCCACTTCGTCAGATGGAAAATCTTTGTACACTTTCAAGTCTGTATCACTGCTGGCAGTCACTGGGAAGATGGAAAGGTGAAGATGGTTGAAGAGCACATTGTCCATCTGCTATTGTGAAAGCATCCATCAGGTAATTGGCCAGCCTGATTATTCACACCATGGAATGACTTACTGCTGTTGGAGTGCAGTTCAGCCACTTTACATTTCATTACAATGAGAACATTTGAGAACATACAAAAGAAAAAAAATTGCGGAGGTTTATGCTACATATTATCCTCCTTTGAAGTGTTTCCTACTTATAGAATAAGAGAAGAATGTAGGGAAAAGGTTGTGTAAAAGAATTCCTCAACCACTTTTCACTTTGTTTTTGTTTCCTTTCTAGTTTTGTAATGTATTTTTTCAAAAATTGAGTAATAGATACAATGATATACATCACCCATATAGTATAGTGTAGTGGCTAACACCTCTGCTTAACATGCAGAAGGTCCTGGGTTCAGTTCCCAGGGGGTTGGACTCGATGATCTCATGAGGTCCCTTCCAGCCCTATGATATGATTATCTATAATCTATAGTGATTTTTCTTCCATATATGTAGGAAGAAGAGTTCTATTTGTCTCAATCCGTTATGCAGAGATCCGTTTGTTCCAGTTCCTGTTCATGTACTTGTGTGTGCACTTTCTGAGTACTCAGAATTTTCATTGTTTCATCTTAATGCAACATAATTCAGCCTTAGTATATGTAGGTAAACCCCACTGAAGTCAATGGACTTATGCTATTATTGTTTTACAGTGCTCCAAAGTGTGCTCAGTACAGATAGATTGCACCTGGTTTCTGCTATAGATTGTTATTTAATTTCACACATGACACAACAAAGGGGCAAAAAAAAGAAGAGCCCTAGCTGAACAGATATGGCATTAAAAAGACCAGGGTCATGGCAATAAATTAATCCTCCTAAGTCCTAGTCTAAATCCAAGTGAAAAGACTCCCACTGACATCAGTGGACTGTAAGATCAGGCCCTTGCTTACATCATGATTGAACTTCTTTTTTGTCTTTTTATAATTTTTATTGAAAATGCCTGTAAAATAAATACATTTCATAAATAAAAATGATTTTGATAGCTCACTTCTAGTGGCAGTCACAATAGAAGCAGTTCATTCAAAAATGACTGGGTTTGGTATGTGCACCTGATGTTTTTTAGTTTTGCACGTATCTCTTTTCTTGCCATTGAACCAACTTTTTCTCTTTCGGCAAAACCAGCCTTGCTATTAGTGCATGTGTGTTGCTAAATGTCACTCATCTACAATGAGCTAAATATCTTTGAACACTCTTTTTCATTTCTCTTCTATATCCTTTTCTTCATTGACTGAAAAGATAGTAAAGATTGCTACAAATTGCTAGCATAAAGTATAATGCATGAACATTTTGTACAAGAAAAAGTAGTTCAGAAAGTGGATACAGAGTAGTCAAGAGATGAACAAAGAGTGAAACCATCTTTCCTTTGTCCTCTGTCTACCCCCACAAACAAACAAAAAAATGAGTAATTTTTGAAAGCCTGGTACCGTTCATCCAGGACAAGACATGAATGGCAGTCAGAAGGCAACAAAGTACACAGTAGCTGAAATTGAAGAAAGGCATGATGTATGACAAACAGGACCCACTAAACAATACAAGAGTCTTGATGCTGGAGAGTTTATAAGTGGATGAAAACACATTACATTGTGTAATATACTGAAAATAAAGATTGCAAAGAGTATTAAAAACATGTAGTGAGCCAAGTCAAGATACTGTCAAGAAAATAGGAGTTTAGGGAAGTGAAAGGGTCATTTGGTATTGAAATGAGCATCTTTGGACACTAACAGCACAGCAGATCTAGTATGTAGAGTTAGCAGAAATGTACAGAAGCATGTCTAAGCATTTCTGAAAACTCTAATTGGTTTCTGGGGTATTAGAAACAGAAAACAAACAGGGAGAAGATATTTTTTGTAAACTCAAAATAGAAGCAAAACAAGATGTAAAGAGCCCTTGGTCAGTGAAGGCAGGGTGTAACAGTTTGACAGAGGTGGAGTTCTCTCTTCAAAGCAAGTAATTTGCTCTGCTTTATAACAAAACTACTTTCCTTTTTTCCTTACCTTCCCAGAAATTTTGAAGGGCATTTGGTGCCTTCTTCTCAAAGAGGCCTACAAATTTTGCCAGTCCATTCCCTTAGACATATGGAAATGGATTTAAGATCTTGTGTTTCCAAAAAGACCTCCAGTTTTTGTTAAATGTGGATCTCCAATCTAGCATTTCTCACCCATATACCTCAAAATACATAAACGGGTTTAGTGATCAACATTTCTGGAAACTTCAGATGATCTTTAATCTCAGCGCCTCTCCGGAAATAATATGAGGAGGGCAAAAGCTGATGACATATTGGAGAACATGTAGAATTACATACTGATCTGCATCAACCCTGAATTTTAACTATGCTGCTAAAGAGATGACTAATCTCAAAAAATGAATTATAACTAAACAAAAGATCAGATGTCGATCACAGGTTTGTTGTAAGGGGAAATGACTTCTACGAGAAACAGGCATGGCAGCCTGTCACTGCCTTTCACTCAGATGTTGGTAGCTTATATCTGACTTTGAAAAAGTAATAATCCACAGATCTGTTTGAAATTAATCATCTGACTGAATTTCATAGTGAGCAAGATTACAAATTATAATTAGGAAGCAGCTACAATAGAGAGCAGGATGCTAACCGAGTCTATTGGTTTCTGACCTTGTATTGAGCCAGGCTAGTTGGGGACGTTACATTGCTGCTGGCCATGCTGCACATTATATTAATCAAGAGAGGACTGGAGAGTCTAGTGCTGTCAATATTAAATCCTTTTTAAGCATTAAATTCTTATTTAAAATCCTTCAAGGAAATGCAGAAGAGTTTTTTGAAATAGTTTCCACATAACATCTCATCCATCTGATAAATCTTCAGAGAAATATACACAAATTATCCTTAAAGGATTTATTAATAGAGTTTTCAATATGAGGTGTTTTGCAAAGAGAAATTCTCAACATTTTTTCTCAGGTTGTTTTAAGATTGTCTTCCAGTAGCTAGACTAAGAGGAAAAAGTATTAATTATTACTGGCTAATGTCAAAAGTATTCCAGATTTACAGCTTTTATTGTCTTGATCAGAATCTACCAAAATCTTCATGTGTTTCCTGCGATCTTTTGGCTTTCAACCAACTCATCTTTAAATCTGAGAGAAGTAATAACTATCAGTAAGGGAAAAAGTCAGGATAAACCTATATACAACAAAGATGTGCTACGCTAAAAATGTCATAAAAAAACAGATGGAGATAGGCATGTCATTAAAGAAGCTGAATCCATTTTATATGGAGAACTGTTTAGTCAAGCTTAAAAATAAACACACATGCTAGCCAGAAAAGGTGAGAAGCTGAATTTCATTCCATAGGTGAAGGAAACTGTTAAGAGTGATCTCTATTACAACAAGGGGAAACATCTACAATCATCCACTTAATAATAGTAATGCTCAGCCTACACATATGGCCTCTTGTGCTAAGTACAGAGGAAAGTAAACTCACTGAATGTGACAACATGCCGAAATAACACTGTATGAAAAGCAAACAGTTCTGTTGCAAACTACAGCAGCAAACAGTGAGAAGAAGGACAATACCCAAGGACTGAGCATAAAAAATTAATCTGAAAAAGAGATTTTGATCTCATAATGGTTATCAAGAGTAGCTCTATTCACTTCACTTGAGTTACTTTGGATTTGGACAGGAATAAGAAAGATCAGAACCTTACTTTGTGACCCAAAAATGACATCAGAATTTTAGCAATTTTGTGGTCAAGTGTCAAAACCCTCCTAGCATAGCTAGGACATCATCATTTTTATCCACGTGTATGCACACATGCATCTTCACATCATTATCCTCATTGCAGTCAGTGAATGAGAGTAGAAAACGGTTGTGAAGGAGGACCAAAAAGCATCCTGTGTTGAAACAATGGGATTGTGTACGTGGTGGGGAATGAGGGACGGAGATGAACGGTGACAACTTAAAATGTTCCCTTCTTGTAGGGGAAAATTGCCTCTTCGGTAGCTGTTTGTGGCCCTTTCCCCTGCTTTTAACCAGTTTTCTTTATAAAAGCAAAACTGAGACTTTAACAGCCTAGGTGACATTTCATACAAGACATTAAGTTTCTGGGCCATGAACTGATGCTTAAAGAACAGATGAGTTTCTGGGGACTGGAAAAGAAAGGTAATGGTCTGGAAAGCTAATGTTATATTGACATTCAATGGAGAAGGCACGGAACACATGAAGGTCACAATTGATACACTGGTTCTGGATCTTTTGTTGGTCAAAAAGTTTAGAAAACCTAGATTTTGATTTTTTAAATTAAAGGGCCTATACCCTAAGGTGTTGTCAATCTTCAACTCCTGTTGACTTTAATGGGTCTTGATGGTACTGAGCTCTTTCATGCATTGTGGGCTATATCTTAATTTTGCAACAGTTTATGGATCTGATTAATTTAACAGTACATGAATAGTTCTACTATGTTTGCACATGTGCACGCATGTTTGTAGGTTTGGCTTTTTGGGGTTACATCCTACAAATGGATGTTCCACAGAGGATCTCTGTGCCTGTGCAGAAACCATTGAAGTCATTGAGATGTCTCGGGTGTGGTCAAGTGGGTCCATTCCCAGGATCTGGCCCTCATGTGGACCTTCCTGAAGTATAAGAAAACTCAAAGTTCGAATTAAGCCAGGTGGTGTCAAATATTTTGGGTTAGTATCCAATAAGTGACAAAAGGAAGACTGTACAATCTTTCACTAAGAAAAGGTACGGGATCTTTGTAGACCTTCTGATTCATTGTTATCTAAAATGTCCTGTGCTTTGTTAGTATTCCAAAATGACTTCTATCAGTCCCTCTATTCTTTTTCTCTTGCTCATTTTAACACTGAGGTTTCCCATGATGATGATAATAGAGTCTTTGAGCATTTAGCAGCCTGTCTAATCATACAGATTCCTCCCAGAAGCTTTTTGGATTGCAATTTATTGGCAGATGTAATACAATATTAAATGCAGATATTAATGTTAATGCAATATTAAGAATGATAAATCAGTCACCTAAGTCAGGAAATTCTGAAAGTTGCTGCTGCAATGTTGAACTCTCCTGTTTTCCCTCCTGTATATTTTATGATGTAGATGCACAGCAGAAACATGAAGGGTTACATTTGACAAGGGCACAGGAACTGAAAATGCAACATATGTGCAACGTAGAAGTTTTAATATTGTAGTAGAACCCATGGGCTAAATTCCACATTGATTTATTCCCACTTACTTGCTTCAGTACTGTGGAGTCTAAGCAAAGTGTACATTAATTCAGAATTTGGCCCAAGGTTTCTACTAAAATGTTAACTCGATCATATTGACTACTCATTAAATGTTGGGCTTACTTAATGTTTGTAATTCATCTGCACCATAAAAGGTATATGAGGTACAATTTGTCAGAGCTTAGTACTATTGTAGAGCACTTGATATTTCCTGACATTTAAGGACTTGAATTTTCACACTTGGCATTGCGTTAACATGAGTACTTGGATATAATTTTCTGTGAGGTGGGTTCTTTGTTCTGTTTATTGTTTGAACCAAGCTACCTTAAAGATGCTACAATGCCACATAATGCACTTTAGAAATGATTCAGTATTTCTAAAGTTCTTAGAGCTACCATGGTGCTGCTTATATGTCAGTTCAGCATCAGAGCTTAAGCTGAGGTGACCTTAATCGATGATATGACTGCTGCAGGGCCTTGATTCAGGAAGATAATCAAGACATATTTAATTTTAAGCAAAGAAGTCATCCATTAAAGTCAGTGAGAGCATTCATGTTAAAAGTTAGGTATTTGTTCATGTACTTTCTTGAAGCAGGAGCTACAATAAAAACACTGGAAGTTATGCTGTAACTTGCATGTGTGAAAACAGTGATTTATTCTGCAACACAGATTATCCTGGTTTTGAAGCCAATAGCAGAACACCTTGTGATTTAAACGGGGTAAAGATTTGGCACTCATAACTTTGAAAATACCAAAAAAGTTTTCTTTAAACTTAACTTTTAATCCTTGCTCAATTACTGTGATAAAATCAGTCAAGCTGGAAATTTCTAGATTTGCTGTTTATTGTATAGTCACAGATACTTATGTAGACTATATTATAGATAGTATGTGTGTGAGGGAATACACATGGGGGTACAGGGAAGAAGGAGGAGTGAATGGGTGTGGTTCATGTTTCTAACACATAACTCAAAAATAGCTCATTTGATTTAGCCTTTGTGGAATAATTTGTTTTCTCTTGCCCCACCCTACCCCCATGCATTTTATCTTTGATCCAAAAATAAGCACCAAAGGAATGTATTTGAAAGAATTATGAACAACTGAAAATAGCTTCAGGTCAGCTTCAGCATTCATTTGCTTTGTTTATGCTAGAAATATATAATATTTTCACATACTGAGCAAAATGAGCTGCTGTGAAAGTAGATTGTGCTGAGTAAAGACATTTAAAACTTTGATTTTATACCAGGCAGTCCATTCATGTCATAGATGTCAAAACTTATTGTGTGTGTTTTTGGTTTGAGTCTTGTTTACAGCTAGAGTAGGAGTGCCCAAACTGAGTGATCCTCCACCCACCCTACGTTATTGTTGGGCAGAGTCCTTTAGCCCAGTGGTTCTCATCTTTTTCTTGGCCGTGGCACACCTTGAGACCTTTAATTATTTTGAGGCATGCCACCGTAGAGTCTCCAAATGAACTCATGAATATTCATGAGTCAATCCAGGACCTTGGGAACTTTTAAAAAAAATTCCATGGCACATTCGAGGCCTGATGGCACACCTGGTTGCCATGGCACGCTGGTTGGGAAACACTGCTCCAGCCCTACCACCTTGCTGCAGAGCAGAAGCTTTGCTTCCCTAGCCCAGTCTGGTAGGCAGTGAATGGGGAAGGGCAGGGTTCTGTGAGCAGCACTTTACCTGTTTAAAAAAAAAAAAAGCCACATGCCCTCTTAGGCCATGACTTGGCTAGCACAATAAGAATATTTTGAATAATATTAAGCACATTTTTCATGATCATGAATGAATCTTTTCTAGTCTTAAAATATTCTTGATTTTTCAACTGTAGAACAAATAATCAGTGTTGTTATATGAACTCGCACTGCTCCTGCTTGATTTCACTTTCAACACCTACTTGATCTGCTAGGTCCACTGGTTCTAATAAAAATGTTAATAACAGTACTAAAGTAGCCATTTGGTTAAGAGAGCTGATCTGAGCTTGCTTACTACTATCCAAAATTCCCTGCTCCCCCATCAAAATGGGACTGAAGAACCACTGGCAGCTGAAGGCTGTAGCTTTAGATTATTGGCTACAATGGAGACTTTATCACAGGTTTGTAAGTCCATGCTCTTTATAATTCTGAATTATCCCGATGGTTCGGCATTATGCCATACAGGATTTTCCTTATGTTCGAATTGAGGGCAAGCTTGGGGAGGAAGAGTTGGGTGAGTTTCCCAAAAGAGAGCCCTAGCTGTGAAAAATTCATGGTACAATGTCACTGACTTCCTTAAAAAAAACAGCCTGTTTGATATTTTTTGCATTTTGGAACATGGAACTCTTTAAAACATGCTTCTTGTTACTTCCTTTATATAGTCAGCAGTATAAAAAGCAAACACACTTCATGAGAGAAGCAGGCTGTGTGTCCTGCCTTTTTGATATCTTACGGGCCATTGGCTATTGCTGATGAAACCTGTTGAAAGATCATAGATTTAAAAAACACTGACTCTTGACCTAGTGGCTTTTTCTACAGAGCTGAAGTTAAAGAACAGTCTTCAAAGTATGACAAAATCAGCGCTCAGAATTTTAAACTTTGTGTCTAACTTTCAATAAGCTTATATTTGGGATAATATTTTAGCTTGGGTGGAAAGATGCTGTTTTTCTTAATAAGTTAAAGCAGATTTTTTTCTAAAGGAAAAAAGGAATAAAAATTGTATGTAAATGAAAACAACAGGTCATTATGGCTAAGTCTACATTAGAAAGCTTAGTTTGGACTTCCTTAGTCTGAACTAAGCAATTCCAGGTTAGTTTGAAATAGCTGTGGGTTAGTTCGGATTAACTGCAGCTTTTTGGTTCCAACTAACTGCTTAGTTCATACTTTTTAAGTTTGAAGTAAGGCGTCTGCATCACCCTAGTTTGAACTAAAGTTAGGGACGGGGTTAGGGTTAGAGCTGCTATTTTGAAGTTATCAAATCAATTTTACATAATCTCCCACAGTAGAAAGTAAGTATTCAGTACTGTTAACCACAGTGGTCACGGTGCCAGTTAAAACTGAGTTAAATTAATTCACTACAGCCATACCACCTTGTTCCTGTGATCTTGTCAGCTTACGTAAACTAAATGGGGTCAAGCCTGGGAAGTAGCTGGATGGGAAACCTCCTTGGAAAATGAAGGTGTTGAAGAGAGTGATGTTTATAATTCTGTGCATACTACTCATCACCATAGGTCACTTTTGGCACCATGCTAGAGCATTGGTTTAGATTATGATTTTCTGGATCATTGGAAAAACAAGATCCTGGCTACTGATGATTATTTAAGATCCTGCAGCTTTTATGGAGAATCCAAGTAAGTGTTTTGAAAGAATTGATGATGCTTGTGCGCTTTAAAATTCAGATTTTACATTCTGCCTGCTTAAATTTTTACTGACTTTTCAGTCTGCACAATACTCTTTGCTTCCCATCTTTCTACTGGGTAATGTTGATCTGTCCAGCCCTATGAATTGATTGATTGATTGATTGATAGACCTGTTTTATTTTCCTGTGACAAAGGTATCTGCATTTGTGTGGATTGATATCTTCGAAGCATCTGAGGAAGTGGGATCTTCTCCCATGAAAGCTCATGCAAAAAATAAATCTGTTAGTCTTAAAGTGCCACACAACTCCTTTTTGTTTTTTAAAAAAACAAAGCCTGCTGAGTGGCATGATGTAACTATTTAAAAAATTTTTTTACTTAGCATAGTTTTCAATTTGCCAAGTCATCTCTTGCATTTTTACAGGAAAGCAAAAACTCAAGAGTTATAAATGTTTCACTAAATGAAGAAAAAAACTACACATAATATCTTTTATCCACTGATCTGAAAGTTCAGTGCAGTATAAAAGTTACAAAGCTACGTGTGAAACATAAATGAGAAAAGTCATTTTTCTGTCAGATTAAGATTATATAGAGAAACTAGTTTGTGAATAACATGAGCACAGAATCTCAGAGGAAATAAAGATAGGTACAGTTATATTAAAATGTTCACTTGCAGTATGAAATGGAGACTCTGGAAGCTGTTTAGGTGTTAATGCTAGACCACACTGTGCGCACACACACAGTGGGCATACTGGTGTGTTGTTAAGACTGGAAGAAAGGGCTTTGTCAGATTTTGACATGGTTATTTTGTTCTTTATGGATCCTGGAACATTAGATCAGGTTTTAGGTGTAGTACAAAGAAATTTAAATTGAGTTTTTATTGATGTCGAAGTACTTTTTTTATTACACAACTAAAAAATAATATAAAATATAATATAAAATTCTTTCTTAAGACTGAAAGCATGTCCTCATTCAATTATGCATGCTTAAACCTTCTTTGAAAATTAGAGTGCGATTCCATCTGAGACAAGCCTGAACTATTACTCTGGAAAGATATACTATCATTTTACCTGTGTAAGAGGCTGAACCAAAATTCTGCCTCTAAAAGCTCCTTAATTTGAGATGTCAAAATATGGACCAAAATTTTAACACAAACTTTGTGAGACTGCAGTGCAGTATTAGCGTTTGGTCCAGTTGAGGTAGAATTTGGAGCCATACCCTTTAAAGATAAGGACATAGGATTAAAAATATATATACTTAGATTTAGAAGTGAATAATTTACACAATAAATATAGAATCTTTTTGTGTATCTGGAATATCTGTGAGCAGACCAAATATTCTTGTTCAAAATTGTGGTGCTTTTATTAAAACAAAATACCTGTTCTTTTTGTCTCTCTGAATCGTGAAAAGTTAGTGTTTGCTACTGGGAATCTGAGTTGTGTTAGTCAGCTGTGATTGGTCTCATGGCATGATTTCCATACCCTGAGCTGAGTGAATGGGTCTAACTCATAAGGATGGTGGCTTGAAGGAAAAGTAATAGTTAGGGAGACATTAGAATACATGCAAGATTACATAAAACATAATAAACCTTTCTCTTTTTTGGCCAAAGATACCTTACTTGCCCTAACATCACATAGAAAGGTAGGCTACTGTGAGATACAATTGGTGGGATAAGTTTAAATGTATTTTCCTCTCATCTTATTCACACAAAACAGTTGCATGGCATGTTCGTTCCTGTCTTGTAGAGCAGTGGTTCTCAACCTTTTGCAGGTTGTGACACACTTGGCGGCATGTCACAACCCTGTAGGACACACCAGCCCCCGCATCCCAGGCCGAATCCAGCCATTTCCCTGGCTCTCTGCGACACATTTACCATTGTATGGCAACACAGTAATGTGTCCTGGGACAGTGGTTGAGAACTGCTGTCCTAGGGCGTGCTCAGATCTTTGTTGGGTTCCTTCATTTACAATTTACGTAAGGCCACTGGCGAGACATCTTGGGAACAGTGTCTCTTGTATTTATAGGCTGTGACCCATGTCATACAATATATGCCACCTATAATACAGATCAAACTCAAAAGCACAAAATAGAGGCTTTCAGATGCTTCAGCCTTTCACATGTTTTAATATGCCAGAATATTGTGATAAAGTTAATTTAATATTTTAAAAATCTTTTGTTAAATAGGAAATATGCTTAGCTTCACTTTGAAGTTACACAGTTTAACTTATTTTTAAATCAAGTATACTTTATCCTTATAGATGTCAGTCATTGACAAAGATAATTATTTTAGTTACTACAGCAGACCTAAACCAGACCAAAGAATTTTCACAATAATGTCAAAATAAATTCACTTTACATGTATTTGTTTCCAAATTTGGAAGAAAATCATCATCAAATGATAAAAGGTTTAAATAAATGCTCTTAGAAAATATATTTTGTAGCTCAGTCATAGTAAACATGCTTATTCATTTGACACTATGTTGATTTAAAAAAAATCTGGGATGAGGACTGTAAAGGGTTCTGTCTTAATTAGATTTGTGAACAATTAACTTCCACAGATAGTGGATTTTAATGGATAGTCCTATTTGGTCACAGTTAAACACAATGGATCTCATTCGCCCTTGATATGCAGTTTGTATAATAATTTAGAATAATGTGCACTGTGTAAAATGCTACCAGTTCAGAATGCTAACACTTTGCAATCACTTTGCTGGTGTATATGATTACATGTGGTGCAAAACAATGGATGACTATGTGCAGTGGGCCATATTAATCCCTGGTGCAATGCCATAGAGTTACATGGCGATTTATTTGATCTAGAGGCACTCCTGTGTCTCAGTAATGTTTCCTAAATGATGGTAACCATTTCCCTATAGAGAAGAGCAAAGTTTCTTTTTTTCTAGGATGGGGGATTATATTTAAAGTAGAAACATAATCTTGATTTGCCTCCAAATAAACTTTGTTTTAGATACCCATGCAAACAGATATTTACACAGTTATCTTAACCTTTTTTCTGTCATACATGACAAGCTACATTTTGGGTTTTTTTTTTCCAATTGAAAAATAGTATTTGGGGGTTTTTTTCAGTTGAAAAGTAGTAGTTCTTAACCACAGAATTTTTTCTAATACAGTGTGGATTGGTTTACACGTGATCAGTTTACCCGCAAATTCATTTAACATGCGCTAATGTCATGTCCCCCAAAGCTACTAACTTAACACATAGAACTCGTTAATGCACGGTATCTAAAACTACAGTGTAATGCTAAATATATGCTCAATGTTTTCACAGTTAAACATTAATTTTTAAAATTGTTTAATAATTTTATGTTCTAGTGGTTTATGTGTATTTTTGCAAATTGTGTTTTAAAAATTGGATTGTGAATTAACATTTATATTTTTAATTTTGCTAAACAAAATCAACTTACAGTAGGCAGGTAGCCCCTGTTAAGGTACATCTACTGCACTGTGCATGGATTTATTTCAAAGACGCAGTATTTTAGGACATTTCACCATGGTCCCATTTACACGCAGTCTGTTTTACATGCAGTCCTGATGGCTTGTCTCCTGACATCCATGCGTTAACGGGTCTACATCTCAATCTTGTATTGTGGTAAGATACTGTCAGGGTGACCATCTTCCCTTTGTTTCTTTAGGAAGTCCCACAGGGAAGCTCTCTTTCTAATTTTTCTACTAGACTTACTGGTAGTGCTCAGAATATTCATATAGCAGAAGACGAAATCTTTTTATTAGTGAAAACACAGGTGGGATTTTGGGGTTCTTAAGGACTCCAGAAACTTTTAGCTACTTCTGCATTCAGGTGTAAGATTGAATGGGAAGAGAAAATAATTTGTTGTTATCCTGCTCATGGAAGGAAGAAAGCAAATATTTCTGTTTGCAGACGTCTGAAGTAGATGTAGGAAAGCCCTGTATTGTTTCATCATGTATATTTTTAATGTTGATTTTTCAAACAGATTGTTAGTATGGATAAACAGCCCTTATGTGCTTTGCTCATGAAATATCCTTAGGCATTTGTTTTGCAATTAAAAAGTCAAAATCCCTCAAAGCTTATGCTAGCTTTTCCACTAAAGCATATTAAAGCAGTGAAGCAATGCAAAAAAGCAACTAACTATTTCCAGTGGATGAGCTAAATCCTTAAAACAGGATTAACCAATTTTGCAATTTGCTTATGGTAGCATCCAAGCAAAGTGCCTTTAAAAAAGGACTATGTTTAAAAGCTACATATTTGCATGAAAGGTACTATTACTGTATTGCATTTATCTGTGCATTTCAGTAGATTTTTTGAGTTCTGATAGTTAAGTTGAAAAAATAAAAGCAAAATAACAAACAAACAGACAAATAAAGCCTTGAATAAATTAAATGCAAGATCCAAACTGTTTGTTATACTTTACTTAAGTTTTTCTAATATTAGCTGTATGAAAGTTCTTTAAAATCTGAATGCTTGATTAGCAATAAATGCCATGATGAATGGAAATTGTTCCAAATGAAGTTAAACCGGTTAAATGTGTGAATGGTGAACAGTTTAGGAAAATGGCAAAAATGCCTAGTAGCATAAATACTAATGTAGAAAGCTTGATAGCAATAGGACAGATGTATCAGGAGTCACCTCTCTGTACAGAGCTCTGCAAAATTAGATTTATGCAAAGAATGGAAATTCTGTTTTAAACCGGATTTCAAGATTTAAAAACTCTTTTTATTCCAATCCAGAATAAAACCTGAAAATGTTGAAATTCTCTAAAAGGGGGGAAAAAAAGGAGGGGTGGTGTTAAAAATATTCTGAGAGAGTTTTAAATACTTAAAAAAAATTGAAATTATATTAAATAAAATTATATAACAAAAAGCTGTTTTGGGGAAGAAATCAAAGCATTTCATTCTGAAATGTAGAAACAGACTTTTGAAATAGTTTAGCAAAAAGTTTTGATTTTGATGGAATTGCATTTTGCAGTGGACAACTGTTTGTTGAGGTTTTCTTCTGATCAACTGTACTCAAAACCTTGATTTTTCACAATTTCCCTTTGCATTGTGTTTCTCTGATATAGCAACTTACCAAAGAAAAGAGACAACTCCCCCAGTCAAGTTGATGGGCCCATTCACAGCTGTACTTTCTTCCATGGTCCTTTCTATTTTATTTCTTCCTGGGTCAGCTTTTCCTGCCTCATATTCTTTACTGAACTTCCCAAAGTGTAGCACTATTCTGCTAGCTAAAACCCACAATGAGGTATCCCACTGGCCCAGTTTGGAAATACACCTGCCGATGTAACTTTCCCTTTGAAGAAAGGCTATTTGTTTAAGTACTTGCACAGATTTGCTCAAGGGAGTATCTGAGCACCTCACAGCCATTAATGGATTTTATCTACTGCATGTGAAACAGGAGGGCATCATCCCCGTTTCACAGGTTGTGAATGGAGGTGCATGATAGACTAAGATTTGCCAAGGATTAAGTAGGAAGTTTTTGACTGAGTCAGGAACTGGATGCAGGTCTCTTGACTCTCAATCCAGCATCCTATCGTTTGTAGACTATTCTTCTAGTTAATGTTTGTTTTAAATGTGCTTCTAGGGCATGGCTATCAATAAATATCAGCAAACACCAGTGCAAAGAATACAACCTCATTCTTCTATGGGCCTACACTACTATAAACCATTTGCAGCATGTTAACCTTTAAGATATAAACATACTTTGTACAATACCAACTTGAGATGGGACATAACACAATATGATACCAGAATGGCTTCTGCCTGCAGATGTGCACACCCAAATACACAAGGATATAGGAATAGATAATTTGCAACTTTCATATAGTATTAGGGATTTAAAAAGATATACAGGTCAGGTAATGCTTTATCATTGAAGTATCTAGGTCTGGACAGCTTTAAGCAGAAAACAGTTTCAACTGAAGTTAGTGGATTAATTATTCCATCGCTAAGAGTGGGGGAATCTATTTTTTAGTCTAGGTTATGTTTGCGCTGTGGGGCTTTCCAAGCCAGTCACATCAAGATGTGGGAAAACGCTGGCGATCCTTGCACACATGTAGAGGGTTTGGGTTCTTGACTTCTACTTCTCATGGGTTCAAGCATTAGGTGTGAGGGGTCATATTCTCTTCCCCCCCTTCAGGGTTTTACTGTCCTCTTGATGTTGTCCTTCTGTGTGGCTGTTCTCCTCTTCACAGAATTTTGTTTAGCGTGGTTGCTTTACTAATATTCCCCAATAATGATAGGACCAAGTTGATAAATGGCCTTCTTCCTTAAATTAATTTTAAAAAGTTATCTCCTACCTCTTTATTTTCCTCCATGCTCACTCTGTTTAACTAGCACTGAGGTTTTTGTTTTTCTTCACACTATTGGAGTAAGAGGTTCTCTTCTGTACCTACAGCAATTTTGTACTTACTATGTCACTCCATTCCAGGAATTCCAGAACAATATCCTCAGATGGTATAAGCTGATATTGCTCCAGCTGAAGTCATTGGTTCTACACTAGTGTATAGCAACTGACAATTTGCTCCCCAGTGTGTCTTCAACTCCGCTAAAACCATATATTTTATCTCTTGCCCATAACTCTTAGAGAGACACTCTCTGTTGCTGTTTACTATGCATAACAAGGGCTTGATTTACATCCTCTTCCCCCTTGATTTACACCCTCAAAAGAAATAGGCCTAAATGAAGTCAAGGATCTGAAAGAGGATTTCATGCAACTGAGGGTTTCAGGGTTGGGATCTAAAATTGTAATTAACACTATGTTACAAAATGCTACAGAATGGGTTTATGGATAGGATTGTTAGTGTATTCTCAGCTTCTTCTGTTGTTAATTTACTAATAAAGTAAAAATATAGTACCAAATATTATTTTAAATATACTATCCTTCTAATCAGAGCTGCCATGGAGAGGAATAAAATTGATAGGCAAGATTATAGAAAAATGATGATCAATGTAACTATGAAATGTAATTTCAGTGACGTTTTCCTGTACAGCCAAGATCGTGGGCTACTTTGCTACTTATTTCAATGGAACAGTCAATGCATAGATTGATATCATTCACAGACTTGGTATCAGGCTGTTGTGACATGCAACAGTGAAGCTCAACCTCTTTAAACATTTTTATAAAATATGGCAGAGAGAGCGCTCTGCTAAGACAGTTACCATGGGACTATCAAAGAATGCTGCAATGACATGCGAGCTGAACGTTGTCACTGATCATGAAAAATGAACTGCTTTCATGTGCTTCTTTTTCCATAGGGAGAAATTGTCTGTGGCTCAGCTGCAGCGGGAAGTTGAACGAAGTAAGAGTGAAGGGACAATGGTAAGTGTTGGCTTGTTTTGCAATTCCAGTTGTACTCTCTCCATTTAGGTCTCGGATGCATTTCATCTTCCTGAGGATGGCCACTGAAATATTAGTCCTGAATTAAGTTTAGTTATGTTTTTGCCAGTGATGAGTTTGCTTTAATGGTGGTCCCTGCTGGAAATTCGTGTTGAGACTCGTGCAAGTAGCTCTGTGAACCTAAACAGGCAATTTCAAGTTGAAAGATTGGATTTGTTTAGTCATCAGTGTACCTCTCCCAAATTGTGAACAAAAAAAGAAAGAAAGAACAGTTTAACAACTGTATGGGTTTTAAGCTGTTAATTTATGATTTACCTTCCATTGGTTGTCTGTTTTCCATGTATGAAGTTTGAGTTAAAAACTGGCATTGCTGGTTTTGGTGACTGTAATGTCAATTGATAGCATGCTTTCTCAAACTAAAACAAACTTTTTTTTTTTTTTTGCTTCCATCAGTTATTGATACTGCCTAATTTATTTAAAATCCAGAGGACTTTTCCCATCTGAGTAGTCTGTTTATCCTTGTCTTTACCTGAAAAGTTTTGGGGGACCCCAAGGATAAAATAGACATGTTCAAGAAGCTTAAAACAAAATTCATTTCCTTTGAACATGTCCACAAGGCTGCCGTTGACTTAAATGAAGTCATGTAGTTGGATTTGAAGGCAGAGTTTTGCCCATAGTTTGTTAAACTAAGTGAAGAGTCTGAAACAGTGACCATATTGGAAAGTATGTGTGCATGAAAACTCTATTAGTCTTGTGATGTGAAGTCTCAAAACTGTTCCCTTTTGAACAGATATATCTATAAGCCACATTTAAAGACTAATACAACAAACGGAGCAATTTGGGAGGCATAACTAGCAGTATGTAGATAAAAATGAGTTTGGCTTGGAGGCTATGACTTTTAATGGCAGTGGAAGCTAGACAGATTCTAACTGGAAACAAAGACCAAATTTTTAACTATGTAACTACCACTGCAATTAACTGTTGGAACAACTTGCCAAGCTGCTGTGGTAGCTTCTCCATGACTTACAATTTATAGATCAAGATGGAGCTAGAGCTTATCATTTAGAAAATCATCCAAACAGGAATTAATTCAGGCAATTCCAATGTCCTCTGTTATACAGGCAGCCAGACTAGAACAGGGGTCGGCAATCCAAAAGATGACAAGCCATTTTTAAAAATTCCTTCAATAAACTGAGTGTTTTGAGAGTTGCAGTGGGTGTACCATCCTGGTGGGGAGAGCTGGGCCAGGGGACCTGCTGCAGGGTCCCCTGGTGGGGGAGCGCAGAACCAGGAGTGGGGCCTCTGATAGAAGAGGGAGGCCTGGAGCCCAGAGCCACAATAGGACAGTCAAAGAGCTGCATGTCGCTCCAGAGCCACAAGTTGCAGACCACTGAATTAGATGGTCACAGTGGTCCATTCTGGCCAATAAATTATGAAACTACTGGATGTATTAGTACAGAGTTCATATACAAGTTGAGGTAAAAATATTTTACAGGGTTAAGTTGTGATTTAGGAATCTGCAACTCACAGAAATCTTTCTCTGGGTTGAGAAAGAGTTTTGCCTGATAGACTAACAGATTTCTTCAGGCATAAGCTTTTGTGGGCTCCAGCCCACTTTGTCAGATGCAGTGGGTTGATGCCCATGAAAGCTTATGCCTGAAGAAATCTGTGAGTCTATAAGATGCTACAGGACTCTTGTGGTTTTTGCTGTACACAGACTAACATGGCACCCCTCTGGAAATGCCTGAGGAAGGACGGGAAAGAGCAGGCCTCTGGTTTTCCACTGAGTATTAGTTATCAATATAAGTAGTTTTTTAAAAGTACAAAGTGCTGTTACCTCAAATGAAATGTTTCCTTTAATTTTATGAATTAATTTCCCCTTGGAGGTATAAGAGGACTAATAGAGTGTCTTGAATGTGAAGCACTTCTTGTGGGATAATTCAAGGCTCTGTCAAAAAAGTAATATTAACCTTCTCAACATACCAGAGGGGTAGCCATGTTAGTCTGTGTGCAGTGAAAGGAACGAGAGTCCTGTGGCACCTTAAAGACTAACAAGTTTCTTCAGGCATAATCTTTTGTGGGCTCCAGACCACTTCATCAGATACATCTGACGAAGTGGGTTGAAGCCCATGAAAGCTTATGCCTGAAGAAATTTGTTAGTCTTTAAGGTGCCACAGGTTTCTTGTCATTTCTTCTTTATACACTTCTGAGTACTGTGAGTCTAGCTCATGCTTATCCTATGTCATAAAGATGGGTTGATGCTGTCCTGACCTAGTCTTTTGTGTAAAACTGTCTATAGTGATATAGAAGTAGTCATAACAAATGAACGGCCACTAGACCTTATTTCCCTCATTAATGATGTACTGGATTCAAAATACATTAAATTTTAATTTCTGAAATACATTGGTTATATTCAGCTAGATGTAATATCCTCTACCATACTCCTGTCACTTGAGGAATGATGGGGATTGCATCTGATCTGTCCCATTGGTTATTATGCTTTTCCATACCATGCCCTCATATTATAGCAGAAAAAAAATTGGGACTTCCCCTCTGCATGCCTTCTATTTATTTGTAAAGAAAAGAAAGGAGAATTCAGTTTGGAATCTGTAGGTTGAGAACCCATGTTCTATCCAGTTCTTGATTTAGTCTGGATAAGATGGTTTAATTATTAGCACAGCCACTTCCAAGTGCACTGACTTTGACAATTTGATAGCGAGGATGACAAAAGGCAGTGAAGGACTGAAATGTGAGAGATGCAGTGGCTTCAGCATGAACTGAACAATTGGTACCAGTTGCATAAGCAACTGGGAAGAGCAGAGGGAGACACTGGCTAGGGGATGGAATACTCAAGCAACAAAAGAGCCTTTGGCTTGGGGAAGTTTGCATTTGTTTCACCCTGGAAACATGGAGCAAGGCATCTGTTGACAGATACTGGGGCAAACGGAAAGAATTTGGTTAAACAAAATATGAGCAGTGAATTTGTACATATAATTAGACTTCTTGTAGAAAATACTGAGAAATCTTCTAGAACCACCTTAGCACATGGCAGAGCCACATATATGGTCCTGTGTTGGGATGGGTGCCCATTCCTGTTAGACATGAGGGCCGCTGACGTGGAGGAGGCCATTAGTTTTGCCATGTCATTTGAGCAACGTGAGATTGGGTGGCGTGGGGAAAGACAATAAGTAGGAATGTCAGCTATGGAAGAAGGGGGTCACCTTAGCTTCTGGGTGGTAATGGAGAGATCTTTGCTGTGCTTCATTTGCTATGGTGTTGCTAGACATTCTGGCTACCAGGGAGCACAGCTAGCTTCAGGGCCAGCGCAACGCGATAAGCCTGTTAAGCATTGCAGGGGGGCACCGATGGTTGAGGGTACCAAAATGGGGAGTGCACCATTGCTGCGCGCTCTGATGTCATTCATCTGCGTCGGCATCTGCTCTGCTTGCAGGGGGGCGCCAGAAGCAGTAGCATCATTCCTGCCCAGTTTAAGAGATGCTGATAGAGTACTTTCCAGAGGACTGGAAAAAAGCAAATATAGTACCTATCTTCAAGAAAGGCAAAAAGGAGGATCCAGGGAATTACAGACCTGTCAGCCTCACCTCAATCCCTGGAAAAATCATGGAGCAGCTTCTCAAAGAATCCATCCTGAAACACTTGGAGGAACGTAGAGTAATCAGGAACAGTCAGCATGGATTTACCAAGGGTAAATCATGCCTGACCAACCTCATCGCCTTCTATGATGAGATGACTGGATTTGTGGATGCGGGAAGAGCCGTTGATGTCATATACCTTGACTTTAGCAAGGCTTTTGATACGGTTTCCCACAGCATTCTCATTAGCAAATTAAGGAAGTATGGGTTAGATGCATGGACTGTAAGGTGGATAGAAAACTGGCTAGAACAACGGTTTCAGCGTGTAGGAATCAATGGCTCCATGTCAAGTTGGCAAGCAGTAACAAGTGGTGTGCCCCAGGGGTCGGTCCTGGGGCCAGTTCTGTTCAATTTTTTCATTAATGATCTGGATGATGGGATAGATTGCACACTTAGTAAGTTTGCAGATGATACCAAACTGGGGGGAACGGTAGACACCCTAGAGGGCAGAGACAGGATTCAGGGAGCCCTAGACAAACTGGAGCAGTGGGCCAAGAGGAATCTCATGAGGTTCAACAAGGATAAGTGTAAAATCCTGCACTTGGGACGAAAAAACCCCATGTACTGCTACAGGCTGGGGAGTGATCAGCTAAATAGCAGCACTGGAGAAAAGGACCTGGGAGTCATGGTGGATGGGAAGCTGGATATGAGTCAGCAGTGTGCTCTTGCTGCCAAAAAGGCCAATGGCATACTGGGCTGCATCAGAAGAAGTGTTACCAGCAGATCGAGGGATGTGATCATTCCCCTCTATTCTGCACTAGTGAGGCCACATCTGGAATACTGTGTCCAGTTTTGGGCTCCCCACTACAAAAAGGACATGGACAAATTAGAGAGAGTCCAGAGGAGGGCAACCAAAATGATCAAAGGGCTGGAGCACAAGCCCTATGAAGAAAGACTGAAGGAACTAGGCTTATTTAGCCTGCAGAAGAGAAGACTGAGGGGGGATTTGATAGCAACCTTCAACTACTTGAAGGGTTGCTCCAAGGAGGAGGGAGCTCGACTGTTCTCGGTAGTAACAGAGGGCAGAACGAGAAGCAATGGCTTCAAGTTACAGCTGGGGCGGTCCAGGCTGGATATTAGGAAAAACTTCCTTACTAGGCGAGTGGTGAAGCATTGGAATAAGTTGCCTAGGGAGGTGGTGGAATCTCCATCTCTGGAGGTGTTCAAGTCCCAGCTGGACAAAACACTGACTGGGATGATCTAATGGGAGTGGTCCTGCTTTTTTTGGCAGGGGGTTGGACTAGATGACCTTGTGGGGTCCCTTCCAACCCTATGATTCTATGATACTTTAGACAGCTGCTGATGGGAAAGATAGTGGTGACTGACTGAGCAGCAGCAGGTTACCAGCCACAACCTCAGTGCTTCATTGTAGGGCTGGCTTGGCCTATCTCAGTGATATCAATGCTGTGTCCCTCCTGATAATGATCTATTTGGTTTCTCCAGGGTACTGCCCTCAGGCTGGGTAGTTCTTGGTTGCTGATGACAGTTGGTAGCTCCTTCTCGCAGGGACTCAGTACCTGGATGCTGCTGCTGCTTTGGCTAGTTTAAGTTGTGAGCATCCCCCTTCTTTTTGCCACCCACGAAGTCACTGATTGCATCAGTACAGGACACACCCACAAAGGACAGTTGTTATGTACTAAGCCCTGTCTCCATGTCACAGTCATGCTCAGAGGCCCCAGTGAAGATCCTGTCACCCAACTACATTGTGCAAAAGGTTCAGCCTGTATGCTGTGTAAAGGAGCAAGCCACACTTGCAGTCCGTCTGCTTTAGTGATGGATGTTCACATTTTTAGCACCCCAAAACTGCCCTCATAGGCCATCGGGTCTTATGCTGGTGTGGTTGACTTAAAGCATTTTCAGCTGATCAGTTCCAAAGGGAAACTTGTTTTTTGAGGCTGTACTTGAGCCAAGGTGGCAATAAATAAGTCTAGGTGGAAAAGCAAAAAATATTGGAATTTTTGAGGTTTTAAAATCTGGTTTCATTCTGATACAAGATGAAGATGAGACCTTAAGAGAAAAAACAAATGACCTTAGAATAGCCAACAATTTGGTGTTAGAGCATTCACCTGAGATGCGGGTTAAAGCGCTGGTGCTGACTCTACTTGATTAGAGGACCTTGAATCTGTCTGCTGCAAGCCACCTGAGTGGAATAACAACACAGGTATTAGCTGTTAGAGCATGGTGCTCTTGTTTTCTCTCTCCCTTTTCCCCTCAGAAATTCCAACTTAAATTTGAGAAATCTTCCTCACAACATTTTTGTCGTTGTGATTCCACAAAATGCTTCCATAAAACATTCTGGTTTTGGTGGAATAAAGTTTCATCCTAAATTTTTCAGTCAACTCTGGTAATAAGATAAATCCATTCACCTTTAAGTATGACCTACCTCAGTCGATTCAATATATTCATACTTCTCCCACTTGTGTTACAATAACACCTGTGCAGTCAGAGGCAGAGCATAGTTCTAGCTCTTTTCAGCTGTACGTGACCACTTTCCATCTGGCCCCGATTTAGTCACAGTGTTGTTGTTATTAAAATATTAGGGGCTTTGTGCTTAAACTGCAAAAAACAAGCAAAAAAGATTGTTAAAGGGATAGAGAACTTGTGGGGTCAAGAGGAGGAAAACATTGAGCTGGCAGCGTTAAAGGCTTAGGGTCGGCCTAAGGGGGGATATCAGAAAAAGAGGCAAGGGTATAGTAGGCCTCATCATGCTTTAGCGATGCACAGGGAAGTTAGCATGAGTACAGCCATACTGCCCAGGGTTACTGGAGGCGAGAGGCTGAAGGGGGAAGTAAAACTGATTGGGGTCAGCAGAAAATTAAATAAGGAGTCATATGTCAGAGTCAGGAGGCTGGAAAGCCCAAAAAAATCAGCAGGAAATTAGCAAAAATCAGCAGACTGGAAAGTCGCGACTGAGGTATCGAAATAGGAAGAGTTGTGGTTTCAACCTGTAAGAACCCCCTGAAAAAGAGGTGCAAGTTGGAGGAGGCATCGGGCGAGCTGGAGGGCCCATGCACCAGCTACGAGATTGGCCACCTCATAGTAACTCCCTGCCCAGTCTGGGGCAATAGGGTCCAGGAGGGACTCACAGCTGATTTTTCAAGGGCAGGACCTGTGGGAGAATACTGAAATTCGTGGGACCTCAGGAGAAGACCAACCACCCAATTGGGAACACACCGGAATAGTGACCTGGTGTGTTTGCACGGGGTAGGGGGCTCAAGACCTCTACCTTGAAGAACGGGACTGCAGGAGAATACTGCCAAGTTATGGGACCTGCGGGCGAAGACTGTCCCCCTGGTGATCTTGGAGAATGTTGTAATGAGGATCCCCGGGGAAGTAGTTTACGTTATAAGAGTAATATAGTATGGGGGCTAACAAGACTGGTTTAGCTTTTGATGCTGCGAGCTTTGGAGGATGAATGGCAGTGGGAGTGGTAGGGCTTCTTATTTTGGTATGGGATTTTTCTGCTATTACTAATTTATACAATTAAGATTTTTGGAAGGCTTACGGAAACTGACTTATTTTAGGGTCGTGTGACAGAGTTGATACTGTTGGGGGTGTTGTATGGCTTGTTGTTATTATGTTGGGTAGTAACACTGGACTGGATGGGTGTGGCCCCTTGACCAGCCCATTGGCATACATTTCAAATAGCGGTAAGTGTGCTTATTGCGTAGATAAGTGTTAATGATAGTGGTCAAAGGACTTTTATTGGAGCATTAATTTGCATTTGCTGGGTGCTGGGGGAGGAATGCGAGGAGTGTGAAGAAGTTGTTGACACTTGTCACTGTTGCCTTCCCAGCAGTTAAGAATACAGTTTAAGATCTGCTTCCCTACACAGGAGGGATACCAGTTAATTTCAGCTATAAGTGATGACCAGCTGTTGCCTTCTATGTATGGCCCTTGGGAGTTGTAGACAGGAAAGACCAGTTGCGCTGCTTGTCCACCCACCGTTACAGGAATCACTGCGGCGGGGATTATTCAGTCACAGCAATAATTAAAAGCAAACATTAAGCATGTGTTTTGGATCCTATTTAAGCTGTGATGTCTTTGCTCAAAGTATGAGTTATGCACATCTGTATAAAAAAACACATGCAGTAAGCAGTAATAAAATGTATTTTTACAAGGAGAGAATGTTGAGTGCCACTCATGGGTCATTATCCCATTTTTTTGTGAGAGATAAGATTGGGCGTAAACGGTATATGAAACCAAGCTATTAGACTAACGTAGAAAATACATTTTTTGTAAGTCCTGAGTTGCAGTATTTCAGTGTTCAATTTACTCTTGGCAGTAGATCTACCAGGAGATGCTGAGGTGAAAGGTTTAAATGAAGATTTTTTTTTTCCTCTGAAGATAAATTACCTCTACCAAAAATACATAAATACTGAATTTCTGATATAGAAAATACATTTTCAAACGTGAATTCTATGAAAGATGGTGCATCACACTGGGAATCTAGTGGATATTGGGGGAAAAAATTGATACATATGAAATGGAAAGATAGGGGTAAACTATGAACACTTTGATTTGTTTAGATTAATTTATTGGTCATAATTTTTTTTTTTTTTTTTTACTGAGCTGTCTTCACAAATAGGTTTTGGTTGTGTAGATTGTTCACCACCAAACTGCAGAGGGATGGTATTATTAATTATGTTTATAACAATAATGCCTCAGGGACTATTATGAATGGAGGCCCTATTTGTGCTTGGCACTATACAGTCTAGTGTATGGTTCCTGTCTAGATGAGCTTATAGTCTAAATAGGTAAGTTAGATGAAGGGTAGGACAGAGAAGAGATGGAACACATAGGGCAGAATGAACTGCATGATGGCAACAAACATTAATTTTGGTGTTGGTCAGTCAAATCAGTCAAATCAAATCATAGTGAGTTTGTTCATGAGGGGATAAGCTAAAAGGAAGGGAGTGAGGAGGAAAGGCCAAGTGTGGTGTGAAGCTAAGGTGAGAAGACTGTGAGGGATGGAGAGTGAGCAGGCTGAAGCTGTCAGTCAGCACAGGGCAAGGAACTTCAGTCAGAACGGTAGAAAATTGTCTGTATTTCCAAAGATCCTCTAGATGAGGTCCTAGAAGTGAATCAAGAAAACTATGGGCATATACGGAGCTTGCAGTTTGGTCCTTAGTGGATAATTTTTAACCATTAACATTTGGAGACTGGAGTTCAAAAAAAAAAAAAAAAAAAGTCAAAGGCATTTCCTTCATGAATGACTAAAAGGCACGTTATACCTTCAAATATGTGCATTTCTCACTGAAGCCAATCAGAAATGTACAAACATCTCTGATGGCAGAATTTCAGTTGTCAGATTTAAGAGCTTTTAGAAATAATCCAAGTAAGAGTTCGTTCCGGAACATACAAGTATATAGAAACATCTGAAATAATCAAAGAACCTGTTTTCTCAGACTCTTGTAACTAAAAAATAACCAAATAATGTTGTTCCAAACTTTTCATCAATCACCAAAAAAGAAAACATCTCTTTTGGGCTAGAACAAGACTAAAGTTCTTGAACATTACAAGTACATGAATCAGGAAATTACAATAAAAATGCCTTCTCAGACTATGTGTCATTTCAGCAATATTCTAATAGTAAACTAATCGTTTTGGGATTGAAAAGGTAGAGTGTACTAAAACTATTCGAAGTACACTGTAGTCTGACTCACATTCATATTCAAAGACTAGTAAAACTTCACACTTTTGTATGTCTGAATGTGTGTGCAGTATGATATATTTATATTTACTAGCTGTTTTTATTGGTTTCCTGAACCTAAGAACTTTAATTGTAATCAACTTTCCTTTAGTTCATTGGCCTGTAACCCCCACATGATAAATCATAGTACTCAAACAATTTATTTATGTAGTTTAAGTGGTATGATATTGGCTTTTATGTCTCCATGGGTCTCACTTAGGGTGGGCCAGAAGCTCTGATTTACCATGTTTCCTGCTGTGGATTTAAGTAATGTGAAGTGATTATCATGGCTTCTTCCCTGTATCCATCTATTTCACACCTGCACCCTTTTGTTAGAAACACACCATATTAACTGAATGTGAGGTCCCCGCTGAATAGGTTTCCACCCTTCTATAATCCTCCTACATTAGATTGATTTATGAATGTATCAGATTCTTTGTTAGCATGTAAACCACTAATTAATTTAAAGCCCTCTGTGGAGAAATTAAAGCCCTGGTTAAGACTTTCAACAGGATCAGATGGTGCTAATAATGGGAAAACAAGTTATATTAGTAAGTTTCTATGTGATCCACACTATTATTGCTTTATAGTGAATTTTTAGCATAAACTGATAGACACAATACATTTTGAAAAGAGGAGGGAGGGAAGCTGCCAGAAAACAATTCAGTTCTTGCCATAACCTGTGTTGCATTTTATCATTCTCGTTACAAGTCCCTTGTATAAGTTCTTTGTGTATACACAAGATTCATGGATGAGCGAATCAGGATAAAATATAAAACAAACTGGCTCCTTACTTAAAACTGAAACTGAATCTCTTATTTATTTAGTCATGCTTTAAAAAGTTTAACTAAAATATAATGAGAAGAATTAGTCATCTGAACTTGTCTGTTTCATCTGTAGGTGTAAGTGCTTAAGTATAGAGAGAGGTCATGATCCAAAGCCTACTGAAATCAGTAGGATGTCTGACTATAATTTGAACTTTTTCAAATTTCAGTGGGAGGGTGTGGTTGTTTGCATTGTCCCCTTACCCCAGACCCATTTCCACATTATGTGTTCATTAGAAAATTGTCAGACAAAAACAGCTGTATACTTCTTTTGGGTTCATTCAGGACCAGTGACAGTAGCCCAGAATGAAGCTGAAAATTGAAGTAAATTCCAGAAAAGATCACTTGTAAACCTTTTTTAAATTTCAGCATAGAATCATAGAACTGGTAAGGACCTCAAGAGGTCTTCTAGTTCAGTCCCCTGCACTCAAGGCAGGACCAACTGAGCATTATCTAGATCTTCTCTGGCAAGCTTTTTGTCCAACCAGCTCTTCAAAATTTCCAGTGATGGAGATCCCACTATCTTCCTAATGTCCAGCCTAAACTGCCCTTGTTGCAGTTTAAGCCTGTTTCTTCTCCTGTCCTCAGAGGCTAATGAAAACAATTTCTCTCCCTCTTCTTTGTAGAAACATTTTATGTACTTAAAAAGTATCATGTCCCCTTTCAGTCTTCTCTTCTCCAGATTAAAGAAACCCATTTTCTTTTAGTCATCTTTCACAGGCCATGTTTTTAGACTTTTAATAATTTTTGTTGCTTTTTTTCTGGACTTTTTCCAGTTCTCCTGATTATATGGTACCCAGGACTGGATGTAACATTCCAATTGAGGGCTTATCGGAGCAGAATAAAGAGGAAGAATTACTTCTCATGTCCCGTTTACAGTACTTCTGCTAATCCATCCCAGATGGATATTTGCCTTTTTTTTTTTTTTTTTTTTTTGCAAGTGTGACACTGTTGAGTCATATTTAGCTTGTGATCCACTAGAACCTCTGTATCTATTTCCTCAGTACTTCTTTTTAGGCAGTCATTTTCCATTTTGTATGTGAAACTGATTGTTCCTTGCAAAGTGAAATACTTTGCATTTATCCATATTGATTTTCATCTTTCTTACTTCAGGTCACTTGTCCAGTTTATCCAGATTATTTTGAATTTTAATTCTATTCTCCAAAGTACTTGCAACCCTTCCCATCTTCATATGATCTGCAAACTTTATAAGTTTTACTCTTTATGCTGTTATCTAAATGACTGATGTAAATATTGAACAGAACTGGACTCAGAATTGATTGTTATGGGACCGCACTCGATTTGCTCTTCCAGCTTGACTGAAAACAACTGTCTGGGAATGATTTTCCAACCAACTATGCACTGACCTTATAGTAGCACCACCTAGGTTGTATTTAGTGTGTCTGTGAGAAGGTAATGTGAACATTTCTTGTTTCCTATCTACAGAGAGCTGCTTATCACACAAGACATTACAGGATAGAATTAACTCACTCCATCATAATAGAGGCTGCTGTTTTTACTCCTCCTTCCTCTCTCTGCTTCCTTTACTCTCTACAGTTGTTATCACTATTCTGGTGCTCTGGGGAAATGAATATGTGGCCTTCACCGAGTCTGACATTAATGCTGCTCCATTAATCAGCTAGCAGGTAATGCTTCTAAAAACTGTATGGTCAGCATTTCCAGTTATCCAGCACCTTATATCTGCAGTGCCTGGTCTTTACCAAGGAGAAGGAGTCTGAGTTTGCTCTTGAACTTGGGTCTTACACATGGCAGCATAATGTGCTGGAAATACTTCTATCACAGAAGTGATAAATCTGTTCAGTAGCCTTGAGCAACTGGGAAGTCTGTTGATGCAGAAGCATTGAGGTCATTCAAAAATAGATGTTGTTTAGCAGTAAATGAAGTGTTAAAAGATGAGCTTAAAGAGGCTAAATTATCTTTTTGTAATCCCAACATTTATGTCCCTGAATTTAGTAACCCAGTTATCTGTGCTTTAATTAAAAAATGGCACATAACGAGACAGATTCACTATTTCTATTGAAGTACCCTGACTTGAAACTGAGTTATATTACTTTTTATTTAAATATTACATTCTTTCAGGTTTCTGCTTGTTGTAGTTTGCATCGGAATAGCTTGATGTTTAAATGTATCCCTTTGAACCTTAAACATCCTAGAAACAGGATGAAGCGTGCTGCTCTATCCATCTTTCTCCTTTTTCTGTTAGATGAGCTATTTACATTGCTCTCTAGCTTCTCATTAGAGCTAGATCACATAGTCCTCATGCATGTAGAGACTCAGTGACTTTAATGATAGTTATTATTACTGTTAATGACTGCCCAGTTTTTTAAGAACCAGATGCACCTGGACCTCATTCATTCTGTCCTTCAGTTGGCTAGACACCCTCATTTATAGCTTTGTAATCTTATTTTCTTTAGTTTGTATTTTACTACTGATTTGGCCCCTTAATTAGTGATATTAAATGCATTCCCTTTTTATTTGTTCTATACAAACAGATATAGATATACTTTGTCACTACTGCTAGACTCTTAAGAGGAATATTTTTCATACTTTAAAACAAGAATATTTCAGGCATTTCAGTACTCATGTAACCACAGCAGCAGCAACAACATGCAGTAAACTCAGTTTACTCAGTCTTCCTGAAATTAACATATTGGAAGCTCGGTAAACGTTTAGTCTTCAAAGCTGTTCTGCTCTTCAAAGCCAATTTTAGTTTTTCCTAGTTAATTAATTTCAGAATTTGGTATATTAATCAAATTATTCTATACAATGTGAGGAACATGCTGATTATAAATTAATTTAATTCCATTCTATTATTTTTAAGTGTAACAGGAATTATGTGAGCAAATACAGGAAGAAAAAATATCCTGAGGCTGTCCCCACCCCCCAGTTCCTACTGTTACTGATTCTAGCTTTCTACCAGAAGAGGGAGCTATGTTCATTTAAAAAAGCATCCATAACCAAAGCTCAGTTAAAGTACAAACCTTCTTCAGCATATGCATGGTGAAATGATGTTATTGGCATAGTAATTCAAACACTGTGGGACAAATCCTTTAAGGGGACTTAAATTTGGCCCTGTATTTTTAGCAGACCCAGTTCCAAAATTGAAAAAGTGTTGAAATTTGAAAGACAGGCTTTGGTTTAATGAATCTGGTTACGTAAAGCCTGAACGTAATATGCAGTTAATTTGTAAAAAGTACGGTGTAAAAAGTGTAAAATAAGTTGACCTTGGATGGAAGCTGGCATTTACACATTAGATAACTCATGCAGGAGCCAATCCATGCAGTTCAGCAAAGATGCAGGAAGTCTCACACTATCCATGGGTTTGTTAAATATCAGTGTAGCAGTTGCCTGTAGCATGGAGCAAATCCCATTTTATGACTAGAAGCAGATGTACAAGATCTTCCTTAGGCAATACCTAACTGGCTAATACACGCTAATAACAATGAACTGTGACCACCCTAATGTTTAAAAGGTTAAGCTCTGCAATTGTAAGATGCCTCAGGCAACAGATTGGCGATGGGGCACCTCAGCATTAATTGGCTAATATTTTACCAGAATGACCTGAAAATAGTCACTGTTTTGAAATCTAAGGAGAAAGTAAATTTATAAGCATATTTTGAGAGAGTACAAGAGAAGCATGCTGCTAATGGAATTTGATTAATAACGTTGAAATTCTTTTTAAAAAGTAATGGACAACTTGCATAGCCATTTCAATTTAACACAAAATATATCTTAAAATCATTAATATAAAATATAAAGAGAAATCTACTGATAGATAATGAAATTGCTGTGGCTACAGAATATTTGGATTTATTTTTTTTTTTTTTAGATAGGAGAATTGAAAGTATAAAATATTGTTGGCGTTTGTTCTCTTGCTTAACTGCTAGAATATTTCTGTTGCATTAAATTAACACAGTAGCATCACTTTAATAAGTACAATGTGTGCACTGCTTTAACTTTGGGAGCACAGAAAATCAGTTACATTAATATTTTAGCTAAGTCATTCATTTTTATTTTAGAACAAACCTTTGTACAGGTACAGTTAATTTCTTGGAATCCTGTTGCACTTTTAAAGACTAATGAATTTATGTATTCATTAGTTTTTAAAAGTACCATAGTACTGACTCCTCATTTGTTTTGCTAAAATAGACGAGCAAGGTTACCCTCTGGACCTTGTTAATTCCTTGCTTTTTAGTTTTTTTACATGCTCTTCAAGCTAAATAAATGCTAGTTAAGTCAGTGTAGCTCTGCTGACTTAAAACTCTGTAAATCAGTGAAGATACACTGATAGAGATCACTGAAGACCTGGCCCTGAAAGTCCTGAGGAGCCCTGTGTCTCAGAGAATGCAAGACCTTTCAATTATCACAATAATATATGTACTAGCAATTGTCGTCATTTGTGGTTCTTTTATCAGTACCACTTCACAATGAATTGAACTCCTTACTGATTTATCATGTAAACACATGACAAGAACAAAACAGAGGAGGGGACAATGCAATAAATCCTGCTGTAGTAACTGAAGCAAGAGTTCCACTGCAGTCAAGCTAGGTGTGCAGGATTTGCTCCAGTAGAGGGAACAAGATATTTAGTTTCTTTTCTATACTTGTCAATTAAAGGTGAATGGAACTTTTTTTTTCTATTATTTAGTATGTGCTTTGCAAACCATGGAGAAAAGTCATTGTACCAAAGAAGTGACCTTTAGTCTTATTATAATTGAGCACAAAGAGAGATATTGAACAGTGTGGAGGGACTGGGATGAACAAGAGTAAACATTGGAGCAAGGAAATTATTTAATCTTGGCATTGGTGCACCTTGTTGTTTCAATTAAATGTTCAACTCTGTATCTTTAAATGTATGGAGTCCTGTTGAGAGGTGCCAGAAGAACGTGGGAAGCACAAACACTGGAAATACAAGGGTTATCACAGTGCCCTGGCCAGAGTTCAGCTCTTCAGGAAGCTTCCACTGCGGTTGTTCATGCTTCATGGCCCATTAAATCTTGGCCTCTCCAGTAATTGTAATAATGCATTTTTTTGATAGGCCATCGGATATTTTACAATGAAGACTTCATTACATAGTTTCCAAGTCTGGAATTTGGTATACAGGCATGCTGTTGTGTCCTGTGAGATGAATGTGATGATGTCTAGACTGTGGGAATGACACTCTGATGTTTCCCTACAACTTGGCATGATGCCTTGTGCTTTTATAATGCTTCTGAACTCTAATAAAAAGAAAAGTACCATATTGCATGATACATAAATCTAATTCCCAGTGCCTTACCTAGCTGTAGTCCGGCATTAGAGAGACCTCCTGCTCATTTGAAACCCATAGTGATAAGCAATGCTTTCTGTGTACAGTACAGTGGTTTGTATCTTAACATGGGTAGGTATTGACCAAAAATATTTTTGAATCATGTGTGTGTGCGCGCATAGATTAGTAATTTCATAACCAAAAAGTAAGAGTGAGGAACGTTCTGACCACTCCATTGGGGTGTAGGGGGTTTGAGAGGGTTGGAATGGTTGGATCTGAACTATACAGATCTTCTGGCCTTTCCCCTCTTGTGAGAAGAATAGTGACTGAGAAGAAAGTCCACAGCATGAGAAGCAGATTCCTCCGTCTTCATGGTTCCCCATTTGTTGCTTGTTTGCACTTCATTTGGGAGTTCTGGGATCAGCTTTCAGCTCCGCCATAGAATTCCTGAGTGATATTGGCATGTCTTTGTGCCTCAGCTCCCCCTCTACAAACTCAGGGTAATGAGATTCCCTTATTTGTCTAGGTAAGGTCTAATCTTTCAGGGGCAGGGATTAGCTCTTACTAGGCTTTCACACAATGTTTAAAACCCCTGCTTCACCTCCTTTGGGGCCACAAGATGTGACTTTAGGTCATTGGAGAGTGGGTGTGACTCAGTGTGCACAGTCTCCGTAAGAATAGTTTTGTATTGTCCATGTATTTTCTCAGTTTGTGAGTAGCATGCGGGTATGCTCCTAGGTATTCAGAAGGCATTCCTCAAGGAAAGAGGGAAATTATCCTCCTTTTGGAGCGTTCTAAGTCTGGCATCTGTTAACATCTCCTGGACCAATAACTGATGTAGTTTCCCATATAAGCAACTTTATTCTTGACCTCTCTCTGAGAAGAGGACCTAATTCCATGTTTTTTAATAATGTTAAGTAAGGTTGCCTTATGGTACTTGTTGACCTCTGCAGCATGGGACCCACCACACTGGCGCCTCGTGGTGATGGTATGGGAAATAGCTCAAGTGGTTCGCTATCTGTTGGTCTCCTTGGTCTCTCTCACGTCCAGTCTCTCCTCTGGACCTCAGCCCTCCAGATGAGTCCTCCATAGCTATCTTCCTCCCCTTTTGGGGATTCACTCAAGTCCAGACCAGCCCACTCTGCCTCTGTGGCTGCAAAAAGTCCAGTCACTGCTCAGTTGTGGTCTATTGTAGGCCTCAGCTCTCCAGCTGAGTTCTCAGCTGCCCCCCTTCTGGGGTATACTCCTGTTCTGTCTGGCCCACTTTTATCAGTGGGCCCTGATCTGTGTTGCCCACCTGTGGCTCCCCACCCTCTAGCAGTCTGCGGGAGGCATGTGAGACCCAGACCCACCCACTTTTCCGGGCGCCAGCTAGGGTGATGTTGCCCTGGAAAAAGACCCATCCTCCCGCCCCCGGGCATGATCTGGGGCCCGAACCCGATTGAGTCCAAGGGCCCCTACATGCTCCCTTGAGTACCATCTCACCCCTCTTCACCCCTATCTCGCCTGAACCTCATTACGTCCCCCGGGCCACTCACAGCTCCATTAGGTATCTGTAGCCCTTGTATCGAGGCTGGAGCCTCCAGCCAAGCCCTGGCTGTTCAGTGAGCTGCCCAGGGTCCTGTCTCCCACAGTCCCGCTGAAAGCCTGACTTTCCTCCTCCCAGGTCTGAGACAAACTGCCCTGAGCAGGAACTGCAGCCCTAGCTTTATACTGACAGTCACATTTTGATTGGCCTGGCAGCCCTCTGCTCCTATTGGCTTTCACGCTCTGTAGGGTTTTTAACCCCTTCCTGGCCAGAGTGGGGAAACTACCCCACAGCTGTTCTTCCAAGACACCACCTCAAAAAGGAAAATGTGTAAAGTTTACTGCCACAGATTTCATATGGAGGAAAACTATGCCTTAACTGAAAAACTGAAGGACCTTTGGTATTAAATCTAGATATTGAATTTTGCAAGTATTTGTATTTTACTTTAATTTCTTTCAAGTACTGGGATATAATGTAATTAGACTACAAGAAAAAGCACTGTTCAGATTAAGTAATGTCTAGGAGGGACAATAAAGCTCTTGTTAGAGGACAGTTACCTTCTTTGGATGCGATCTGATGTATTTGAAAAATAACAGCTTTTCAAAAGGTACAGAAGAAACTTAGCTAAAGTATCCTGGTGGGCCTGCATTAAAAAAATACATGAGTATTGCCTGATCTCCTAAAATAGGGAAGGAGCGGCAATCCAGAAAACAATACGGCAAGAAAGAAGAGGGTTTTTAGGTGTAGTACACATCTTACAATCCTCTATAGTCTTTGCTTTTTCAGAGACTTAAATAAATGTGCTGAATGCCTCCTGACATATATCTGGTATTCCTTTCTTGACTTGGCTTTGCTTGGATTGATACAGGTAAGAATTTGACACAATTTTTATTAAGGTGTTAAGAAAAATCTAGGTAGTATTTTGGGTAACTTCTCACCATAGTGAACATGATGTCAGATCTGAGGTTTGGGTTCACTGACAAAATTCTTGATATGCATTACAGCAGCTGAGTTCAAACCTCATTGTGCTGAGCACTGTACAGAGACATAGTAAGAGATATTCTCTTCCTCCAAGAGCTTACAATCTAAATAAAGGCAGATGTACTATGGGAGTATTATTATTGCACCCTTTTGTCTGTTAAATAGGGGACTGAGTCATAAAGAAGTGACTTACCTAAAGTGATACAGGAAATCTGTAGAAGAGCCAGTAATTGAACCCAGATTCTTGAGATCAACTCACGTTTCAATCACTAGGCCATTCAATTGACAACACTACTGTGCAAGAATTATGAGGCTGGTGAAGTTAACTAGTAATTCGGGGTTGATATTATTTATTTTTCAGCAACAGTAATAAACGGTGATTTTTGTTTCACCAAGTAGCTGTGGTATCATTTCTAAGTGATAATGCTGTAAAATCTGCTACAGATAAGACAAAAATATCTGAAAAGTGATGCACCTAGGACATTCTGCAAAGCAATTTCATGCTTAAAAATTTGTTCATGGTTAGAAGGCTCTTAACTAATTTTTAAACTGGAGTAAATGTCAAAATAGTTATCTTGCTTTGCCTTGGGTCAGATATGTGTAAGTAATGGAACAGAATAAACTATCGTTTGATATGATTAAATAAAATACATCATCTGTGTCAATCAGCTGAAATGGAAAGGCAATGCAAGAACTAAAAGATAGAGGTCTCCTGTCTGTGTAGGAATTCTGTCATAAAAGTGAATCTAGTGCAGCTGCTCTAACAAAGAAAAGGGACTGTTTGAAAAAATCCCAAAGGAATAACCATGTTAGTCTGGTTCAGCAAAACAAACAAGGAGCCCTGTGGCAATTCTTCTTGCACAAAAGCTCATGTGATAAATCAATTTGTTAGTCTTTAAAAGTGCCACTGGATTCCTTGTTTGTTTTGTTTGAAAAATGTTCTTTTTTAGCTTATCAGAGGTCTGCAACCTGCAGCTCTAGAGCTGCATGCAGCTCTTTGGCTTCCCCATTGCGGCTCCAAGCTGGACCTCCCACTCTCCACCACTGTGGGAACTGCAGGCAGCCCACTCCTGGCTCCAGCCCTCCCGCATACCCACCAGCAGGGGACCTTGAAGGTGGCCTGCTCCTGGTTCCAGCAGGTTCCCTGGCCCAGCTCCCCCCAGGCAGGCTACACCTATTGCGGCTCTCAAAACACTTGGCTATTGAAAGAATTTTTGAAAATGGCTCCTCTTATTGTTTGGGTTGCCAGCCCCAGTCTTAACTCCTGCTTTGATTTCATTTCCTAAGGAAACAGGAGGTGGTTTGGGAGGAGTAGAGCACTAAGAGCAAATGAGATAGCAAAAATTAACTCAGAACAGAATTTGGCCCACGAAAGGCTGAAAGTATGGATGGAACGTAAAGTGCAGTTATGTTTTGAAAAGGGATTCTGCAAAACTCCAATGTATTGTCTCAATTACCATATTCAATTTGCCCAGTTTATAAATAAAAAGATACTTTTTTCTCCCATTTACCAGGTTTGCAAACTCTGCTTGCAATCTGAAAGTTGAGCTCTATTCTTCCTGATGAATGCATTTTCAGTAATAAAAAAAAGATGCTGGAACGGGAAGTCAGTTAACTATCTTGTTTAAGATGCACAAAAAAATGTAACCTTTTACATTTCCCCATTGTCTCTGCTTGTGACAGCTGTGCAGTGCTTACACGAGTGAAAAACTCTTAAAAGTTTTTGCCCCCCCTCCCCGAAAGTTAAGTAGATAAGACTGTTGAATTTGTGAATGGAACCATTAAGTAACTAAGGTATCATTTTCTACAAGTTATTTTTCTAAGCGTAAAAGTGACCACAGGAAAAATTTAATGAGCTGACCTGTTCATGAGCAGTGCCTTAAAGAGCCCAGTAAAATGCTATATGGGCAGGTGATTGGTAGCAAACAATTGTTGACTGTCAGCTGAAGGTGATTCATAGAAATATGAATGTGAAATCTGTGACATTAGACCAGTGCTTTTTAAACTTAGGGTCGGGACCCAGTACTGGGTCGCAGACCCTCAAGTACTGGGTCGTGGTGCGCCCTATCGCTGCTGCCAAAAGGAATGCATTGCTTAATGATGTAATTGTCGGATCATGGTTATAATTATTTTTTTTCAATGAGGTCCTGAGGAAAAATGTATGAAAACCACTGCGTTAGACTACCACAAAACCTTTAGACTGGCAGCATTGCAAATAATTCTGAACTCTTTTTTCCTCCTCAGAAATCACTTCATGTTTTTTCATTCTCAGAATTGTCTGAAGCTTGCATGGTGGTATAACTCAGTTATTTGCTTCACAGTGTCTTTATTGGCAGCATTCTCATATGTGGCTATTAAAAGAAAATAACTCCAAAAACCTGCATTGCACATATTTCTATGTAGGATCAGAGCAGCAAACATATGCTGCTTTTATTTTCTGAGATCCTCTATTCATCGATCTTCCTGTCTGAATGATGCAAAGTTTAAACTGAGTACAAATGGGAAGAGGAAATAATCATAGGATTGTTTAGGACATGGAACTGTTTTGGTTTACCTGGGGCTAGTTTTCAATTGGAGTAGTGCTGAGTTAAAAGGAGGCATTTCCTTTCGATTCAGTGCACTGAAGACACCATGGTAAGTAGGTGGCAGCAGTTGAAAGGAGATACACTAGGTATTTTAAATAATTTGCATATCTCCCTTCAACTGTCTCCAAAATCCTGCTGCAATGTAGACCTGCCTCTAAAGTATCTTGTATATGCCGCAAGGCATATCTCTAGTATTGTTGTATACATGACCTACCTGTAAGATGCAGTTGAGACTAGGCAATGAAGCAGTTTAAAGGGGAGTGCTCCTTTGGTGATCTCTTGCATTTTACCTGTAGCAGTTGAGTCCAAATACAGCTATCTGACTGAAGACTTTAGTTATGGTGAAACAGTTTACTTTATGTCATTATGATATGAGAACATGTCATTCATTCTATACAAAGAGAATATGAGATACAAATACCATGTGCATGCTTTAGAGGGGGATATGCTGTCTCCAGTGATTCACCTCGTGGGGTACTCACGTGCTCTGTTTATCCCGGGTAGTGTCTGTAACAGTGTGATCTTCCCCTTTAAAGGTTGGAGAGTATGCTGCGAGTCAGCCGTAATGCATTAACAGACCAAAAGGCTGATGGGGCTCAGTTGGTAACGGGAGCTGTGGAAGGAAGGCTGGCTTCCAGGATGTGCCCTGCCAGAGGCCTTATCAAATGACACTCCAGGCAAGGGGTGTCTTTGGTACCCCCTTCCCCTGGATTTGTTAAATTTCTGAATACTGTATTTTTTTATTGGATTTATTGCCCATTTTACAAATTTGATGCACAATTTGCATGCATGATTTATCCCTGTCATATAAGATGGTACATTTGCAGCTAGGATCTGTGAACCTGTATTTAGATATGCCATATATAAGCAAGCAGAAAATTCGTTTCCTCAAAACTTAGAGAAACATTTTAGGAATAACTGAAATGCACTGATATCAAGAAATTGAACAGTTTACCAACAATGGGTGGAGCAGTATTAAATACTGTTACAGAAAGTGACAGCCTTAGATTGTGAACCCTAGTCCTTTAGTTCAAAAAGTCACTTTTCTTACTTTTACAAAACCTTGTGAATTCAAGCACAGTGCCAGAAAGATCCAAAGACTAGACAATAGCATTTTCAAGTGATAAAATAGCAAATGATGTCAGTCTCTCATTAGGCATCATTGATAGAAGATAAATTTTAATGAGCCTCAGCTTCAAAAAGCTGCACTCACAAGTTGCAGCATGTGCAGACTCCTCAAGACTATGCACACATTAAGAAAAGCGAATGAACTGGAGAGCATAGAGCAGAGGGTGCTTCTCATGAGGCAAAATGTGACAGATACTGTCCAATTCAATATAGAAGTTTTTAACACTGACATCTGAATATTCCGTGTCTGTTAGCATTTGGTGAACGTCTGTACAAGTTTTCAGGAGTATTTTCCTATCTGCTGGCAGCTTTCTAAGATCATACAACCTTCTTCCCAAGGTCTTTTTATGGTGCTTCATTTGTCTGAACCTTTCTTCAGTGGATGCTTGAGCGTTGTCAACAAGTGAGCAAAAAACCTCTTGAATTTTTCTTCCAAGCTTCTTATCCCCTTACGTCTGCTGTTGTAACCACGTGGTCCCTTCTGATGAATATGAGCTTCCTTGAAGAGAGGATCAACTCCTAAGTTTTCTGCCATTTCTTTGGCAATAGCAATGGCATCTTCAAATGTGTTCTCTCTGTAGGCCACAATGAAATCAAGGCAGCTTCTCATTGAAGTATTGCAGTCACTATGTACATTGAAAGTTAGTAGTGCCTTGCTTGTAGTGTTTACTTGGAACAAGATATTGTCCCAACCCACAAATGAGAAGAGAAATTTCACAACAATGATGTGGTTTGCCAGGCTTTGCACCTTGTGTATGATTCTGGCCTTGGCTTTATTTGACTGCGTTAGTTCCACTGGAGCGATATAAACCACAGTCACTTGATATGTCACAGACCTTACAGAATCATAGAACTGGATGGGACCATGAGATGTCATTGAGTCCATTCCCCTGCACTCATGGCAAGACCGTCCCTGACAGGTGTTTGTCTAACCTGCTCTTTAAAATTTCCAGTGATGGAGAGTCCACAACCTCTCTGGCAACTTATTCCAGTGTTAGTCACCATGACAGTTAAGAATTGTCTCTTCACGTCCAATCTAAACCTTCCTTGGTGTAATTTAAGCCCCTTGCTTCTTGTCCTATCATTGGAGGTAAAGGACAATAATTTTTCTCCCTCCTCTTTGTAACAACCTTTTAGGTCCTTGAAAACTGTTATCATGTCCCCCTCTTTTCCAAATGAAACAAACCCAATTCTTTCAATCTTCCCTGATAAGTCACCTATTCTAGACCTTTAATCATTTCTGACAAGTTCCAAAAGGGTAGCCATGTTAGTCTAGTTCAACGAAATAAACAAGGAGTCCTGTGACACTTTTAAAGACTAACATATTTATTTTTTTGCACAAACTTTCATGGGTGAAGTCCCACTTTGTCAGATGCCAAAGTGGAGAAGACTTACACTGAGAAAAGACTTACAGCATGGAAGGAGAAGATAAATCCAGTGATTGCATTTCATGGCATTGGGTCAGATTGCTACAGCAAACCAAACAAGTTGTATAGGTTCAAATACAGCACAGCAGAATGTGGTGAGTCTGAGAGAGGTGAGAATCACTGCTAGTAATGAAAAACAACAGAAGAGACCTGTCACACTTTTGAAGTCTAATGTTTGTATTAGAAAAAACAGTTCAAGTCCTTGTTCAGAACTGAGCTGATGATGTTGAACTTGCATATGAATTCTAACTCTGAAGTTTATCTTTGAAGCCCTGATCTAATGTACATGTATTTGAGGATACTTACAGATAAGTCCATGACTGAATGGCCTGGGAGATTAAAGTGATTTCATATTGATTTTTGAATTTTTTTATTTCCAATGTCAGGTTTGTGTCCATTTATTCTTTTGCACAGAGACAGTCCAGTCTGTCTGAAATAAAAGGTGGAATTGTATTGCTGGCACATGATGGTATATATTATGTTGGTGGATGAGTAGCTGTTTTGATTAGGTCCTATGATGGTGTCGTTAGTGTTGATATGTGGGCAGAGTTGGTAGTAGATATATGCCTGCCTTACTGTTTCTATTATATGTTCTGCAGTTGCTGGTGAGTAGCTGTTTAAGGTTGCGGGGGCTGTCTGTAATTGAGGAGATGTCTGCCTCCCAAGGCTTGGGAGAGTGAGGGATCATCTTGTAGGATAGTCTGTAGATCCTTGATGATGTGTTGTAGAGGTTTGAGTTGGTGACTATAGGTGATGACCAGTGGTGTTCTGTTGTTTTCTGTCTTAAGTTTGTCATACAGAAGGTTACTTAATCATTTTTGCTGTTCTTCTCTGGTGTTCTGGAGAAATTTATCAATTTCCAGACCCCTCAGGTACTTTTCCCACGGGCATCTATCAACCCGTCTCCGTCCTCGCTGTCAGTGTAAGGTTATGGAGACCAAGCCAACATACAGTTAATCACAACACGTTTTATTAAAGGGTGAAATAGGGAAAGGCATTGGGATAGGGAAGCAAACAGCTAAACAAACTAAACACGCATAACAGGACCATATAAGTACAATAGAGCCACCCCTCCAGTGGGGAAGCGCTGCACCACACTCATATCCTCAAAACCCACAGCTGGTCCTCACAGCTTTTCTTCGCCTGAGGGCATTGAGCTCGATCTCCAGCCTGCCTCGGGTCCTCCAGACTCGGCTCGTCTGCTTCAGGGCCTCTTCTGGCCAGTCCTGTAACAAATGTCCTTCGCCCGTTGTCAAAGTCTCTGAGCCTGTCTGGCGAAGGTCCCGGCCAGTTGCTCTCGTCTTCAGGGACTTCCACGTCGTCGCGGTCCTCTTCGGCCTGCCAGCAGTCCTTTCAGGATCTCTGAGGCCTGTGCCCTAACATACACACTCTCACTCGCACCAGAGTCCTAGCCGCTCACTCGAGCGTCGCACACACATACACACACTCTCTCTCTCAAATACTCTCTCCCCCTGCCTGAGGGGAAAAGCTCCTTAAATATTAGCAGCCTCAGCCAACCAGGGCGCTGTTCGTTTCGCGCCGAAAACACCGCTCCATAGCCAGAATGTCAAAGCTTCTAGGCCTGGTGTGCACGGCCCTTGCCTGCTTTCGCACGGCCCCCTAGTTTCTGCACACAGCCCTTTAAAGTCAACGTGGCCGCGCCCACCGATAGAGCCTGTTGCTGGGCGGACTTTGCAGCCTCTGGCTGCCTGCAAACAGTAGTTGTCACTCACTCCACCCGGCTGAGGCAGAACCCAGTTCTGGGGAGGAGCACCCTCAAACATTACCCACATCGTATAACATCATTACAAAAACATACATGCTGATTACAATAAGGCAAAACACAGAACACAATTAACACATCTATATTTCTCCCCAACACTGGATCTTCTCCAATTTGTCCACATCTTCCTGAAATAAGGCACCCAGAACTGGAAACAGTACTCCAGTTGAGGCCTAATCATGCATGACATCATCATATTTATAGAATCACAGAATCCTAGGGTTGGAAGGGACCTCATAGGTCATCTAGTCCAACCCCTGCCAGAGGCAGGACCACTCCCACTAAACCATCCCAGTCATGGTTTTGTCCAGCCGGGCCTTAAACATCTCCAAAGATGGAGACTCCACCACCTCCCTTGGCAGCTCATTCCAATGCTTCACTACTCGCCTAATAGTTTTTTTTTTAATATCCAGCCTCGACCTCCCTAACTGAACTTGAGACCATTGCTCCTCGTTCTGTCCTCCGTTACTACTGAGAGTAGTCGAGCTCCCTCCTCCTTGGAGCATCCCTTCAGGTAGTTAAAGGTTGCTATCAAATCCCCCCTCAATCTTCTCTTCTGCAGACTAAATAAGCCTAATGCTTTCAGTCTTTCCTCATAGGGCTTATGCTCCAGCCCTTTAATCATTTTGGTTGCCCTCCTCTGAACTCTCTAGCATGTCCCTGTCCTTTTTGTAGTGGGGAGCCCAAAACTGAACACAGTATTCTAGATGTGGCCTCACCAGTGCAGAATACCAAACCAAGGACATAACCATTATTTTCAGTGAACTATTCATCCAAGAGACCCAGAAAGTCAAGTTATTCTTTGCAAAGAAGAGGTAATTGAGCTCAGAAGCTAAAGCTTGTCTCTCCAATGCTGAGTTTCTACATTATTTCTATGCTGGTTTTCCAAGTCTCTGCATTTGTTCAGCTTGAGCCTGGATTCAACCTCCATTCATTTAGAGTAGTCCATAAAATGGCCAGATGACTCTTCCTGTTGCTTCACAGTATCAGCTAAGTTATGCCAGTAATTGAACATGGAAAGCACAAGCAAAAATTTGGCATTCTTGTCAAATAACTTGCAAAAAAACCACACCATTTTGTCAGTTGATTTTGAGTAAACTAGCCAGTATCAACACACCACTCTCAGACACTTTCATAGTGTAACTTGGAACTTGTCACTTGGAGAAGTGTAGCTTTTGCTCATTTACTGGAAACGTCCTCCGCTTTATTTTGCATGGCCTGTTCAAAATTGTACGATCAATATCAGCAGAGTTTAGGATTGCTAGCCATAAAGCAGGCTGTGATGTATCGACTTGTGGTGTGCAGTTTTTCTCACTGCAGTTTCTGTCATCATGCAAGGCTAATTCTTCTTTATTGTTTCTCTCCTTTTCATGTAAACCAGATTTTTCTTCGTCATTACTCTTCTTTTCATGTGAACCACATTCTTCTTTATCATTACTTGCCTTTACACTACCAGGAAAACTGGATGATTCTTCACCACTTTCCTCACATTTCCATTTCTCATCTTTAGTAAATCTGCTAATTACTTGGTGAACAGAATTCCTTCGTTTATGATTAGCCCCTCTATTTCTTCTGCACTGCCATGATTGCTACTGTGTAACATCCTGTCTATGTTTTTCTGGTTCAGATATTTTCCCACCAGATTTGCCTCTTGCAGCAAACTAGATTGCAACTGAGCTTTTCACTTCCTGTACTGAGCTTTTGAAGGTTTCTTCAGAGGCATCTTTTATTTTCTATTGGGAAAAAAAGGAAGTATTAGGCAAAAGAAAAAAATATATTTCACAGTCTTAGAAAGTTATTAAGCATGGAAAAAGTAGAAATGGTATATCTTTCATATTGCTGCATGGATAGGGTTTCAGTAGATATCTCTGGTGTCTCAGTAAATATTCCTTTATTAGTTGCTGCTTACACTCTTCAGGTCTTAAAACACAGGAACACCTTGACAAGTACGTAATAAAACAAGTTTCACAGTATTGCAGGTTGGCTTTCATTTCGCTTCAGTTTGTTATTGTATCTTAATGAGTATGCCCTGCCCCTTATATAGCCACAAGGACTTGGATGACAGCATTCTAGGAGTTTCAAGGCAAATGTGATGCTCAGAAAGTCTGGAAGGTTTCATGTGATCCTACAAAGGTCCAGACCATTCTAGGTGGTTAGGGAAAGTTGAATCTACATGTGGAATACCTGAAATAATTTACTTTAAACATGCTATTTTTCCTTTTGTCACTAACAACAAAAACAGAGCCCTGAACCCAGCACCTCACGAATCCAGCAATCTAAGCAGTCACCTGGATCACCTGCCTCTGAATTGAGCCCTACTCAAGACTTCTGGGCCTCTTTAGTCTGTATTTTAATTAATTAATAAACCATGTCCTGAGAGACATTCCTGAAAGAGACTAAGTCATGGTGTTAGTCCTTCCTCTGGAGGAGACAGACCAGCAACCTACAGTGTATTTAAAATTCATTTGGTAGGCCCCCAAAGGCTCAGTTAAGCTAAAGGTATCTTCTTCCTTTCTCCCTTCCACCCCCCCCCCCTTTTTAACTACCTTCCTTTTAGTGCAGTGTTTTCCATACTCTACCATATTCGCACACCAAGAAAAAAATGCCACTCATTTTTTATATCAAGTTGTACTGTATATGAAAACCATCTTAAAATGTGTGTTGTTAAAACACATTGTATCAGTAGTTTATCTCTGTGTAGATAAAAAGTCAGAGTCTTGCAGAATATTAATACATGCGTTATAAACTTAACCCTTGGGAGATGGTAGAGTGAAATGATAAGAATTCAGACGTCTGGGGAAATCTCTTCAATGATGGTCGCAAATTTGTCAGATTGAATCTTCAGGAATGTTTGAGCAGAAGTGGAGACCTATTCAATCAAACTGCCAATGATACGACTAGAAGCAATGGACTTAAATTACAGCAAGGGAGGTTTAGGCTGGGTATTAGGAAAAAATGTATAACTGTCAGGGTGATTAACCACTGGAATAAGTTGCTCAGGTAAGTTGTGGAATCTCCATCATTGGAAGTGTTTAAGAGCAGGTTAGACAAACACCTGTCAGGGATAGTCTGAGGGTACTTGGTCCTGCCATGAATGCAGGGGCCTGGACTTCTAGTTTCTATGATTCAGAAATCATCTGAATAAATCCGCCTTTGGAAAAAGAGTAATAGTGCAGCATAGCTGGGACAGCCACACTTATTATAATTTAGGAAGTCAACAGGAGATAGCTTCTATATCTCCCATTGACTGCTGCCAAATTTTGTGGTTAGTGTAGACCAGGCCTTAATTAGTCGGTGGACACACAACGTTGGGAGATGTCCTGTATACCATTGGTTGTATGCATACTATAGTTTGGGAATTGCTGTTAGTAAATTTAGAGCAGGTATACTCAATATCCATATTTATCCTAATGAACCTTTTGGAAGGTGGATTATCTCACTGAAGAAATTAGATGAAATTCCAGTTTGGGTTGATAGGCACAGAAGAATTGGAAATCAGAATTGAGCACTAGATATCTACAAACTCCTCTTTTGTTTTGTCTTTTCCTCCTGTTCCTCCTGCCCTCCTCCACATTTCATGCCTATAATGCGAGAACACTAAGAAATAATTGTTTTGACGTAATGAGTATATGGAGGGTACTGATGTGAGGACTGTCAGCTTACCAAAATCAATCTGAGTAATTTCCTTGCTTTTGAATTGTGCTGCCATGGCTAGCAGGCTTATTTTTGACTAGTATGATTCATTGGTAGGAGAATAACTCTCAAGACAATGCAGCGAAGTTCTGGAAACGCTATCTTTCTTAAATTCACATTTCAAAAATATATCTTGAATTGGAGATGAATATTGGTTAAGATACTGAGTCACTGTATGGCAGCTTGAGGAATCTTTTCTCTCCCCATCTTCCTTTCTGATATCATTCTTACACCAGATGGGCCTCTCCAAACTTAGTCTTACAGGTTTAGTTTATCCAAGCAGCATGAATATAAAAAGCATTGGATTTTTAGTGCTCATACATTACATTTTAAATAAAAATATTTGTCAGTCAGTTGGACACAATTTGTGTGCTAAGCTGTAGACTTGTGTTAGTAAAGACTGCATGTATATTCTGTGCAATTGAGGTGAGATAAACAGTTGAGTAACTATGAGTACTGCTGTCACTTCCTAGAAAAATATCTGGTTATACTGGAGTAGCAAGGCCTAACACAGTGAGGACTGAGTTTTGATTAGGATCCTTAAGCTCTACTGAAATATGAAAAGTAAGTTATTTGCATATAACCTGGAACAAAGAGGAAGAACTGATACTGACTTACCTATGCTATATAGTGCTCTTGATTGACAGCTTGCAGAAATTCCACTGATATCAGATGGCTTGTTAAATTTTCTGCCAAATACAAAGCTGAGAAAAGTAAGTACATAATAAGCATGAAATAAATTGACATTATTTAAAGTTCTTTTTCTTTTGCTCTTCACCTCAACTCTTCACTTGACCAGGAGAGGCATACATATGTGCTGCATATCAGGATGGAGCTTTAGTCAACATAAGAAAAACAAATGCCAAGCAAAGAGCTATGGTGAAGGGCAAAAGAAAAAGAATTTTAGTAATAATAATTTATTTCACACTTCCATGGGATTCAAGTTTCATAAGCTAGCTATAGACTGAGGAGAGCAGTGGAGACAAAACTGAAGAAAACCATAGCAGTAGACAACTGTCACATTCAGACTAAACAGGCCAATGTCAAGGACAGGGCCAGAAGGACTTAGCAGAGACTCCAGCTGTCAGCTGGCCTAATATAGGAGAATTAAAAGAAAGCAAGGATATGTACAATACAGAGGACCAACAAGATGCCAACCAATCGAAGGAAGGCAAAGCAGGGTGGAAAGAAACTCTCTTGCCTACCATAATAACACAAGCAAGAAGCTGGAAACAGCATGGTCTTTGAGGCCTGATAGGTCTCAGTGGGATAGCAGAAAGGCCATGTCCCCACACTGCGCTATATACTGGTAACCTCGGACTCCAGCAAGTCAGCTGATGTGTGCATTAAAAACATGTTAGTAGCAGAAATTGTTAAAAAGAAAGGTATATTGGAGAATTACTGAGGACGAGGCACTAGGAAGACAACATGTATATACTTAGCTAGAATGCTAGTTGGAGTTGCTGCATCTCTGTAAATACTTTGCGTATAGCTAGTTTTGTTTTCAGAAACATGGACCCCTTTTATGTTATTACACAGCAATTGGTACACAAAACATATCAATGCTTCATCTTGGTCAAACCATCCTTCTTGGAAAATCTTGCTGTTTTGAGTTACAGATCTGGTATAAAACACTCTTTGAGGTGTGGAAGAATTCTGCGTATCATCTGATAAAAATTTTCAGGCCAAGGGGTAGTTCAGTCACCACATTAATTGTGCTCTGATAGTACACCACAGGTTGGCTGTTAAGTTAGTGAGTTGCCTGGTTAAGCGGAGTCATGAGTTGTTACTATGATGTTCCAGTCCCTTTGTTCTAGTGGTAAATTCTCTAAAATGAAGCAAATGGGAAATAAAAGCTTTTTAGCATTGAATACATTACTTAAATTAAAACTTACTTTTTAAAATTAAAAAAAAAGGCATAAGTGATTGCCTTTAAAGGAATTGTTGTGCTTGCTTAGTTATCTTAATGTGAAACAAGTCATCTGGCAATCACATTGTATGGTGAAACGATTAGCGTAATCATCAGCAAATAAATGCCAACATGATTCAGGGAGAAGGGTTTATGCATTAGTTATTATAGTTACTCATTTTTTATTGATTTAGGCTTATTCTGCATCTTTTCTTGAATACTAGATTTTCATACAAGCTATCTCTGCCCTAATATCATTCCCGAGTTTTTATTTGATCTTGGAAAACATTTCATTATGTTTAATTTAAGGAAATGAGATTTCTTTAATTACTGTCAGTAGAAACTATTAGAAGCTCAATTATATTTGCAGATTCCTTTTTGGAAAGCTTTATGGGTTTAAGATAAAAATTTCATGATCTGTCTGTATAGGACTTCCTTGTTCACTAAGAAGACTCCCACTAGCACCTTCTGCAGTGGTGCTCACACATCAAGAAAATAAGTATTGCTCAGAATGCAAAATTTGTTTTGCAAGAAACTGAAGATCAGTTTAAGACTTAAGTGGCTCTTCGCTACACTGAATAAGTACTTCCTTAAAGAGAAAGGGCTGTCAAATATATTTTGTTGTTCCCTTCATTCAGTGTTGAAAATATAATATTTAGAAAGATTTTGAAATATTCAGTAAGTGAAAATGTGAAGATGACAACAGAGATGTTTTTGTACATATTACATACCTAGAAACAGTTCATATTTCTGTAGAGTGAGGATTATATATTACCACTGTTATGTCTAGAGCAGTGTCTCGAAGAACGATTGTAAAAGAGGCCCACATAGTAACCTCTAGTTTATTAGTCTTTGGAAGGCCATGAGTGGTTTTAGTGTTGACTCCAGTTTTATGTGACCTTGGTTGCCTGTTTCACACAATTAAATGGCTATTGGCAGTAAGGGTTATCCCCTGCCGCCAATCAAGTGTTGGCTGAATACCACAGTTGTAGCAAGAGGCAGAAAGACAATAGTATTAACTGCCTAGCACTCTTCTGAAGTTTGTTTTTAATTATTTAAAATAATTTCCACTTTTTAAACAATTGCTTTTGCAAGCTCAACTGTATATACAGTACTGCATATGTAATAGCCTTCTAAATTTCTAAATCCAGATTAATTGTACAATTATAATAAAAAAGGAGGTTCAGAGCAACAGTTTTTTGTTGCATGGGTGCAATTAAACTTGTACCAAAGCTTTATGAATACAGCTAAATTAAGTCGCTGTCCTGCCACTTGGTGGCAATTTTGAGCTGCTACCTAGTGAGAGATAGTATGCGATTTTATACAGAAGTAGTAAATGTAACAAGAAAACCCTTGTAATTTACTTGAATTGGTTTGAAACAATGCCATTTTCTAAGAATATAAATGATGTAGTCTACTGTCAGTAAAATATCAAATAGTAATAATAAAAGTTCTACATTCTCTTACTGTTCATCATAGAAGCAAACACAACTTAAAAGTTTGAAACTGCTAATCACTGAACAAATACATATGGTGTTCACTAATAAACAGATGATGGGATATGATTTGGCTTATTTATATTTTTTTAAAAATTGAAACAATTTGTTCTACTTTATTAATCATCTGTTATTAGATGTAACGGTCCTTGGGAATATACTTCGGGGTTGTAAAGCACCTTGCTTACTCTTAGCACGAGGGAGCCTTATGTGTGCCTGCGGGTGGTCAGCACCCTGATTCTCCTAGCCACAGACCACAAAAATACCTTCCTCTCAGCCATGGAGGCTTCACTCGCACCCATGCAGGTTAGTGATAGGCAAACTCTGACTCTCGAGTCTTCCCATTGGCCCCTGTGGGTCTAGCCCAGCCCCACGTCTATTGGACACTCTACAGCAGGGGTGTCTGACATATAGCCCATGGGCCAAATGCAGCCCGTGAACCAATCTCATCCAGCTTGTGACTGTACTCAGAAGGACCACACTGTCTACCTAACAGAGAGAGAGAGAGAGAGGTCACACATATCCAGCACTTTGCAATGTCATAAGAGCATCAGGTCTTGTGAGACTACACTGCTTCTTAAGACCATGCTCTCTCCCTAACAGAGAGAGTGAGAGAGTGGTATCACAGAACACTGTTTCGCATACACAGCACTCCAAGATGCCACGAGAGTGCCCTAGAGTTTCGATGTATGGTATGTACATACGGCTCACTTGAAGCACGTTCAAGTTAAATCTGCCGCACCGTAGCAAATGAGTTTGACACCCCTGGTCTGCAGAATGACCAGATTCTCTCTCCCGAAAGGAACCATCACCAGAGCTCACTTATTACCTCAGAACACAGCTCTGCTTAACACATAGCCCCTGGGAAAGCAAGTGTGTTTATTTGACAAAAACCAGAAATTCAAATGATAGCAAACAGAAATATTGGAAACAAAGGCTTCCATATAAAATAAAATCATAACACACATCCTGAAACCTAACAAGATGCTCTCTCGTCTTGCATATCCTAAAACCCTTCTCATAGCATTTTTCAACTAAGATTGTTGAGATCCTTCTTTCATGAGATTGTCTGCTGTCAGTTGGTCTCCCCAGTTGAAGAAAGGCAATGTATCTTTCTTCACCCTAAGATGCATTACTCCAGTCATTTGTTGTTCACCTCTAAAACTGTCTTCTCTCCATCCCTCCTTGTTTATCTCCATCTGTATCTGAAGAAGTGGAATTATACCCATGACAGCTCATGCAATAAACAAATTTGTTTAGCGTTTAAAAGTGCCATAAGACTCCTTGTTTGTTTGTTTGTTCTGCAACAAACTAACATGGCTACCCCTCACATGAGACTTGTCATTAGGATTTGATTCAGTATTCAAATAGAGTCTCTTCCTAAGACACAAAATACACAGAGGGCATCCAGAGAGAGAAATGTCTCCCGTGTCCTGTCTGGTGGAACCTGACTTAAGGCATGCTACCTTTGAGTGACAAACCTTAGCTACAACGCGTTAATGACAGCCAAGTCCTCATAACCCTGATACAGCTGGGCCCAGGATGCCTTGGAGGCTCAACCTCAGGGCAGGGGATGGTGTGCCCCCACTTTCTCATTACTAGCAACTTCCCTGACCACGTGATCACCTCATAATTATGATCCATAAGTTTAAACTGCATATCATTTATTAAACAGCAACTATAAACAAATAAAGGACAAACTGAAAATATTGAAAGATCATGGAACGCTGCATGGTGAGCACAAGGATCACTATAAACAGTGGTCTCTGAAACTTAAAACAATTTTCAGACCATTTCATAAATGTCCCCCCTTGTCTCCTTACACCCACGATGTGCCATGGTGATTTTGCAGGTAAGATAACTGTTATGGTGGGGACTACAGACCCTCAGACTCTACATGGTGGGATACTTCTCTCAGTGTCAGCTCACCCAGTGAGTTGCATCTCCCTCTCTGAGTTCAACTATCAAGACCCTTTAGTCTGATGACATCTCCTTCAGTTGGGTCCTTCTTGCCCAGGCTCCTTACCTTGTTCTCCCTAGCTGCTTACCTCTCAATGCTCCAGTTTACTTGAGACATAGGAGACCTTTTGCTGTCTCTCTCCATCCCCCTTTGTTTACCTTCTGCATCTGAAGAAGTGGGATTATACTCATGACAGCTCATGATTCTAGTCCTGTGGCTCTTCACTGAAACACAGTCCTAGCTCACCGCCAATGTGACTGTTCTCCACAGCTCAGCTCTCTGGCACTGGGCTAGTGTTCTGGGTGCTCTGCCTTTGGGTTGCTGCACTCCCCCTTTCTCCATTCTTCTGGATCCAAGAGAGGGACAACCAAGAAAACCCACTAACTTTTAGTAAAGGGCCAAGAGCCCCTTATCTTTGGACAGCGGTTCCCAACATTTTCTCTGCCATGGCATACCTTGCTACCTTTAATTAATTTGAGGCACACCACCATATAGTTTCCAAATGAACTCATGAATATTAATGGACAATCCAGAGCTCTTTGAGTAGTTTTTCAAAAAATTTTGTGGCACACTTGCTCAGGCATGATGGCACATTGGTTGGGAAACACTGCCTTAAGAACCTGATTTTCAAGACACATGTATACACATTTCCTTACATGTCATCCACACACACATTTTGCAAAGTGTACAAGGATCGGTGTGACACAGTGTTTCAGCAGAAGTCTTACATGATGCTTTTATTTGAACTAGAATGTAAATATCAGATCCAGGGCATCTCCATAGTTCTTATGCTAGTCAAATCAAATCATAGGGCTGGAAGGGACCTCATGAGATCATCAAGTCCAACCCCCTGGGAATTGAACCACCCTTCTGTTCTCTGCCAGTTCACACTGAAAGTCTTCAGGTCATAATAGACCAGTACAGGAAAATGCTTTTTTATCTTTGAAATGGTTTAGGACTCTCAAGGTTTTCTGGTGTATATTGAGGAGCAAGAAAATTGTTCTTTAGAACCTTAACCTTTTGAGAAAAAAGGAGTTACAGTGAGACACATGACGTCAGCCACTGGTTCTCATGCTGTGTTGTCTGTTCTGTAGTTGTGGTTCCTATTTTTTTGGTGCTTTTAAGGGAATAGGTTTGGGAGAGATTATCCTGTAAAGAAATAATTGGAAAAAGTTTAAAAAAAAAAAAAAAAAAAAAAGGCCAGAGTGAAACACGGAACTCTACCTGAATCTCAATCACATACTGAAGTATCACAGACAGGCCTACTTCACTTTGACTGCAAAGCAGCCATACACAATAACAAAAATCTACATTTTTAAAGATTTATAGCACTGTACAACCTGTTAACATCATTTCTCCCTCCCATTTCCAAGACTAAACTCCTGAAGAATATGGTTATTACTGTCTCTGTCCTACAGCTTCACAGTTAGAAATATATTTGTGAGTTCACCACTGGAAAAGCTTCAATCATAGTATCAATGTCAGGAGTATAGTTTAAAACAGTAATAGCAATGGCATATTAATCACTATTATTGGTAAGGTTGAGACTCAATAGTTGCCTAATTTAATAGTCTTGTTACAGGAAAATGATTCAGCTGTAGCCAGCTTGTAAAAATTGTAATAAGCACAAAAACCAATGCATATCTTTTTTAATCCATTGGGGGGTAGTAGTTTTTTATGCTGTCAAAGTCCACTACCAGGAAAGCAGGAAAATGCTGCAAAGCTTTTTGTCAGTGCCTGGGTTTATTTTTGTGAAGAAGTATTGATTAAAGAATGAGAAACATTTAGTTTAACAGAAATCGATGAGGAGCAGACAAAGGACGTTCTGAAGTCTAAATCATTTTAAATTTAAACTAAGATACACAACCCAAAGTAATTTATGATTAAATAAAAATGATATATAGTTTTTGTAATGTCATGGTATTCCCTCCCCATTGTTAGACACATATACTTAACCGTGTGTTTAGTACACAGACAATACACAAAATTACCTTTTTTTCCCAAGCTCAATGAATAATTGCTTTTTTTTTGTTCAGTGTCTGAAACTAATCAATCTGAAATAATCTTGTTGTTGTCTTAGCAAAATTAAAAAAAAAAACCCAAAAACTCCCACTTGCCCCCAGAAAATTACAGGTCAGACACAATGATTCATTCAGTTTGAAAATAAATGTTTCATTTAGTTTTTGGGACTGTTGACTGATGGTTTTGGGTTTTTTTTTTTTTTTTTTTTTTTTTTTAAGCAAAGGAAATTTGGAAACACCACTTCCAAACTGGTAGTGGTAGCTGCCTCCTTATACTCTATGCGCTTGTTCTTTGGAATGCTCATCTGGGATATGGGAAACTAGCATTCATGTTCTCACATTGTTTAAGTTGGGTCTGTAGCTTTGTGGATGAGTATCCTAGCCCCTGGGCAATAGAGTGTCCTGGGGTAAGTTTCTCATGATCTCTCCTGCTTGAAGCTGTTCCACTTTGTGTAAAATACTTTAATAGTCATTTGAGCAGGAATTGGAACCCAGATGTCCTGTCCTCCCAGGAAATCCTAACCAGTGTGTTGTGGAGTGTTCAGGAGAGGTTCCGGTAAAGAGCTCCTCTTATCATCTGTCCCATCATTACTGGCTGCTTTCATAAGTCATATCTGTCTGGAATCTAATATTTTATGTAGCTTTTAATGTTTTCTCCAAGGTAAACAAACATCCTTGCAATCTCCTTCCTCTATATTCTGTGGTTTAAATTGCCCAAGCGATGTTCAATTGGTAAATACGTAAATTTGTTTGCAAATTCTTTCTGTGTATTTGTGTACTCTGCCACTTTTGGATATAAGTCATAGATTTACATGGGCAGAATTTCACCATTCAGATCTTGCACAACTGCGCGCAATATTTTTTGTGCATGTACATTTCCTTATTTAGGCGCACAAGTGATATTTCACAAGGAAGTATGTCCAGTGATTTGAATGTGCCTTCTTATGTATATACAAATGGCAATCTGGTTGAGGTCCATTTTGAAAATTTGATGCAGGACATTTAAAAATGCTCCTAGTCTTTACTAAAAGCAAGAATCTGACATTCACTCTTGATTGTGGATTTTCTGACTAGTAGGATATTATACTCCTGTGCAATACACCAGGCTCTATTTTTATTATGGAATTATTATTATTATTATTATTATGGAAAAAATGTTAAAGAAGTTCTGAAGTTGTGTATTTAACAATGTACACACTGAACATGCACTGTGATAAACAACTCTTAATGTCAAATGACTTACAACTATTTGTCCATAAACGTATATATTTGTCTATAGATAAAATATTTTATCTATAGACAAGTATTTTCAAGTGAGATTGAATTATTGTCTTATCTTGGTTTAGAGCTGTTAGAAAAGTATTTGCTAGAAATCAGTTTTAATTAAAAGAAATTGTGGCCTTGTTTTCAAAATGATTAAAAATATTTGTCAGCGGTTAATGTTAATTTCTTAGGCTTAAGTAGCCTTATCAAACAATTTTAACTTGTATTTTAGTACTTGGTTCAAGCTATTGCTGACATAATTACTGTCTTATTCTAGGAGAATGAATAGTTACCATAGCAAAGCCACTATTTAATATCTCTTTAAAGTTAGAAAAGAAATAAATAAAAGAACACAAAGCCTGAACCCTCATTTATGCTGAAGCCCCCTTTCTCCACTCTTGCCATGTAAATTACATTTATGCTTTCTTTAAAGCCCCTTTAAATAGATGTCCAACAGAGCCTTAGTGTACCTGGGAAGCTGGCCAAAAGATTAAAATTGTAGTTTCAGACAAGGTGGGGCAGCAGTAGGAGCAATGTGACAGGTAAGGAAACCATAGAGTGCAATTTGTTGCCTTAACTCCCACTGTGCTCTGTGGGATTTCAGAGACGAGCACTCTTTGGAGGAGACACATCACCTCGCTGGATTGGCCGTCAGTCATTGATAGAGCTGAGAACATAATCAGCCAACAGAAAAAGTTCAGCCTGTCTCTCTTTGTGAGAGATCAAAGAGATCATAATTTCTAGAAATGCATTCTGTGTTCAAATGTAGTCAATAAACATTTTTCTTAAATTTTGTACTAATCATGAACATTCTTTGGAATTGTGTTGCATAGATGTGATTGGTCTCATAAGAATTGTTTCTTTTTCCTGTCTGGAACAGAACAGTTTCCAAAGGGATAGCCGTGTTAGTCTAGTCCAGTAAAAAAACAACAAGCAGTTGTGTGGCACTTT